>OZ057400.1:10505387-11010387 GCA_964056695.1 Melieria picta
TGAAGCGACGGCGGTATGGAAGCACAAAAAGCAAGGCACCTTGGCACTAGTGGTGACCGAACGGCCAAACACAATGGCCAAGTGGCAGCGCGAGTGGGATGCATCGACCAAAGGACGCTGGACAAGACGTATGATCCCAGACATACAAAGATGGACAGGTAGACCCCACGGACACGTAAACTTCTTTTTGACGCAGTTCCTATCTGGTCACGGATGTTTTAGGGAGTATTTATATAAGTTTAGGCTGGTTGAGGATCCTCAGTGTCTCGTCTGTAGGGGACAGGTCGAGAACGCAGAACACGTTCTGCTCGTGTGCAGCAGATTCTCTGACGTGAGATTGTCCCTCCAGCAAATCATAAAAGGGCCAGTTACACTAAATGGACTGATGGACTGCATGCTCAGCTCGCTTGAGCAGTGGGACGCATGCTGCCGACTAATAGCATTAATAATGCTTCGACTAAGGGCGGATGACATACAATCTAGACGTACAGTACCGTAACTTGACAAACGGCGTGAATTGGTCCCTGCCCCAGGGCGCAATACCTTTCATGGTGGTCCTCTGGGGTTCTTATAGGGCGGGTGGTGAAGGGAGTTGGTTTTAGGCCGCTAATCGGTCACGCTATTGGATACGGGTCCTCTAGTGTCTTGCTAAGATTTCCACTTCCTACGAAAAAAAAAAAAAAAAAAAAAAAAAAAAAAAAAAAAAAAAAACATATGTATGTCGTTACTACTCACTGTTGCGTGCGAGTGCAATGCGCTTTGCTATTTTCAGTCTGCAGTCGGTGCACTCGAAGGCAAAGTGCACTGCTGGCGGGGGTCAGCAGGGGTCGCCGCATTGCCCACATATGTATGCAGCAAATGGGTAAACGAGTTTATTGATTTGTCACACAAATAGGTGCGATAAACACACAAACAAACACAAATGTACTTATATGAGTGCAACATGCAACACGGACGCTGCAACGACACTGTCGACAACAACCGCGGCAACGTCTACTTTATTCGAAGCGTGTTCATTCGTTCGTGTCATCAGGGAAATTTCTACAACGACTACTATTTCGATCGCTTTTCACTGCAGCAATGAGCGGTAAACGGTGAGCGATGGCGAGCGGTGCGGATGGGTGGCGCGGGGCACAAAGAATGGCTGCTAAAAATGACACAGTGCCACACAGTGCGGTGCCATATGCGAGCGTGGTTTGTTGCCGACAGATGCCAGCAAAGGAGGACAACACGCTTTCAGCCATTTTTTTTGTTTCCTCTGCGCTTCGAGTCGCCGCGCGCACAGCGCAAATATTGCTGGTCATTTTTTCTGTGTGTCGTCTGTTATTTGTTGCACTAGGTCGGTGTGCCCTAATCTTTGCCTCAGCCCTTCTGGGCCTTTTATGCCGATTTGTTGGCTGGCATTTTGGAATTATGCCATTTGCCAACGCTACCAAATCGGCATTTGGTGTTCCACTCGTTCCATGCATCGAAAGCGAACGTAAGCATCTAAAAAGCACACTTTACTAGTTGCCATCGTTGTGGGCCACTAAAGAGTGTCTGGATTTTTGGTTTTTCTTCTCGTCGATTGTCCACTTTTATTTGTGACGCAATTGTGTGTCGCTTTTCAAATGGTCGGTTCGGTTAAGTCTGTTTTGCTCGTCTGGCTGTGTTTGCATTGCACTTTTTTGGAGACCACTGCACTACTTTTTACTGGGTTGCTGTTAGTTTTTGTGTGATATACCATTTTTTATGGCCCGAATTACTTGGCGCTGGTCTATTTGCACTTAAATGTGCTGTTTTTATTGCCTGTCTTTTGTCGAAGATTTGCTGTAAATTAGTCGGTTTGAACTAACTGTTGCAGTTATGTTTATGGCGGATTTGTTTAAAAAGTTCTTGATAAGATTTAGTTCGTTCGCCTAAAAGAAGGGAGCCTTGACTTATTTATTCCTTACGTGTTCCCCTTCCCTCACCCATTCTCTTCATTATTCTATCTACCCATCTCCCTATCTATCTATCTATCTATCTATCTATCTATCTATCTATCTATCTATCTATCTATCTATCTATCTATCTATCTATCTATCTATCTATCTATCTATCTATCTATCTATCTATCTATCTATCTATCTATCTATCTATCTATCTATCTATCTATCTATCTATCTATCTATCTAACTAACTATCTATCTATCTATCTATCTATCTATCTATCTATCTATCTATCTATCTATCTATCTATCTATCTATCTATCTATCTATCTATCTATCTATCTATCTATCTATCCATCTATCTATCTATCTATCTATCTATCTATCTATCTATCTATCTATCTATCTATCTATCTATCTATCTATCTATCTATCTATCTATCTATCTATCTATCTATCTATCTATCTATCTATCTATCTATCTATCTATCTATCTATCTATCTATCTATCTATCTATCTATCTATCTATCTATCTATCTATCTATCTATCTATCTATCTATCTATCTATCTATCTATCTATCTATCTATCTATCTATCTATCTATCTATCTATCTATCTATCTATCTATCTATCTATCTATCTATCTATCTATCTATCTATCTATCTATCTATCTATCTATCTATCTATCTATCTATCTATCTATCTATATCTATCTATCTATCTATCTATCTATCTATCTATCTATCTATCTATCTATCTATCTATCTATCTATCTATCTATCTATCTATCTATCTATCTATCTATCTATCTATCTATGTATCTATCTATCTATCTATCTATCTATGTATCTATCTATCTATCTATCTATCTATCTATCTATCTATCTATCTATCTATCTATTTATCTATCTATCTATCTATCTATCTATCTATCTATCTATCTATCTATCTATCTATCTATCTATCTATCTATCTATCTATCTATCTATCTATCTATCTATCTATCTATCTATCTATCTATCTATCTATCTATCTATCTATCTATCTATCTATCTATCTATCTATCTATCTATCTATCTATCTATCTATCTATCTATCTATCTATCTATCTATCTATCTATCTATCTATCTATCTATCTAACTAACTATCTATCTATCTATCTATCTATCTATCTATCTATCTATCTATCTATCTATCTATCTGCCCCCCTCTCACCATTTTAATTGCTTTTTAATTGCTTTCCAATTTGTGTGTACGTGTGGCTGCGTATCTAACGTTGCCCAAAATTTTCCTTGTGCCACTTTTCACTACCTTCTACCTTGCACCCTCACACAATTTCCCCTCGTTCGCCTATCCGTTTCATGTTATGGCTAACTGTATTTTCTTTTTCCTCTTTATGGCACGTAAATTCACGCCACTCACACTGTATGCGATATGTTTATTTGAATTGGTGTTGGTGTGCGCGATATGAACAGCCACTCGCTGACTTATTGAAGTGCAAAATTACTTCCCGCATACGTGCGCGGCGCCAGACGTGGCCGCACCAGTCGTGGTCGTAGGTATTTGCGTTTGTGTAAATTTCAACGCACTCGTATCGTATCGTATCGTATCTATGTGTGCCGATTTGGCTGACTGTGTGTGTGAAAGTGGGTAAAATCGCATTGAAGTGCGGAAATTCACGTCGTTCAGACGTTCAGTTCAGTGCAGTGCAGTGCAGTTAAGCGGCGTTTGTGTACTATGAAAGGATTCGGGCGCGTTTCATGTCACACTCACACACTCAAACACACACACACACACATAGCTGCGCTTCAAGTGAAGAGGTGCGAGTGAAAGCATCTACTGTGTGTGTGTGTGTGTGCAAATTTTTGAGTATGGGACTTATTTGCTTTATTTGTCGCGGTGCTTGGCGCCAGGTTCTCAATTTCACTTGGTGGCCATTCTAAAGCAGATGTGTATTCTTAAAACTTGAAGAACTAATTGCTGCAGATTGCAGAACTTAGTCTTGCAATGTTTCAGATCTGAAATGGGAATACATATTTTTGGTTGTTGTTCAAGTAGAATTTTGTTTTTTTGTTATTGTATTTGGTACTTAAACAGATACACTATGTAACAAAGTTGCATTTCATTGCGACACGCCGAAATTTTTCTCCAACGTTTCAATTTCCTTGTGCAGCACCAAATGTGTCCCCGCCCCCCTTTCGACCCTCTTTGCCGGCACCTCATGAAATTCAATCAGAGGCCGTAAAAGTTTGCTTTGTTGCAATAAAACGCCTTCAATTTTACTGATTTATTTCATTCTCTGGCAAGAGAGAGAGAGAGAGAACGCAGAGCGAACAAAGAGCAAAGCGTCGTAAAGTTGATGAAAATTTATAGTTTACGCTTTGGCGGAATTTTCTGTCTTTAAGTTTATGCTTGATTTGTTTGCCTTGCGGCGCTATTTTCACTATTTTTCGCGTTTATTTCGTTGGCTTTTTCGGCGTTTCGACACATCATTTGTGCAAATGCGAATTTGCGCTGAAAGTTTTACGAGCCGTGGCGGCTTAACGAGTGTGAGACTTCGCAGCGTCCGCGATGAGAGTGCGGAGAGTGGAGAGCCGAGTGAGAGCGGCAGCAAGGTGAGCAGGCAAGCGGTTAGATTTGGTTAGCAGGAAGCGTTGAGGACAATGTTTGTGCTCTTTTAAGACGAAAAGTTTTGGTTTGTTTTTTGTGTGCCTATTTTTTGTTTTTGCCTACAAATCAAAAAAATTGTAGAAGAAATTGCAAAAAGCAATAAACCAAAAAAGAAGAAAATTTGTAAAGAAAACAGCGCGCACTCTGCAAGTGTAGCGGAAGTGTAAATGCCATCTTTTTGTTGTTGCTCCTTCTTTCCTTTTTCAGTGGTTTATTGTTTTTTCAAGGAAGCGAAATGAAGGCTGTGTGGAAAAAAATCATATAAAATGCTAAATGCAAGGAGACACAAGGACTTTCAAACGAATACATACCCACACACACACACACACATATATAAACACGTCGACACATGGACAATGCATGTAGCAAGAAGTGAAGGAGGCTATCAAATGGAGAGCAAAATAAAAATTTCAGAAAAACTGCGGCACATTCAATTCGTATGTGTGTATGTGTGTGTGTCTGTTGAAGCGTGTAATGTGAATAAAAAAAACTATGCGGATGTAAATAAGAAGAAGAAAAAGCTGCACAGCAACCAGAAAGCAACGCATTCATTGCTGTTAAAAATGTGCAAAAACTTTAAATAAAAATGCAACAACAAGAAAACGAAAAAGGCAAGACACAACATGGCAACCAAACAATAAAATGGCGACGTAAAAGTTTATTTTTGACTAAAGAAAAGAAAAAATAACAAAGTAGGAAAGAACAAGAATGAGCGCTAGTAGTGTTATGAGGCAGAAGAAGCCAGAAAAGCGTTGGAAAGGTAAAAATTAAATCAACAATAATTGAACGATGAAGTGAAAAGAGATAGGACGAAGAATGGGCGAAGAGTATAAGTGCTGAAAATAGTAATACACATAAGAGATGAAAGAATAGTACCAGACATTCAAGTTGGAAATGTAGTAATTAGTGAAATGTGTTTCTAAAACTTTCTTTTTTTAAAGTTCTGTTGTTGAATGGGTGTAGTTGAACTGTTCTGCTATTAAAAAATTAGTCATTCCCCGTGGAATAGTGGGTATATTTCACGAAGAATTCTGAGAACCTAAAACCTCATTGTTACTGTTGTGATCTTGAAGAAGTTGGTAGTAGAGTCCAACCGATTAATCGGAATCGGCATTGGCTAGTATCGGCCAATAAAATTGGTATCGGCATCGGCTAGTATTGGCATCGGCCAAAAAAAAAAGAATAGGCATCGGCCTTTTTTGGCCGATGCCACATCGGCCGTTTTCGGTCGATGATGCCATCGGCCTATTTTTCTGCTTTCATTTTTTGTACCAACGGATTCTTATACCCCTTTTCAGTAATGTATTTTTAGATACTGTTTAATATAAATGTTTTCTAGGAATGTTTTCTTTAAACTAGGTATTCTTAAAAACACAGGTTTTCTCGAAATGTCTATGCAATTCGTCTCTTAATGTGGTTATCAGAAGAAGGGGCATTTAATTTTTCAATCTTATCCTTCTTTTTTAATTGGAAGCATTTTTTAACAGGCCTTTTATTTTTTCCAAATTTGTTTTCTGACTTTTTCCCACTGTATCTGTACAACGGGTCGCAATTTGAGAGTACAAATTTTAATATAAAAATCGTAATTTTAAGTTGAATAAAAAACTGAATTTGTATGCAATATTTACGTCACTATTTTTGTTTCTCTCAGAATTCTGAATTCTCTTGTTATTTTATTTAGTTTTTAATTATTTCTTTTCTCGTTGTTTTGTTATTTTCTGATGAATATTACAAACAATATGTAATAGTTCCTTTTGTTATTTTATAAAATAGACTGTGTTTTTGATTGAATTCATTCGTGTTATTTTTTCTATGTAATCGGCATTGATTAATCGGCATCGGCCAAAAAATTTGGTATCGGTCGGACTCTACTTGGTAGTTTCAATATCCTTCTATGGGTCAACTAACTATTGAGAAGACGAAGGATATAATCATCAGAAGAAAGGCTGATGCAAGACTATCAATGACTACGACAGACCTCTGGATAACTAGTATTTTCTTATAGAGAACGAAAGGTCCCCATGAAGTGGTAAAATCCAAATGGGGAGTGGTTTTAGCCAGAAAAAATTGGGCATAGCTAGCTATCACTCAAGGATTTTCCAACATATTTTTAAACACGTTAAAAAAGACTATGTAATGTCTGGGTCTGCGGAATTATGTTCGGGTATAAGTTGTGAGAAAAGCTAGAATAAGAGAGTAGTGGAAAAAGTGGTAAAAGAATAGGTAGGAGTACTAATCAAACTCATATCGAAGGCAAGATCATAAGTGGAGACAGATAGTTTGGGATCTCCAACTCAGCCCAGTTAAAACTATTCAAAAATATGAAAAGTAAAGTTAAGAGCTATGAGGATTCTGAATAGCTATGATTTGGATTAGATATGAATAAGCTAGAAGCATCAGGAAATGAGTTGAATAAAGATAAAAGTCAACGTAAAACAGGCTAAGAGATATCTGAGTAGTTAAGATGTGGAGTAGGTTCGAAGGCAGGGAGAGGTTTTGAAGGATTATAAAACGCATGCAACACTCAGATGCGTTGGGTGATAAAAAGTATACGAATGAAGTGATAAGAGAAGTGATATGAGAAAAGAACTAAGAGTTTAGTGATAAGAGAAGAGAGTTTAGTAATAAGAAAAGAGATGATTGAATAATAAGACATGAGAGTTAATACAGTTTAGTGATAAGAAAAGAGAGATTATTATAAGACAAGAGAGTTAAAAAAGCTTAGCGGTAGGTGCAGTGATAAGTTAAGAGAGTTTAGTGATAAGAGAAGTGATAAGAAAAGAAAGTTACAGTTCAGATATACCTAAGGAAAGTAAAAAACTATTGATGCATCTATTTATTTATTTATTTCTTGTTCCCTATTGGTCGCGTTTTTGTGAGCTTCAACCATTAAACGCCCGTCTCAAGGTCGGCTAACATAGTACATATTTAGTAGTACATATTTTCAAACTAAACTCTGATATAATTTTAGAAACCCCAAAGTCTTTTTGCTAGTAAACGTAAATATAAACAAATACATGTAATTTTCTTCTACTTAGAAACTTGCGTTGAAAAGAAAACAACCTTTTTTGTTTATTTACTAAGCAAACAACCAACCATGTAGTTCATTAATTTCAGTGCAATCGGAAGATGCACCAACCCAGAATTTTTTTTGTACTATCTCATGTTTTTTTTACATCAGAATGTTCTTCATAAAAGTTTCTCATATTTCTCTTGGATCGTTCTATTTATACGATATGACAAAGGAGCAAAAAAGATGGGAAAATCAAGTTCAATTTTTTAGTGTTACGAGTGGAAATAACATTCAAAAGGCTATGCAAATAAATGGGAATGGGTTAGCAGCACTTAAGAAAATTGATACGAGTAGAATGAGGTAAGAATAAGACAAATGAGGGAGAAGGTCTATATTATGTATGAAAGGATAAAGTGTGGAAAAAACTGAGTAGCATTAAAATGGTTGTTAGGAAACAGAACTACAGGTAATGAAAAAGCTTGGAAACGGATAGAAAAAAGGTTCACAGTGCAGCTGGCAAAATGTAAAGTGTGTGGTGTGCTCTGATAAGGAGTTATAATTGCTATGAAAAACAAATAAAAATAGCAATAAATAAAAAGCCGTGTGTTGGAGGTGGATAAAAATAATCACAAAAAAATACGCAAGAAATCTGGAATTCTGTGTGCGTAGTTGCATGTGTGTGCGTATGCATAAAACAGAAGCCATTTTGTAGACATGTGTGTGTCTCTATGTATGCATGAAACAAAGCCATTTGCATTGTAGGCATGTTTGTGGCTGTTTTGTTGCATACTCTGAGGCGCAGCAGGCACAAATAATGCAGCAGGCACCCAGCTGAGCGCTACGGCGACACAATTGAAAGTTTCTTTTGCACTGCTGTCGTACTGTTTGTGTGTTTAGGTGTGTGTGAGTTGGTTGTTGTGATTCTGTTTTTGCATACTTTGTCGTTGTAAGTTGTTGTGTAAGCTTTTGCATAGTGCAACGTGCACTTTTAACACCCTTTGCCGCTCGTCTCTTCTCATTTCTTCTTTCGCTCATTAATGAAATTGTAAACAGCAAACTTATACATTCATTTCTTTTTGCGTATGCGAATTGTTGGTTGTGTGGGCGCAAGCGCAGAGGCAACGGTTGCTAAGATAACTGTAAATAACGTAGGCAACCTGACAGTTGGTTGGAATTTATGTGGCATTGTCAAAGGGAAGCGCTGGCAGTAGCAACAGTTAGCGAAGATAGGCGAAAAAGTTGTGCATAAGCTGTTAGCATTTAATCAGCAACAACGGGGCGTATGAGTAATAAATTGTTAGAGTCATTTGAAGAGGCTTGTGGGGTATGCAAGTGGAAGAGAGGAAATTTGTATGTATTGCTTGTGTGAGTGTGTAATTGTGTCTGTGTGCTGTTGCGTGATTTGTTTTTATTTCTCTTAAGATAAAAAAAATATATATTTTTTTGAAATTAGTTTTTATTTATTGTTTCTTTAATTCTTATTTTATGTTTTTAGTTTTAAATTGATTTTATTTTGATGTAATTTTTATTTATATTTTATTTTTTAGTTAATTTCTTATTTATACCATTTTTTTTGTATAAATTTATTTTATTGTATTTTATTTTATTTTATTTTATTTTATTTTATTTTATTTTATTTTATTTTATTTTATTTTATTTTATTTTACTTTATTTTATTTTATTTTATTTTATTTTATTTTATTTTATTTTATTTTATTTTATTTTATTTTATTTTATCTTATTTTATTTTATTTTATTTTATTTTATTTTATTTTATTATATTATATTATATTTCATTTTATTTTATTTTATTTTTAATTATGTTTAATTTTTATTTTATTATTAATTTATTTATTTTATTATTCGATTTTATCTTCATTATCTTCATTTTTTTTTACGTATCGTTTTTAATTTTTAATGTTAATTTTACTTAAAGTTATTTTATTTATTTAATGTTATTTTTTATTTCATGATTGTAATATTTGTTATTTTTTATTTTGTTTTATTATATTTTTTGTATTCTATTTTATGTTGTTTTATTTTATTTTTTGTATTTTATCTTCTTTTATTTTATTTTATTTTATTTTCTTTTATTTAATTTTATTTTATTTTATTTGATTTGATTTTATTTTATTTTATTTTATTTTATTTTATTTTATTTTATTTTATTTTATTTGATTTTATTGTATTTTATTTTATTTTATTTTATTATTTTATTTTATTTTATTTTATTTTATTTTATTTTATTTTATTTATTTAATTTTATTTTGCTTTATTTTTATTTTTGTTATAATTCAATTTATAGTTTTTATTATATTATTTTATCTTAATTATTTTTTACTTATGTTTTTATTATTATACTTGTTGAGTGAGTTCAATTCAAATTGTATGTGATTATTTATTAAGTACAATTAAAAATTACAAGATTATAGCAGCTGAGCAGCGTGCTCAGAAAAAGAAGATGTGTACAAAGTGAGTGTGTTGTTGCCACAGCGGTTCGAAAACAATTTTAATTCGATAACAAAGGTTCGATAGATTTTCAACATTACAAATATGTGTGGTGTTGCCACAATGTTTCGGCAACAACTTATTTCGTTAGATTTTCAACATTCTCCCCAGCCATGATCTGTTCAGGTAGATCATAAAGTCCCTCTGGAAGCGGCGCCAACATGGTGAGGTCAGATCAGGTCAGACACGTAGATTCATGGGGAAATCAGCTGGAACTCGTCGCGTTGCACGGCTGTGGCTGATGAGTGATATGTCTGGAAGGAAAGTTTACAGAGCAAGGCAAATTGATGCTATAGTGGCTGGTTGCGATTGTCATCATGCCAATTGTCAGAAATAGGCAACGGACACACCTTTGTAATGGGTCGCTTGACTATGCCGCTTTGTGTCTTTATGGAGACGACTCGAACTTTCTGATCGAGGCCGGTATGAGTCTCAACAATCCTACCTAGTGGCCAGCGATTGCACGGAAACCGTTCATCTTTTATTAAAACAATGTCGCTAATTTGTAAATTAGGTCGAGAGGACAACCATTTTGGTCGCCTTTGAAGGCGTGATAGATATTCGCCGCTCCACCTATGCCAAAACTGCTGCACGATGAATTGACAATTTCGCCACCGATCCAGTATATGAAATCGGTCCACGTCCGGGGTTGGGGGGGCTAGGAGTGCATCGCCGGTTAAAAAGTGGCCCGGTGTTAGAACCAGCAGGTCCTCAGGATCATTTGTCAGCGGGCATAACGGCCGGGAGTTAAGGCAGGCTTCTATTTGCGCTAGTACGGTCGCTAATTCTTCGAAGGTCAATACTCGATCACCAATAACTCGTTTCAAATGATATTTCATCGATTTTACTCCCGCTTCCCACAATCCTCCGAAATGTGGTGCGGAGGGCGGGATAAAATGCCATTGAATCTGTTGTATGGTTAGCCAAGGCAGGATAGTGGATTCGATGTAGGCGCGATAAGCTGTTCGATCAGCTTGTAATTTTTTATTTGCACCAACAAAATTGGTACCGCAATCGCTAAATACATCATTACACATACCTCTGCGGCCGATGAATCGTTTTAGTGCACCAATGAACGCGTCGGCTGAGAGATCTCCAACAGGCTCTAGATGTACGGCTTTAGACACCAAGCATATGAATACAGCAACATATCCTTTCATTGAAGTGCGGCCCCGACCTTTCGAAGGTGTAATGTTCAACGGACCTGCATAGTCCACTCCCACGGAGGAAAACACCTTAACTGGGCGCACGCGTTGCGGCGGTAGACTGCCCATGAGTTGTTCTTGTGGTCGTGGCTTGCATCGGTAGCACACAATACAGCGGTTGATGACAGCCCTCACAGTGTTTCGTCCATTTATGATCCAAAAACGTTTTCTGGTGTAATTTAAGGTCACCGCTGCACCACCATGTAGCGTATGCCTATGGCTATAATTGATTAATAGTGCAGTAAAATGATGTTTCGCTGGTAAAATATACGGATATTTCTCGTCGTGTGAAAGTAGAGCATCACGGAGTCGCCCTCCCAATCGTATAACACGTTCGGAATGATCAAAGAAAGGATTCAATGGAGAAAGAGTGCTTGTTTCCGGAATGTTGCGGTCCGATGACAGTGCTTTCCATTCGGATGTGAATGCCTCGAATTGGACAATGGAGATAATATCTGTCAGACTACGGTTTAGCTCTTCTACCCTCAAACCCCCATTGTGTTTGCCCTGAGGATGACGACAATTAAAAATGAATCTATGGCAATAAGCGATGACCCGAATCAAATGGGTATATGACGACACTCCACCGATGAATGTTGAAAGATGTTGTCTCTCTGTGTTGATTAAATTTACGTTGATACTGTCATTGGACATTTCCCCTTCCATGCCCGCTAGTGAATTGGGGTTGATTGTAGCATCTGGCCAATATTTGGGATGTTGTTGCAGCCGTGGGCCGCTCGCTGTTAACGTGCTAGACAAACGGCGAGTTAGTTTTTTTTTGTTGTGTTCATGGATGTTTATCAAAGTTTTGCGTAGTGATAGTGAGACGAAATAGGATAGGGTACGATACGATGCGATGCGATACGATACGATACGATACGATACGGTACGATACGATGCGATGCGATGGGATACGATACGATACGATACGATGGGATAGGATACGATACGATACGATTCGATATGATACGATGCGATGCAATGCGATGGGATACGATGCGATACGATACGATTCGATATGATACGATGCGATGCAATGCGATGGGATACGATGCGATACGATACGATTCGATATGATACGAAGCGATGCAATGCGATGGGTTTGCTCAGGGGTGTCGACACATTGCATTTGCCCGAGCTGTAGATATTCGTCGATAGTAGATTGATAGATGTCTTTGAGTGAAGGACTCTGTGCCAGACGGTGCTCCAGGTGAATCAACCTTTTGAGGGCCACATGTTTCGATGTGCCGATGACGCTGGAAGAGTCGATCTTCGATAAAAATGGTAATCTGACTGTATATTTTCCGGTCTTCATACGGGTAGTTGTACTTTGATAAAAATGCTCACACCATTGGTCTAATTGCGATAGGGGCTGTTCCTCCAGGCACTCCTCTAACTCCCAAAAACGTTCCAGTAACTGCTCCAGTTCACTGTCGACTTGTGCAGTAAAGATGATAAAGCAGGAGACGACGATAGCTGCGCATTAACCTTTCCAGATAAAATATACCAAATGATGTATGCTGTCCTATCGGCTCTCCTATGTGTCCTCGGCGTATATCCTTGCGGATGATGTCATCATAAACATTATTTCCCAACAGGAGATCAATGCCTCGCGGTTCGAAATATCTCGGATCCGCCAGCGGCACTCCACTTAAATGAGGCCACGACTCTGTTATTATGCGCTTTGATGGCATAGTGTGACTAATCTTTGGTAATACGTACGCTAATACCTTATACTTAACGTCCATGTCATAACGTGAGCCCACAGTCAAGATGACATATGAACGACTGTCTGCTACTTTCACCTCACTCAACCCCGTGATATTAATAAACGTCTTATGGCGAGGTACTTGTAATAGTTGAACTGCGCGCTCAGATACAAACGACGCTTGAGATCCTTGATCGAGGAAAGCTCGGAAAGGAAGCGGATGACCATCCACGTTTTCGAGTGTAATAATTGCTGTAGGTAACAACACGTTCACTGTGGTGGAGTGCAACCCTGTATCAGCTGCTGCGGCAACATGCATGGATGTTTTCTCCGGTTGAGCATCGTGGATGAGTGTATGATGTCGTTTACCGCAGGTAAAACAATTTCTCGTACTACTGCATTTCGTTGACCGATGGTTGTGGCCTAAACAGTTGAAACAAAGTTTATGTTTTTCTACTGCTAACTTCCTATCAGCTACGCTTAAACTGAGAAAGACAGTGCAGTCGCGCACCGGATGGTTCGCCTTGTTACAAATTGGACACTCGATACTCTTAGCTGCGATATGATACACCCTGGTTAGGTCCCCTTTTCGTCGAGTCTCGTGAGATGGTGGTTTCAATAACCCCGCTGACGAATTGGAGGTTATCAACATTTGGTGATGCTGATCCAAAAAATCGCAAAGATCTGAAAATATCGGAATGTTAGTGTGGGTTCGTTGAGATTTGTCCCACTCGTTGCGTATCGTCGTCGGTAATTTTTTGAGCATGTAGTGAACGAAGACTTGGGTTTGCTCCTCGATATTCACACCGAGTTTTTTGATGGAATTCACGCAGGATCGACAGGTTTGGGTAAAACGTTTTATGTTGGTTGCATTGTCCCGACTGACTATCGAGGTTTGATCAAACACGTCCATATAGTGGAAAAATAGCAATCTTTTGTTGTCGTATGTTTTGATGAGCATACCCCACGCAGCTTCATAATTGCTACCTACAAAACTTAGATGTTCAATATCTTGTGCGGCCTCGGCAGACAACGCGCCCTTCAGGTAGTGAAATCTCTGATAATCAGTGAGTTGATTGTTGTGGTGCACTCTGGCCTCAAATATCTCCTTGAATGTAGGCCATTCGATATAATTTCCACTGAACGTTGGCAGTTTCACTGTAGGCAGAGGCACATCGTTGTTTTCGACAGTAGGAGCCGCGTTCACTGCCTGAAGTGGCGGTGCTGCTTGCGCCGGTGGGAATGCTAGATTGTATCCTTCGCGGATTAATGCCACCGCAGAAATGAAGGCTTCCTCAAACACATCGGGCGTATCCAACGCAATGTATTTCTTTTCAACTTCTTGATTGGGAATGAGACGCAACAATTGGCGGTGATTTGCGCGGAATTCCGCATGGAGTGAATTCAACGACTCTAGGCGAGCCTTATAGTAAGATTCCGTTTTCCGCGTGGCTGGATCCTTTTTGAAATTCGTGACGGCCTTTTGCACTGCGACCAGCAGCGAATTTTGTTCGTTGATCAACTCGCCCGGTGCGCACGCGTACTCAGTAGCCATCATAACACAACCAAACCACTACAGAAATCAATTCACACTTACTTGCAACCTCCTGATACGACTCCAGAAATCCTCTTGTATCCTGTCAATCCTCGCGCTCCTGGATCCCTCGTCCTCGTCACAATCCTCACAGGAGGCACCAAAATATGTTGAGTGAGTTCAATTCAAATTGTATGTGATTATTTATTAAGTACAATTAAAAATTACAAGATTATAGCAGCTGAGCAGCGTGCTCAGAAAAAGAAGATGTGTACAAAGTGAGTGTGTTGTTGCCACAGCGGTTCGAAAACAATTTTAATTCGATAACAAAGGTTCGATAGATTTTCAACATTACAAATATGTGTGGTGTTGCCACAATGTTTCGGCAACAACTTATTTCGTTAGATTTTCAACAATACTGTTTTTATTATTATTTTTTAATTTGCAAATAAGTTTTATTTCATATATTTTTATATTGAGTTGGAGTTTTATTGAAGTTATTTATGTTGTTTATTTTATTATTTAAATATTTATATCATTGTTGAAATATTTTTACACCATTTATTTTTTTAGTTTTTTTCTTTTAATATTTTTTTTTACTTTTAGTTATTGGTTTAATTTATTTACTCTTTGTACTTTTTATATTTTTGATTTATTATTTTTGTGTTTGTTTATTTGATATTATGTTTCATTTTATCTTATTTATTTTATATTATTTTCGATATATCGAATTTTTTTTATTTATTTTTAATTAAGTTCAAGTGTAGTTTGCTTTCTGTTTGCAGCAACTCCATTAATTAGTTTATGCCGCCTCGTATTTACTTTTTTCGAAAGTCCAAAGTTTTACACCCGCCCCATGCAAGCAACGCATGCGGCAAATCAATCAATTATTCAGATAATCAAATTTTCGCACTTCCGTTCGCACTAATGGTCGGCCAGTCAGTCAATAAATCAATCAATTGTTCAAATGCTAAACATGTCAGCGGGGAATTTAATCAGATTTACTTTAAAATCACTGTTGGCGCACTTTGCTACACAAAAAAATGAAACATAAAAAAGGAATATGGAAAAATTAAAAAAATCGTTAAAAGTAAGCAGCTTTTGCAGCGAAAAAAACCAATATTTTTTAAACAAAATTCTGTGCACATCATTAGTTCAGCATTCAATTACAAATGCAGGCCAAAAGCAATGTTGTTAAATAGGAAGAAATGAAAAACAGGTGTAGGGAGGAAAATTTGCAAAAGTGTTGAAAGCATTGGAGGGAAATTTAAGCTTTGTTCGAGAGTAAATGACGTCAGCAAGTAGCAAAGGTGCTGAAAGTTAAAGCGCAGGCAAATAGTTTGCAAAACGAGTAACTATGTCGACTAGAGTTGCCATTTGGAAGCAAAAAATAGTTAAAAAATGGGAATTTATTGCATTTCTTTTAATAAGCCACTGGCTGCTGTTGTTTGTTGTAGCTATTATTGTTGTTATTGCATTGCCTACTGGCGTAACTTTATAAGTTTCGATGGCAAAAAACGAAAATCGGCGCAAATGGCAGAAAGTTTTTCGGCACTTTGCTGCAAAGCGCGAAAGAAAAAGAAAAGTTTCTCGAGTTAATGGAACTTGGCGCAAGGGATGGCTGAATTTAAGTTGTTGTTGTTGTGAATGTGAATGAAAATTAAAAATACAATTTCCATCTGGAACAGAATAAGTGTGGAAAAGGTGAAACCAAAAAATCGTATATGAAGAAAAAGTGTTTGCAAAAAGCAATAAATTGAGTGATGGCATTTTTTTCTTGTTTGAGAATCAAATTAAATTTTCTATCACAGACAACAGAGTTGCTCACACATACACACAAAATCAGCGCTTTGGCAAAGCAAACACTTTCACTT
This sequence comes from Melieria picta, assembly GCA_964056695.1. Classification (NCBI taxonomy): domain Eukaryota; kingdom Metazoa; phylum Arthropoda; class Insecta; order Diptera; family Ulidiidae; genus Melieria; species Melieria picta. Next base: position 10,521,815 of record OZ057400.1, read on the forward strand.
AATGGAATTGCCTTGTTTTTCTTTAGTTTTTGTTGTTGCCATTGCCATTTTAGGCGCTCTGTACATAGATACAGTTATCAAGTGATTGTCTGCGTGTGTGTGTGTGTTTAAGCGCGAATTTCTTGCGCTTTATTACCTGTAGTAGAGTTTATTAGGCTTTCAAACGTGTCCAAAACCGATTGGAATTTGCTGCCGATTTTTGTTTTATTTCATGGCCAACACATGTGCGTCCACTCACACCAACACCAACAACCACACATGCACACACCTCAATTCAATTGAACAGCAATGCTAACAATTTAGTAGATTTTTTACGTTCCTGCGTTTGGGTTTTTGGCTTCAAGCGTAGGTGGTTTCAAAAAATTCCATCAACGTTTTTTCTTGCAAAAAAATAAAAATTGTACAACTGAACGCTGAAACAGGCGGCACAGCAGCGGCGACATACCATTGATAACGGTTTATTTTACACTTTAGCCAGCTGCTGTCGTTGTCATTGCTTCCACTGTTGCTTTTACGGTTACGTTTGGTTTTTTTTGCTTAAATTTCTTTAGCATACTTTTGGGTTAGTGAAGCATGAAAAGTGTGCATTGCTTTTCGCATTACAACATTTATTCTATTTTATTTTACTTTTGTTGCCATCTCTTGCTAGTCTGTGTAACGTGCGGATTTTTGTGGCCATGTACAACAAATTCACATTGATGCCAGCAAATTGTGGCTAATTGAAAAGCTTTGGAGATTGTGGCCATGAAGTACAGAAGTAAGAAATAGAAATGTGGCTTAAAATGTTACTGATTTGAACAGAAATGACAGAAATGCGTAAAGGAAGCCTTTTGTGTTTCTGTGTACAATTATTTTATTTTATTTGAAAGGCTGGAAACACAGCAACGGGCTTCTGTTTGCTATCACTTGCAAACAACTGCTCAACATTTGACATCTCTTCATGTCAGCCACATTTTGATGTTTTACCTTTCAATGTACTTTTTCAACCTAAAATACTTTTTTAAACAATTTTCGCTTGTTGCCTTCAAGTGTTGCTAACAACTATCGTTACTTCCGCTTCCTCCCAGAAATTGTTTAAAGCCCACACAAAAAATCGCTACGGTTTGCAGTTGTTACGCTATCAAAGCGCTTTGCTGCGGCCAAGCAAAAGAAAATCAATGTTGCCTTTTGGTGGTGCAACTGTAATCAATTTACAGCAATACAAATACAAAAATAGTAGTTTTTCCACCAGCAACGGCAACTGGCCTTCAAGCTGTGCATGCAATTCACCACAACCAACCGACCAACCAAACGACCATGCGGCACCTTTCAACTTTTATTGTGTCCTTGCAATATTTGCGGTCGACAGCAGCGCGCCTCGATTTTGGGGCTTTAGGGTTTAGCTCTGTTGCTGCCATTTTTATTTGCAATTTTAAATCGCATTTCGGTATTTCGCTACTCGGTTTTTGGCGCTCGTTGCCAACTTGACACATGAAAAAAAAACAAAAAAAAAACATGAAAATAAAAGCAAAGTGTCGCGCTTTAAAAAGTCAATATTTTTTTCATTGTTTATCTTGCCATTTCCATTTCGCGTTCGCCAGTCTGCGCAGCATTGGTTGGCTGCTTTTTATTTGCTGCCGCCGCTGTTGTCTCGCGTACAATTTGGTGGCATCGCTTTACGATTTGTTAATGCTTTTTTGGCGCAACTTTTGTCGCTGACCACTGCGCAGTGCTTGTGTTGCTTGAGTACTTTGTGGTGTCGCTGTTCTTTGTTTTTGTTGTTATTGTTATTCATCGTTGGTGCTCCATGAAATTGTCATTGTGCGACAATAATCTGCACGCCGTTTTTATTTCGCTTTCCATTTCATTTTTTGTGTTTATTTAAGGTTCAGTTGTTTCTCTTCGAAGTGGTGCGGTGCGGCTTTGTGTTTCAAGTGGTTGACGCATGCGGCCACATTTTAATACAATTTTATTGCATTTCATGTGTGTGTGTGTGCCTTTTCATTGCTTTGCTATTATAAACCGTTTTGGCGAAATGCACTCACTCATAAAGCAGAAAAGCCAGAATAGTCACACGGTGCGTATGAGTGATTTTTCCACTTTTCAGGCCTTAAATAATTCACACGCGCCTGGGGAGCACTCGCGGCAGCGCCAACAGTGCAGCAGTGGTGGTTGTGAAGCTATGTGTGTGCACGCTTAACAGCTCGCCCGACGGTGCGTATGAGTGATTTTCGGTTGATGCAATAATTACTCATGTGGCCGTGGGCACTTGTCTGGCACATAAAATCGCTTAAATGTGTTTGTTGTTTTGTGTCATTACGATTGCGTTGTCATCTGTGTCATTACGATTGCGTTGTTATTTGTGTTGTAGTGCGTTAATTTTTAGTTGTTAAACATAAAATGGCAGTTTTGAAAATTTTGCCATTCAAAAATATTGATTTCAACATTTTAAAAAATTTAGAGTGTACAATTAAAAAGGCTTTTCTTTAATTTAAATATTAAGTGTAGTTAAGTAAAAGAAGTAAATTTGTTTGCATGAAATTGAAGGCTTTATTCAGAGTAGTTCCGAATGATTTAAGTCAAATATGAAATTCAAGGCTTTATTTAGCACAAATAATACGCCTAAAGCATATTTAGATAATCCGATTTAGGTCAAATATGCATTCATTCATTAACATCCTGGTCCTAGTTGGCAAAAAACAGACAACCGATCTTCACAACCTTCTCCTGAGGCAAATTTTTCACCAGAAAACTTATTCGCTATAGACAGGAATAGGTGGGCATTACTTGGTTCGAGGTGCGGACTGTAAGGTGGATGCATAAAAACCTTCCAGTTAAGCCCCTGGAGATTCTAGTGAGTCACTATTGATGTGTTTGGTCTCGCATTGAACTGATGGAACACAATTTCTTTCTTATTGACCACTTCTGGGCCATTGCTTTCTTCAGACAACCCAATTGTTGACAGCAGACAGATCGATTTGGTTGCTATTCGGCAGCGATTTACTGATGGAAGTTGGGTCTATGAGGTATTTTTGTCATAACTCATGTCGCATCTATACATCGAGTAATTAGTTCCACTCAAGCGGTTCCAAACGGGGTTTTCACCAAATGCTTCAGAAATGGATCGATTTGGTTGCTATTCAGCAGCGATTTGCAGATGGAAGTTGATGAGTCTCATTCAAGTGGTTCCACAAAGTTTTTGGTGTAATATTTAACTCCTGACTAATTGAAACAGTGATCACATGACGGCAGAACTCGACGATTAGCCTTCCAGATTGTGATACAACTTTGACATCAAATTTACTAGAACGGAATTGACGAAACCAAAATTTACATTTCAGCCGCTCGCCTTTATAGAAGAGAAACTGTAAAATATGAGGTGTTTTGTTTTCGTTGGTGTCCATCTTTGACGTTAACTCAAACAAAACTGAGTCAAGCCATTACAAAACTGTCTGAGAAGTTTCTTTAGTACGTAATCTTATCCTTCTAAGGCCATCTGTGTAACCCAATCAAAGAAAAACTGCAAAATATGGTATATTTTGTCTTTTCGGGTGTCCATCTTTGACGCGAGTTTAAACAAAACCGAGCCTAGCAATCATAAAATTGTCTGAAAAGTTTCTTTAGCACGAAATCGGAACTTTCTAACGCTATCTAACCTGATTTCACTTATACAACGCGAGATACAGATAGCTAAAATAGTCTATTAAAAAAATAAAATAAAAAAATAAAAAAAATTATTAAAAAAATAATAAATTTAAAAAAAAATTTTTACATTTCATATATTTAATAAAAAAGTTTTTTTAAATATCCAGATATATATGTTATTTTTTTAATAAAAATATGTGGCTCAAAACAATTTAATTCTTAATTCTTTGAAAAAATAAAAAAATTTAATATATTTCATATTTTTTACATTTCTTGTAAATTGTTTAAATATTCGGAAATATATATTAGGTAATTATTAAATTATTCTTTTATTAAAAAAAAAGAATTTAATTTTTTATTAAAAATGAGAAACATTTAAAAAGAAAAATAAATAATTACAACTTTTTTATTCAAAGCGAGCATAATTAAAAAAAAAATTAATTCTTAATTTAATTCTTCCTGTGCTGAATCTATTGAAAAAATAACATTTTAAAATTTCATATATTTAATATTTTTGATATTATTTGTAATTTTTTTAAATACCAAAAAAATATATATATTATAATTGTTTTTTATTAAAAATGAGAAACATTTAAAAAGAATTTAATTTTTAATTTATCTCTTTCTTAGCTGAATCTATTGATAAACCTAACATATTAAAATTTCATATATTTTATATTTTTTATATCATATTATATGTAAGTCTTTTTTAATTATCCAGTGATATATAAATTATTAAATTTTTTTTTGTTCGAAAGGAGAAAATTTAAAAATAATTTCATTTTTAATTTATCTCTTCCTTAGCTGAATCTATTGAAAAAACTAACATATTAAAATTTCATATATTTTTTATATTATTTTTTTTTATATTATGCAAGTTTATTAAACATCCAGAGATGTATAAATTATTAAATTTCTTTTGTTCGAAATGAGAAACATTTAAAAAGAATTTAATTTTTAATTTATCTCTTCCTTTGCTGCGCAATGTTTAATCTGCAGAAATTGTAACTGCTGCCGGTTTTATTGCTGACCAATAAACCGATTTTTATGCATTACTGCTGTGACATTACGTGCAGCAGCTATTCAAACGCACACACACACGCACTCACACATCCATAAAAAATATGTTTGTGTATGCAGAAATAGTAAAAAATCTTGTAATAGCCGCACGAATGTATGCAAAAGGATATGAAAATGTATGGACACAGTGCGCTCAGTATGCAACCACGTGCTGCCAATCGCTTCACCAACACAAACAAACACACAGGACACGTTTACCTTTTTGCATGCTCGTCGTTTGCTCATCGGCTGGCACCTTATGTACCTGTGTCCGTCCTTTGGTGGCTGTGTAAATAAATGAATAAGCGGTGCTGTTTGCTCCATTTTGTTGTTGTTGTTGTTTTTTTTGTTGATTACAGGTGATTAAATTTGCGCATTTAATTGACTTTTTGTGCGCTTCAATGCATTCGCGTTGACCGTTACAATACTGTAACGTTGTAAAGCGTCTGTGGGCTGCGACAGCATCGACCGATGATAGCAGGTGCCATAAATTTTTACTACAAAATTAAATGTAACTACCGGTTTGTTTTTTTTTTGGGTTATTTTTTCGCCTCCTCATCAATGGTTATGCGCTGTTTTTTTTCTTCATATGGCTTTGTGTGTGTGTATGTGTTGTAATGTGCATGTGTGACGTTATGATTTTATCCCTTAATCTGTTTTCACTATTCGGCGAGTGCAATTTCGTTTTCTATCTGACTGCGTGCACTTTTTAGTGTTCATTCGTGTTGGTTTTCTGTTTTTCACACATAAAAGCGCAACTCATTTTCCACTTGAGTTTTCATACATTTTTTTTTATCTACTTAAAGTATCCTTAGTCGAACTTAGTATACTTTGTCCTTTGTTTTACTGCTCTTTCTGCATTACACTGTGCTACAGAATCCTCGTTTTAGCTTCACTCATGTTAAACTCAATGTGAATATTCAAGAAGTGATGAAAACTGCCTGTTGCACAGTGTTATTGCCGTCTTTCTTTTAAGCCCATTTTTGCGCATTTCCTTTTTGCTTTTTTTCCCATAGTTTTTCACACATTAACCACAGGCATTTTCTCGCTCCACTGACTTTCGTTTATTGGTGCTTTTTTCCCCGGGTTGCTTTCCTCACTTCACTCTGCACGTTTGCCACATTTTTTAAATACGTTGTGAATTTTTGCAAATATTTTTTTCTGCCACTTCTTTGCCACAATTAAGCGCGCCGGAATGCTTTGTGACCGCCACACTGTTGCAGTTTTTTAGGCACACACATCATGCATTTTTTCAGCGTCTCGCTTGCAACAGCTTAAACACATTTTTCCACTCGTCGTTGCCGTCACATTATTAATCATTATTTTTTGTAAATAATTTTTTTTAATATTTTTTTTTTGGTATGTACTTTTTATTTTTTACATTTCTACTAAGCTTTTTAATTGTTGGATTTATGCTGGAAATTAACTGCCAGCCACCAATTAAATTTGCATTTTACACTTTTATTTTTCAAGTGTTCTTGTTAATAAAAAAAAACAATTGTGGCTGATGATGTCTGTTGTTAAGCACAGAAATTATACGAAAATTACACAGAATTTAAATAAACTGTCAACTGTACAATTTAAATAAATTGACTTGTTTTATTAAATAATTTATTTGCGCATAAATAATCAGGTTTGCGTGGCGAGTTGTGTTGTGTGTTTGTTGTGGCGGAAATGCAATTAAAAATTTAAATGCTCAACTTAATATTCAATGTCCTTTGCCTCGTCACTACTCGTCAATTGTTAAATGACTGTTGTGAAGAGTGTTTGTGTTTAGGTATGTGAAGGATTTTTATGTGGAATAACTGTAATTCTGGTAGTAGTATTAAAGGTTTAAATACAAACGCAAAATAATCTTATTTAAAAAACCATTATTTGTGCTTACACGTTGTTTTTCATCCTTTAATCTAAAGTGGTTAGTTAGGTTTTTTATTTTTACAAATTAGAATAAATGAAAGCGGGCGGATTCTGCATTTCATTTTCATGTGAAAGTAAAATCAATCTATATTAAGATTTCAATGAAAATGAAATGCAAAATCAGCCTGGGTAACAAATTTTGTCAGCCGTAATTTTTGCAATTTTCAAGAATTGAAAGAATTTCAAACACAAATTGTAAGAATTCCTACTGACGACAGTATTGAATTGCAAGTATATCGAAGTGGAAATAATTCTCACATTTGTCACAACTGTTTGTTCTAATTTATAAAAATAGAGAAAAACCAATTAATTGAAGTAGTAACGCACACAGGATTTCATTTTGGTGGGTCCCCGTACAAAACTTTGGTCTCAAAACCATTTCAAGGCATATTTTATACCTAAAATCTTTCTAACAAACAGATAGTTGGGGTTTTGAACCCCCAAAACATTCCCTTAGAAGCAAATTCCTAGACTCATATCCAAAGATAAACCAACTATTGAGTTGGTATGCGCACACAAAATACCACTAAAACCTTCGAAGTGAACCAAGATTCGGTCTAAGTATTGTTTTGAGTTATGTCCAATTCGTGGCCTCAGTCAAAATATTCAAAATAAACTCAAAATTTTTGCTTAATTAAATACATAGAAATTCTATGATACCAAGTATAATCTGTGATCGTTTGTTACTTCATCACAACTCACTCACAATGTCCTAAACAAATCCTACTTTAAAAGCCTTACAACTGTGTTAAGAACACGAAACAAATCTCAAATGATATCCAATTGATTAATGGTTACTATGACAGATTTTGTGATTGATGCCCGAATAGGGCTGTGTTAGTCACTTGTCAGTCATAATTTTCTTGTCAATTGTTACTTTTAAAACCTTTCAAAATATGTTACGATAGCAAAACAGCCTCAATTGATACCAAATATTCAATGGTTGCTATGGTGTTTTTTGTGACTGATGTTAGCATATGACTGTAGTTTGTTAGTCACTTGTTCCCTTATCAGACGAGAGTCGAAGTTTTCTTGACAACTGCTGGTTTTAGAGCTCTAAAAATATGTCAAAGAATATTAGTAATTTTATTTGGTGCAAAATATTCAATTGCTGAGTTTCCTGACTGATGCAGACATAAGATTGTAAGTTGTTAATCACATCATAAGTCACATGTTTCCTCATCATGCGAGAATCGAAGTTTTCTTGATAATTGTTACTTTAAGAGCCTTCAAAATATGATAAGAATACGAAAACGATTCGATTGATAAAATAGAAACAATTGTTTTTATAACAAATTCTGTGACTGATCCGGGAATAGGTCTGTAAATTGTTAGTCACTTGACAGTTACCATTTTCTTGTCAGTTGCTACTTGCAAAGCTTTTAAAATATGCAAAGAATGTGAAAATGATTCAATTGATACCAAATAATCATTTGTTATTATGACAATTTTGTGACTAATGCGGGAATAGGTCTGTCAATTCTTAGTCACTGGTCAGTTACCATTTTCTTGTCAGTTGCTACTTGCAAAGCTTTTAAAATATGCAAAGAATGTGAAAATGATTCAATTGATACAGAATAATCAATTGTTATTATGACAAATTTTGTGACTGATCCGGGAATAGGGTAAGTTGTTAGTCACTTGACAGTTACCATTTTCTTGACAGTTGCTACTTGCAAAGCTTCTAAAATATGCAAAGAATGTGAAAATTATTCAATTGATGCAGAATAATCAATTGTTATTACGACAAATTTTGTGACTGACGCGAGAACAAGTTAGTCACTTATTATCTCATCATACGACAGTCACAACTCACTTGTCAGATACAATTTTCTAGATTAAAAAAATGTCAAGATATGTTCAGAATATGAAAGAATCTCAATTGATAGCAAATAATCAATTGTTACTATGACAAATTTTGTGACTGATTTAAGAACAAGTTAGTCACTTATTATCTCATCATACGCCAGTCACAACACACTGGTCAGCTAACATTTTCTTGTTTCAAAAGATATCAAGATAGCATAGCCGAACATGAAAAAGTCTCATTCATAGCAAATAATTAGTGTCCGACCGAATATTCGGTTTCGGTTTCGGCCCAAATAAGTGGTTTCGGTTTCAGTTTCGGCCAAAAAATGGCCGAATAGCCGAAACCGAAACTTTCTAGTATATTTTTTACATTTTATTGTGTAGCAGATATATAGTGAAAGGAGAGGTAATTTAGATGCCAGCAATGTAAATAAACTTCTTTTGTTAGCATATAATATTAAATTATTTAATTTTGAATATTAGCGAGTAAGGTACGAAAGGGTGATTTTTTATGTTTACGTTTTTAAAAAATGAATAAATTGTTTTTATTAATATGTATTTATGCTATGTTTGCTATTTATGCTATGCTATTTATGCTATGTTTGTTTGTTGGTTCTTTATTTACTTAATGTAAAATTCGTTTGTTGCAAAAAAAATGCTTGATATGGTGATTTTTATTTTAACTAGAAAGTTTCGGTTTCGGTTTTGGTTTCGGCCGAATATTAAAAAAAACCGAATATTCGGTTTCGGCCCAAAAAAGTGGTTTCGGTCGGACACTACAAATAATCAATTGTTACTATGACAAATTTTACAACTCATGATCGAATAGGAGTAAGTTTATGTATTCATACTTTTCTATATTTCCAACACTTTGTGCTTATGCAATGCTTATTGAAATTTAATCAAATTTTGAATTGTAAAATATTTTCATATTCCCAATCACAATCAAGTTTTCATTCCATTACTTAAGTTTGAACATTAACTCTAACATTTGAACTCTCACAAAATTTTCCAGTACTTTTTGTAACCACTACGCGCTGAATTGCTTATCTGCGCTCTGAGCTAACTGGGAAATATTGAAGAAAGAAAAAAACTTGGCTTCAAATAAACTCCCAGTTTTGTTACACAACATTTGTCACAAGTCACAAATCTAATGACACAATTAAAAAAATGTAAAATTGCAGCTTTGCGGCAATCATTCTAATCTATAAACTCTGCCAACTAAACTAAATAGTTTCCTAATTAATTAAGCTCGCATTCGAGCGCAAACTGACAAGCGGCAATCAGCGTTGGTTGGGCAATTTGTGTGCACGAAAGCGTCACGCGGCCACGACGCCAGACGTTGAGTCAAGCTGCGATTTCATATATTTATACGAGTAGTTTATAAAAAAAAAAAATTTATTTTCTGTCCACAGTTAGACCACTTCACCTTTTGCGCTCATGCAACAATATGTCACATTGAATGCTGCTGCTTCTTCTTCTTTTTATATTTGTGCTTATCATTATTGTTGTCATAGCTGTTTTTTGCATGGCATCAAATGCGCACTGAAATGCGCAATTCAAGTAGACGTAGGCAGCTTTCCTTAGAACTTTACATGATTGCTTGCATATTCCATGTGTGATTGTTGTTGTTGTTGTTCTTGTTGTAATGAAATTGCTTTTGATTACAATAGCGGACGGTTTTCAATACAAGTGACACACGCAAGTGCACAGCCACAGCTGCATTGAAGCTGCCATAGGCGCTGAATGGAAGGTTGCGATCAGAGCTGCATTCAGATTTGCTGCAGTCTTCATATTTGCTGTACTCATACGTGCAGCCGTTACGTCTACACTCAAATTGCCTCCACATTGTTGGCGGCGGCAATTTATTTTGATGAATTTCGCCTGTTGCTTGTCATTTGTTGACTACATTATGTCAACAATCGCCATAAGAAATGTTCGCTTCAGCTCAGCCCAGCTCAGTGTCAAGCGAAGAAAAGTTCGTGTTGTCTCTGTGTCGCAGCAGCCACGTTCCGACGCGTTCATTCTCGCATGACGCACGAATCTGTCAGCTGTTGTCATTGGTTTTTTTGATTGATTTTTTGTAGAGATTGTACCGAATTCATTTAGCGAATGAAAATATAAATGCCCCTTTTTTGTAAACATTGTTTTTGAAGCGATTTCGGGTGTCACAAATTATTTGAAGCGAATTCGGTTGTAGAATGGGATGTCACAAATTAGTTTAGAGAGATGATAATGTGAAAACGAATGTCACAAATAGTTTTAAGCGGATGCAGTTGTGAAATCGATTGTCACAAATTGTTTTATGTGGACAAATTGTTTGAAGCAGATGTGGATAAAAAAACATTAGCAGAAATTATTTTAAGTGCATGTGGGATGAAAGCGGATGTCACAAATTGTTTGAAGCAGATGTGGATATGAAAACGGTTGGTAGAAATGATTTTAAGTGCTTGCGGGGGTGAAAGCGGGTGTCACAAATCGTTTTGAGCAGATCTAGATACGAAAAGGAATGTCACAAATTATTTGAAGCGAATGCATATCAAAAACCTAATGTCACAAATTATTTAAAGCGCATGCGGATATGAAAACGGATGTTACAAATTGTTTTAAGTAAATGCAGATACGAAAAAGTTTGTCACAATTTGTTTGTAGCAGATGTGGATATGAAAACGCATGTTACAAATTGTTTGAAGTAAATGCAGATACGAAAACGTTTGTCACAAATTGTATGAAGCAGATGCGGATATGAAAACAAATGTCACAAATTGTTTTAAGTGAATTCAGATACGAAAACTTTTGTCACAAATTTTTTGAAGCGGTTGGGATATGAAAACGAATGTTACAAATTGTTTTAAGTAAATGCAGATACGAAACCGGTTGTCACAAATTGTTTGAAGTGGATGCGGATATGAAAACGGACGTTACAAATTGTTTTAAGTAAATGCAGATACAAAAACGAATATCACAAATTGTATGAAGCAGATGCGGATATAAAAACGGACGTCACAAATTGTTTTAAGTGAATGCAGATACGAAAACGTTTGTCACAAATTGTTTGAAGCGGTTGGGATATGAAAACGAATGTCAGAAATTGTTTTAAGTGAATTCAGATACGAAAAAGTTTCTCACAAATTTTTTGAAGCGGTTGGGATATGAAAACGAATGTTACAAATTGTTTTAAGTAAATGCAGATACGAAAACGGTTGTCACAAATTGTTTGAAGCAGATGCGGATATGAAAACGGATGTTACAAATTTTTTTAAGTAAATGCAAATACGAAAACGGTTGTCACAATTTGTATGAAGCGGTTGGGATATGAAAACGAATGTCACAATTTGTTTTAAGTGAATTCAGATACGAAAACGTTTGTCACAAATTCTTTGAAGCGGTCGGAATATGAAAACGGGTGTCACAAATTGTTTGAAGCGGATGTGGATACGAAAACGCATGTCACAAACGGTTTTAAACGTATTTTAATGAAAAAAGAGACGTCATAAATTATTTCATTTCGTAAATGCGAAGCAGAATGCGTATCTCTAACAAATGTGGGCGCTCTGTGCGTAATTTTTTTGTTCCACATCTTGCGGCTTTTGTGCTTTTTATGAAAGCTTTTGTTGCTGTTTGTAATTTTTATATGTTTTTGTTGTTGCTGTGCTATTCTAATTGTAACTCATCTCGATTTGCAGGCAATTATTTTGAATTGTATTTACTTTTTTGCTTTGTATTTTATTTTATAAGTGCTTACAGCTTTTTTTGTTATCTCCAATCTGTATGTATGTGTGTGTCATTCTATTTACTGTTTATTTGTTTGAAATTGAAACGTTTGCCTCGGAAAAAAACTTTTTTATTTAAAAGTCCCTCATAATCGCATCAATTCAACGAATCGATACCGTTATTTGTGTGCCATTTGGTAAATAACTTTGACCCACAAATGCATTGGCCCGCAGTTAATGTGCGGCAGAGTGCGCAACAATTGCTGAAACGTTGCCTGTATTACGCGACTCAAGTGTGCTCAATTGTGATTGACATTCAATTGACCTTCGTCATGTGCATGGCCGATTTGTCGTTCACAAGATTGAGGCAAAATCACGCAAATGTGTAACGATAAGACAGGTTGATGCCGGAGGAGAGGATTGCATGCAGCTGGGGGCATTACGTTTGTGATCAGTTGGTGGGTTGTGAGACTGAGACTGTTTTTAATTCCATATAAAATTGATTGCTTAGTCAGCTCGATAGCTTTCTTCTACTTTTGAGTATGAGTATGTTTTTTCATTTTGTATTTCTTATGATAGAATTTTTGTTTATTTACTTGCTTGAGCATTTCTCTTAACCAGTTCCTGCTTCAAATATTTATGTCTCCATAAACGAAAGTCTTATATCCAACAAAATATTTTTGGATTCTCTAAGAGTCGACCATGGATTAAAATTATATGAAAATCAGCAGGCTGTCAAAAGTTAGGCTCCTGGCTCACTTATAACAAGCATTCGGCTTCTATTAGTTCCTTTTCAATATTCATGTTTCAGTTTATATTCAAAATTCGTCTTAGACTTTACAATTAAAATAACTCTAATGTCGGTTTGAATTTTTTTTGGTATTTCGGTTTAATTTTCGTTGCCTTTCGATGCACATTTTTCTTGAATTTCTTGTCATAATCTGTTTGTTCTTAGTTTTCCATATTTTTTTACTTCAATTCCATGTTCTTTTTCCTTTTTTTCAAACCAGTTAGTTTTTCCATCGACTTTTTCACTAATGACGTGCTTTGACTTTAGCCTGCTTGTCTTCTTTTTCTACAACAGGCTACAACCATTTTGCTTTTCATTCGGTTTGGTTTCCTTTACCTTCAATAAGTTTGTTTCACAATTGGTCCTCAGATCCCTTTTTTTCTCTCCTGCGGTCACTTTTATTTCATCTCTTATTCCCGCACTGATTGTACTTACCACAATAGAATGGCTTCTCTCTTCCCAAAAATAATTACTATTCTAATCTCTTCTCAAAAAAATGATTTCTCTTGTCTTAAAAGAATCGGTTCTCTCTTCCCAAAAAAAATATTGTCCTCTCTTTCTCAAAGAATAATTCTTCCTTTCCCTTCTCCAAAAAATGATTCTTCTTATCTCAATGGAATAGCTTCTCTCTTCCCAAAAGAATGATTATGGTTCTCTCTCGATTCTCCTTTATTGGTTTTACTCTCTTCTGCATTCCTTGTACTATTCCTCTCTTTTTTCTCTTTCCTGCTTTTTCTCCTCTCTTCGATCTCTTCTCATCTACTCTTTGCTGCTCTCTTCTTGTATCTTTTGTCCTCTGCTTCCCTTTTCTCTCCTCTTAATTTTTTTCTCCTCCGTCTTTCTCTTTTTTCTTCTCTTCTCTCCTCTTCTCCCTTCTTTTCTCCCCTTCGCCCTTCTCCCGTTTCTTTTCTTCTCTCTTCTTTCTTCTCTTTTCTTCTGTCGTAATATATGTTCCATTATCTTCTGTCTTATTGTCTCTGTTCTTTTTTCCTCTTGTTGTCCCTTTTCCTTCTCTTCTAGCTTTTCTCTACTGTATTTTTTCTCATTTTCCCTTCTCCCGTTTCTTTTCTTCTCTCTTCTTCTCTGTTCTTCTGTCGTATTTTATGTTCCATTATCTTCTCTCTTATTCCTCTCTGTTCTTTTTTCCTCTTGTCCCTTTTCCTTCTCTTCTCGCTTTTCTCTACTGTCTTTTTTCTCCTTTTCCCTTCTCCCGTTCCTTTTCTTTTTTCCTTCTCCCATTTCTTTTTTCTCTCTTCTATCTTCTTTTTCTCTCTTCTATCTTCTTTTTCTCTCTTCATCTGCCTTCTTCTCTCTCTCTTCTCACTTCTTTTTTCTCTCTTCATCTGCCTTCTTCTCTCTCTCTTCTCACTTCTTTTTTCTTCACATTCCTCATTTCTTCCTCCTTCTTTTCTCTGATCCTTCTTCTTTTTCGCTTTTCTCTAATGCATTTTCTCTTCTTTTCTCTTCTTTTCCCTTTCCTCTTCTTTTCCTTTCTTTTTTCTCGTTTCTCTTCTTCTACTACTCCTCTCTTCTTATCTCTTCCTTTCATATGCTTCTCCCTACTTTTCTTTTATCTCTGTTCATTTCTCTTATTCTCTCTTTTTTCTTTTCTCATTTCTGTTCTTTTCTCTTTTTTCTATTCTCATTTCTCTTCTTTTCTCTTCTCATTTCTCTTCTTTCCCCTTTACTCTTCTTTCCCCTTTCCTCTTCTTTTTCCTTTCCTCTTCTTTTCCCTTTCCTCTTCTTTTCCCTTTCCTCTTTTCCCGTTTCTTTTCCCTTTCCTCTTTTCCCGTTTCTTTTCCCTTTCCTCTTTTCTTCTACTACTCCTCCCTTCTTTTCCTTGCATATCCTTCTCCCTACTGTTCTTTTATCTCTGCCCATTTCTCTTATTTTCTCTTTTCTTTTCTCATTTCTTTTCTTTCGACTTCTTTTCATTTGCCTTTTCTTTTTTTTTCATCTATCCCATCTTCTCTCTTACTTTTTCTCTCTATTTTGAATTTTTCTTCTTTTCTCGTATTTGTTCTCTCTTCCTCTTCTGTCGCAGTTTACTATTTCTATATTTATTTTAATTTCTCTCCACTGACCATCCCGATTTTTTTAGTTCATTACCAGCGTTGGCCAACTTGTTTTTCATTTTTATTTCGCTTCACTCTTCAATCACAATTCATGTTGTGCTCGTGGTTTGCCTCGTTTGATCGTTCTAAATATTTTAAATTTTTATTTCTGGTTTATTGTTTTATGTCGATCTGGGTTAACTTTTTTATATTTAGCACTCCACATCTGTCTCTCTCTTTTATTCTTTGTCGCTTTTTCTTCCTTTCTTTATCGCTTTTTCTTCCTCTCCTACGATCGATTAGTTCTTCTCCTCACTTCCATAACTTTATTCATTTAATTTTCTCTCCCAACTCAATGTTTTGTCATTTCTTCTTCTTCTCCTTTTGATCGCAGCGTTACTGCGTCAATGTGAATAATTTTTGTTTGTCAATCAATCGTTCGCAAATTTATTACGAAGCGCCGCACAAAGCAATGAACATCACATGTCTCAATTAATTTTAAAGCAAACATTTGCGTTTTCTTCATTTGCAAAAAATAAAAAAGAGTTTTCTTTGTTTTGGTGTGGCGTACAACGTTTGATTGATTCAATTGTGCGACTGCGTCAATGTGCGTCAAACTGGTTCGCTGTTGCGGCTGTGAACCAAGGCGGGCAGGTCAAAGGTCAGGGGGATGTTGGGAGGGACAGATTGAGTTGTTGCACGAAGCAGCCGCAGGTGCCGCATTGCTTGCAGCCTGCGCGCAGTTTGTACATTCAATTAAAATTTATTTCAATATAAAAACAGCAACAAAGAAAAAAAACACCAGCAACAACAAGAACTGAGTACACTATGTGAAGGCAATTAATCGGCGCAGTCGCCAATTTCGCCAATTTCGTTTGATTTATTAATTGATTGGCGGTTGCCAAGTCGATTGGGCGCTGCCGCAGTGGCATTTGTCACTTTCGGTGAATTTGCGAATTGTGCGTTGCTGCTGATGGTGGGAGATAAATTAATGAGAGGGGCACGGAAAAATGTTGCTTTTAATGAAATTTTATTCTTTACGCGCACGAGCGAAATTTCAAAAGAGTGAAATGGCTTAAATGTGTTTGTTGAGTAGAATGTGAGAGCCCACACTTGACTCACCAATATGCATTAATATGTTAATTAATTAATTTGTGGCAATTAATGCCACTTTTATTAGGCCGACTATTGTTTTATTGTCTTTGTGATTTACGACTTTGTTGTTGTGGTTGTTGTGGGATTTCTACATACAATCAGTCAGGTTGTTTAATGTTAAATTGTAGGTATTCAAGTTTCCTCTGACTGTTCAGTTAATGAGTACGGAATGGGTCCTTAACCCTTCATAGGCCATATTTACACATTTTTTTCTTCAGGTATATCTCAGGTGAAGTCGGTTACTCAAACCCAGGAATCACAAATGCCAGATTCATATAAAAATTTTAAATTTTTTTTAAAGCTTGAAACTTTTCGTTCATAAAAACCAAACTGTATTGAGGAAATATTCCACCGCTTTTCATCATGCGCAAATTTTTCCTCTTACCTCACGTAGCATTCATTCTTTTCGAGCACGCAAAGTGCATTAAGTCGTCGATTGCAGGCGTGCAGTGCAATATTTCTGCTGCTGCAGCAATAAATGCGAATTTAATGGAACTGTCAAAATGTGCCAAAATGTCAAACAGCATTAACACGACTCTATTTACAATAACAATAAGAACTGCTCCCACAACAACCATGCGACACACACACACACAGACACACTCACACAGATATACAAATTGTGCACGCACCACTGGCGCCAAATTCACGAGCAACACACGCAGGCAAAAGTAATTGGCGCAAGCAACAATTTAATGCGCACCAGCAACAAACAACAACAACAACTACAAACCTGCTGAATTGCACTCTGGTCATAAAAAGTAAAAAAATTTGCACGTCAAATGCTAAAAATTACGCGTGAAATTGCCAACAAAAATTACAAAAAAAATAAAAAGCAACAACACCATATAGGTTGTAGCTATAAACATGCAAATTCACATAAGGAACTGTATAGTACATGGAATAGAAAACATGGAAGTGTGCATGTATGTGTGTTGGTAACTCACCCGCCCCCGCAATGCAATCGCGACTCAACACGTATTTGCCTGCAACAGCTGCTAGTTGTTGCTGACAGGCATGTGTGTGTGTGGGTGTGTGTATGTTATGTGCACGTGTGTGTGTGCGTATGTGCATATATATGCACAAGTCACTGACGTTGAACAAGCAGAAAGTTGCAATTTCGTTGCATGAATTTAGGTTAGATTTGCCAACTTGAAAGAATTAACGCCTCGAAACACAACAAGTGCTGCTTACAAAACTGCCAACAATAGCGACTAACAAAAATTACACCCTAATCCTATAAAATATGAAAACAAAATCAGTTTGGTGGAGGATTTTGCCTCTATCTCGGTTTAAAAAATAAAATTTTTAAATAGATACATAAAAAAACAAAACACAAAACCCAAAAAGAAATAAACACAAACAAATAGAAAATTAAACAAAACTAAAAATGAAAGAATTGAAAATTAAATAGAAAGAAAACAAACTCAATAAATGTAAAAATAAAATAAAAAAAAAATAAAAACAGAAAAAGTAAATTTTAAATAAAACAATTTTTTGGAGGAACAAATACAAATTATGAAAAAAATAAAAACTATAGAAATATAAACTTTTGAAAACAAAGTATTAAAAAAATAATAGAAACAGAATAAATACAAAAAAATAAAAAGGACCAAAAAATTCAAAGGAAAAGTAGGAAAAAAGAAATTAATAAAAACCAGCAAAATATTAAAACAACCAAAAACAAAAGTTTTAATTAAATGAATTTTTTTTAGGAAAAAAATAAAAAATAATGTAAAACCCGGCTGCTACTTTGTATTTAATGTTTTTCTATTCTGTTTTTCTTTGAAGTAGAAATTAGAATAAAATTCGCAGTAAAGAAATACTAAATAAATAAATAAAAAGCAATAAGTAATACATAAAAAAATAATTGAAAAAAATTAAAAACTAATAAAACAAATAAATAAAAAAATACAAAGCTAATAAATAACAAAAATTGAAACTGAATAAATAAAAAAATTTAAAGCAAAAAATATAATGAAATATAATAAATAAAAAATAATAAAACAAAAATAACAAAAATTATACAAAAACACCGCTGCATTTTATTAAATAATTTTTGCCTTGAACAAAAAATAAAAATAAATAAGAACATTAAACATAACACAAATAAGAAAATCAAAATGAATAACATATTTATTTTTTCAAATTAAAAAAATAAAAGATAAAAAATAAAACATTTGAATAAATAAAAAATAAAAGTAAGACATAACTTTAATATTGTAACAAATTTGGTTAAAAATCGAGTTGATGTCCCTGGCAGCTATGGCCCTAATTTTAGCTATAATATTGTGTATTGTAGACTAAATAAAATAATAATAAAAGTATATGAAAAACAATTAAAACTAAAATAAATAAATAAATAGAAAAAATTATACAAATTGTTGGAAATACGGCAAACATGCTTTGACGTTTAAGTATAATTATTTTTACTTGTATTTTCATTTCGAATAAATCGTTTCCTTTCATATTTCTTTTTGGTCCCGATAACAGGTCGTAGAACTTAATATAAATAAATATGCGAAACGAAACAATAAAAAATTATTAGAAATATAAAAATATAATAATTATTTTTCAAACAAACAAATAAAAATATAAAACTTCAGAAAAAACATTTAAATTAAAAATTATAAAAGATTTGATTTCTTTGATTAAATAAAAAAGCAAAAAAAAATAAAAAAAGATAAAAACTAAAGAATGTAAAATAATGTATAAATAAGAATATAAATAATAAACATAAACAGTAAAAAATAAAAAAGGGTGAGAGGGAATGAAAAAATAAAGAAAGGATAATAATTAAAAAAAATACGAAAAGTATAAGAAAAAATAAAACATAGTACGAAAAATATAAAAAAGAGAATTATTTAAAAACTAATTTAAAAATTAAAAAATTAATAAAAACTGAAAAACAATTAAAAAGTTTTAAAAGATTTCCGAAAAACTAAAAAAAGCTAAATAAAATACATAAAATAATAAATAAATGAAATAAAAAATAAAAATAACAAGTGTAATAAATAGTAAGGAAAAAATAAATAGAAAAATATATAAACTAAGAGAAAGTAAAAATAAAATACTAGAAACATAATAAAATATGTGTTATTTTAACTAAATAAAACTAAACTACAAAACTAAACAAATAAATTTAAAAAATATATAAACTAAGATAAAGTGAAAAAATACTAAAAACAAAATAAAATGACACAACCCAAAACTAAACAAATAAATTTTAAAAATATATAAACTAATTTTTTTCACTTTCTCTTGAAAGTGAAAAAAATTCTAAAAACAAAATTAAAAAAAAACAAAGCAAAATTAAACAAATGGATAAAGTATTAATTAAATCTAAGGAAAGACAAGAAAAATATGACGATAAAAGCTAAACAAAAATATAATAAAAGAATTAAATACCAAAATGTAAAAAAAAACTTAATAATTAAAATAAATTAGAATAAAATAATTACAAAATTAAATTGAAAAATACAAATAAAATTTAAAGATTAAAATTAAGTATTACTAAAAAAACTAAACAAAGTACAATGTTCCAAAATTAAGTAAAAAATAAATAAGTGTTTTCAATATTTGTTGCATATCCTTTAGCGAAGTAGATTTAATATTGTAATTTATTTATCGTAATTTATTGATTTAATTTTCATTACACTTTTTTGCAGTTTTTCGTTGTCGATATTCGTTGTTTCTGCAGTTTACGACGTTCGTTTGCCTTGTTTGCTTTTATTGTTGTTTTTGTGTTGATTATTTTCGCAAGTTTTCCGTATGTGTTGTCGCATTAATGTTGCATGAATGGCGGAAATTAAGAAATCCCACCGAAAAGCGTGCTTCGATTTATATGAAATCTTAAGACATATACAAACACATTATTCATACATGGCCCGTTAAATAATTTCCCGAAACCATCTGTGCTGTGTGCATGAATTTGTAGACACAAACGAAAGAGATTTGTATACAGTTTTGGGCCGAATTTGAACGTCGCGGCGGGTTGGGAGCTTTTTCATAGTCAATTAAACTCTCATAGATTTGTCGTTTCCTGTTGACAGAAAAGTTTGTCTGCTTTCTGTATTTCCAAGTTGGCCATGGCCGACAATCGAGTCTGTGGTTGTGTGTTGCTTCTTCAAATTCGCAATCTAACGCATTCATTACTTGAGTCATGGCGGCTGCTCTCGATGCGTAACCTAAATTTATCATAGTTGGAGAAAATTTCGTCTTTTTCATTTATATAAATACTTGCATATATTTTGTTATTTTCTCTACTCAAATTGAGGTTAACTAAGTAGTCAGTCTTGAACTGATTGCCGCCTTTGTTGTTGTATCCCAATCGCTACTGTTGTGCCAAATATTTGCAATGCTTTGATTTACATTATTCATGTCGTCACTCAGTTGTGCGTTAATCAGCTTTTGATTTTATTCTCTCTGTGAAAAATTTTGTTGTCTTGTTTGCCGCGTCGTTTTTTCTGCTTTACCGCATTTTGTATTTTTCTGCCATTGTTTTCCTTGTTTGATTTCTTTAATTGTTCGTGTGCATTGTTTCGTTCGCCCACTAGTTAGCCTACTTTTGGGCACTCTAAAGTATGCGTGTGTGTGTGTGTGTGCGCGCTTAAAACTGGTTTAACGATTTAATTGCATACTTTTGGGCGTAGCATGGTTGCATTTCATTGCGTTTGGCACAAATGTGCATTACACTTGGCATTTTATTTATTACACTGTGTACGCCTTTCGTTGTGTATGACGCTGTAATACTGTAACGCTGTAGTTGCGCCGTTATATATGCTACAAAAAGTGGCACACATAAAAGTGACGCTGTAAGATTGTTTAAATTATATTTAAAGCTTGTTTTATTGTGTATACTGTGGTCCCATAAAAAGGTGCGTTAATTAAGTGGAACTCTGTGTGGGTTGAAGCGTAACGGTAATAAAATTATGATGAAGCAGTTAAAATATATTGTGGCATAATTTTGGGCGCATTTTTAATGAGCCAGTTTTAAAGAGCATAAATCTGACACAGTAAAGGTTGGTTGGTCTTCGACCAAGACCAACCAAGACTCTTGGTTGTCTTTATTTGAAGTATGTTGGAAATAAGTTACTGGTCTCTTTGATAAACAATCAAATTATTGGCATAGTTTTAGGCACTTATTGAAATCTTATTAATGGTTTTGTTTTTGTAGAAGTCACTGTATTTAGTACTCAAAATTGAAATCTGTGCTTCAAGCAAAATTTTGAGTTACATTTTCTTCAGATTAGGACAACAATTGTCCTCACTTTCACTGTCTTTACTACTCAAAACCGAAATTTTTTCTTCAACGAAATTTTTGATACTAATTTTCTTCAGATTACTTCTTCATCAGATTCACTGTCTACTTTTAAAAATCGAATCCTTTGCTTCAAGGAAATTTTTGATACAAATTTTCTTCAGATTAGGACAATAATTGTCTTCACTTTCACTGTCTTTACAACTCAACATCGAAATCTTTGCTTCAAGGTGATTTTTAATACTAATTTTCTTCAGATTAGGACAACAATTGTCTTCACTTTCACTGTCTTTACAACTCAACATCGAAATCTTTGCTTCAAGGTGATTTTTGATACCAATTTTCTTCAGATTAGGACAACAATTATCCTCACTTTCTTTGTCTTTACTACTCAAAATCGAAAACTTAACTCAAAATAACTTTTCTTATATCAATTTGCGCGAATTGTGCAAAGTGCGCCTAAAACTAGACTAAAAAATCTTCAGCGCGCTTCGAAAGAAATCTAAAACCGCACACATAGCGTTACCGTTTGTTCGAAACTCAATTAGCCTCGTCCTGCCTGCTTTATGTTTTAATTCCGCTTTTCATTTGAAATTTTTTCGCTTCTTCCTTATTAGCTGCCGGAAGTGCTGTGTTGTCGATTGGGTGCGCCTAATTTTATGCCAATTTTTTTGCGTTCTATTTTACTTTTTGCCTAATGCTAAGCCGTCCTTATGGAATTGCTTGCGTTTCGTCTTTTGTAATCTGCTCCCAATCAGGTTTTCGGTTTGCATGGAATTCAATTTATTTTCAATCTGTCTGTTTGAGTGCTGTTTTGGCAAATTTGGCGCATGTGGGCGCGCTACGTGCTGCAATAAATAAAAAAAAAATCTGTGCCATATGCGGTGCCATTGCTTGGCGGCAATATTTTTGCAATGTTTGTGCTGCGTCTCGATTGAGTTTGCATGCGTGTGTGGCCGAAAATTGCAGGTAGGTTCAAGTTGCTGCCATTGGAATTAACTTTTTTGTTTTGTTCTATTAAAATTGATTAAAATTCTCAAGAGATTTTAATTGTTAAGCTGGTTTGCTCATTGAATACAAATTTGATTGATTGCAACATAATTGTTGAAGTAATGATGTGCCGATAAGTTTATATATTTGTAGGATTAATCAAAACGTTTCCATATATTTAGAAGATATTTGTGAAAGCTAATGTTGTTGTTTAAGATTTTAAAACCTTTAATTTTTTCTTTCTTTTCAGGTAATTACAACTTTTTGATGAACTTTTAAATAAAAGATGCGGAAAATATGGAATTACTTTTATCTAGTTGACACGAAATTAAGGTCCAGAAGGAGATACTCCATGCGTTGGTCAGTATTTCAATTAGAAATCCAAACAATTTCAATATAGTAGAGTTGAAAATTTGCAAACAGTATGGAACTAAGAATTGAATATTAATGTAAAATATATTTTGAATTAATTTCAATGAAATTAAATATGAGATTAAAGCATCTTTAGCTCCCTTTCTGCTTTGAACTCTATCAACTAAAACCACATCATGGTGATTGGTCTGAAAAATTTCCATAATGAAAAGTTTCCGTAATGTTTAAACTGGTTCAAATGAGCCTTTGAGGTTGAAAAGTGGTTTAAATTTAATATATGCGAAGGCGGTCTGAAAACTTTCCAACCTAACAAAGATATAAGACAGCTTCTCATTAAATTGATTTGATTTCTTATCAAATTTTTTTTTGTATTTTTCTACTTAGTGTCCTTGTAAGCCTACACTCTACTCTCGGCAGTATTTCAAATAGATAAACCTAAACAATTTTAACGTAATAGAGTTGAAAATGTGCAAACAGTATGGAAACAAGTATTGACTAATAATATCAAATATATTTTGAATTAATTTCACTGAAATGAAACATAAAATTAAAGCAGGTTTACCTTAATTTTTGCTTTAAACTTGATCAACCAAAATCGCATGAGGCTGAAAAATTTCCATAATGAAAAGTCTCCGTGAACTGGTTCAAATCAGCTTCTGAGTTTAAAAAGTGGTTTAAATTGTATCTATACGGAAGCGGTCTGAAAAGTTTCCTAACATAGATATAAGACAGTGTCTCTTCTTCTGTCTCTTTACCTTCAATTTGACGGATGTGTAGCAACATTTGATGAACTTGAGTGATGTAAGAAGTCGTTTCTTGTTGGCAACAAGTTGTTGCAATTGTTGGACGTGGTAGCTACCTAAATTTTCACGATGAAAAGTTATGGTACAGAATCCCTGTACACAGTCACCAACCCATCTCTAATTTCAGTAGCCGAGTTGACTTTCAAAAACAAATATTTATTGACTTCTATATGCTTCATTTGAGTCAATCATTAATTCAATCACATCGACTAACTCAAACCATTGCCAAACAATAAATACACAACAAAAATGCCTGCAACTTTGGAGATTACCTTTCAAAATAGGCACAAACAGATACCCTAACTTTTGTTGACAAATGTTGCCATCTTCATGTTGAGTTCAGAAACTTTTCAGACCACTCTCTAAACATGCTCTTCATAGTTAAGCACAAAAAACAGAAGCTTAATTTAGCTTAATCGATTGTGAATGATACGAAAATTACTAGAAATTATTTGCCAGTATTTGACCTCATAACATAAGTTTATGCTTTGCTTTGTATGCTTTTACTCAGTAAAGAGTATTCCTGCGTTGTCATCAGATAGTAACTTTATTGCATTACAGTTGAAAATTTGCATAGAACTTAATTTTGAAAAAATAATAAAAAATTATCTTTTCAATTGAATTCGATTTACGTCTCTTTCTTACTACTTGGAAGTTGACTAATCAACAACCGCATTATTTATTAATAACTTAATGCTTGAATTCTTGAACATATTTCGGAATAATTTTTTGGTACTTTATGTCAAATTGCAAAAAGTTTTATTGCTTCATTAAATTTCATTAAAAAGATTTTTTCAAATTCACCTAATCCGCCCAACTAACGAAATATTTTTTTTTTAATATATAAAACGTTGAAAAATTGTGACATAAATATTGTAAAAGTTGATAGCTGATATTGTTGATTATTTTCAAGCTTCTAAAATAAAAATTGAAAAATCAAAAATTACATAAAAACAAGAAGAAAAGCAACGCACAACAGTGGCAAACTTTTCACATTACACACACACACGCACACAAACACATGTAAAGTGCCTGCAGCAGTTGCAGATTGATGCAGGTGCAACAACACGCAATGTTCTTGGAAATGTATGATGATGTCTCGAAAAATAATGGCGACAAGAGCAAATTGCTGTCGGCACAGCAGAGAATTTTACTACACCAACACACACACACACATATAGCCTATCTCAGTATTGTTTTAGCTTAAACTGTAATAGAGCACAAGCGAAGTGCAAAGAGTGCTATAAAAATTAGAAATGAAGCAATGCCAGCAGCATTTCCAGTACATGGAACAATGTCTACCATAAATTGAAAACTTATAAATTGAAAATTTTATAATGATTCTCATAGAAGCCAAATGAGAGAACTTGCATAGCAAATGCTTTGTGGAAAAATATACAAAATTTAACATACTAGTTAAGTATTCATACTGAGTAAAAATAATAGAAATATAATTTCCATAGCAGTAGGAGAAAATTTTTCTTGATAGTTAGAAGTTTTCTTGCCTCTTAAATTTTTATGCAAAATGTAGCTATTCTTCAAGCAAAAATTCCTTTATTATTTAGTCTCAGAAAATGCCAACACTCTGAGTATGCTCTGGCTTGATAGGATTTTCATGGTTTTTGTTTATGTAAACTTAGTTGCTTTTCCCTTTCTTCCCCACCCTACTAAATTTTTCAACATTTCATAGTTGCCACAAGTTCACTGTTTTCTTTCTCGTTTGCTTACTACATAAAGTTGACAGTAAGCGGCCACGTTGTTATCGTTTACGCTTGAAAATATTTCTGCATTCACTTTGCTGTAAATTCCTTCAGTCAAGCAGATTTACGCCTTGTCAACTAGTTGTATTAGTGTTTTTTGAGTGCATTGAGCAGTGCTTTATTCAGCATATGTAACTTTTGAGATACGCCTAATAGTATGCTAGGGAAATGGGCCTTAGTTGCGTATGGTTATAACTTCTACATCAGCTACTTCTGATTTTACTAAAAGTTGTCCATCTCTGTTTAACATTTTTGTTAAGAGATCATGATAAATAATGGGACAGATTTATAGGTAAATATATATCTAGGCATTCTTATATTTAAAATTTTCTTGTAGTACAAAAGAACATTACAAACATTTAATATTTTAACTCGTAGAAAATGCGACAATGATTGCAAAGTTGCTTGTCGAAGAAAATACAGTAAAATTATTTGTTTATAGTTTGAATGTATACAAATCTTTTTAAGGCTTTTTTGTGCACCTTTATGCAAAGGTTTTATAATTAAAAAAATCTTGTTAGGTAAATTTTAATTAAAAAATTCGCAAACATAGAGGTTTCAGCTTTTTAGGACAATTTTCCTTCTCTATAAATGTAGAATAATAACGTACAATCTTACAACTTTCTGGTTATGGTTTGAAATAGCCTAAAAGTAGACAATAATTTCGTTCATTTTTTAGAGTCACATTACAGAGCTAAATAAATGGCTCTCAAAAGGTCTTAAAACTCATCATTTCAACTGAAAATTTAAGCAGCAAGGCAGATCCTCTGCCTGTGGTATCTCAACGGGTCAATTTTGCAGCCTAAGTGTGTCTTTCGACTAGTCCCATGCACAGACAGCCACCTTAACCTAACCTAACACTGCCCAAAAGTATACTATACATTCTCGTCTTTATATGTTTTATGTGAAATCTGTCTGAAAGTAGACTATAGAAATAGCTTGGCTCTCTCTCTGTCAGTTACTTCAATACTTAAAATTATACTTCACTGCTTAAAATTATACTATGATAGTAATTTCGTTTTCATGGCGGCTGAACTATATTCCTCCGACCTCTATTTGAAGGACGAAAAATTATTTTCAAAATTTAAAGCTTTTCATAACACAAAATTCTTTGTTCAAAGAACCTGAAAGTAGACTGTAATAATAGCTCGGTTCTCTCTCTGTCAGCTGCCTTAAAGTATGCTATGATAATAATTTCATTTTCATGGTAGCAGAACGACATTTATCTGACATTCCAGCCTCCCTGTAAAAAAATTGTTTTAAAAATTTTAAGCTTTAGAATACAGAATTCTTGCCCAAAAGTATACTATACATTCTTGTCTTTATATGATTTATGTCAAAACTGTCTGAAAGTAGACTATAGAAATAGCTTGGTTCTCTCTCTATCAGCGACTTAAAAAAGACTGCTTAAAATTATACTATGATAGTAATTTCGTTTTCATGGCGGCTGAACTATATTCCTCCGACCTCTATTTGAAGGACGAAAAATTATTTTCAAAATTTAAAGCTTTTCATAACACAAAATTCTTTGTTCAAAGAACCTGAAAGCAGACTGTAATAATAGCTCGGTTCTCTCTCTGTCAGCTGCCTAAAAGTATGCTATGATAATAATTTCGTTTTCATGGTGGCAGAACGACATTTATCTGACATTCCAGCCTCCCTTTAAAAAATTGTTTTAAAAATGTTAAGCTTTACAAAACTGAATTCTTGGCTCAAACAGCCTGAAAATACAGTAATAGCTCGACTACAGTAATAGCTCGAATCTTTTGCTGTAAAAGTGCAAGGACTATGCAATGATATTTAACATCATAGTAGTAATATATATATCACTTATAGTTACATTAGTCTAAAAATAATTGAACAACACTGTCAGCTTCTTCAGCAACCCTGCCTAAAAGTATACTGCAATATGCGTTTGCTTCTGTGGCAGTAGAACGACATTCCCGCAATATTTCTACATTATACAAATAAAACAAATGTTTCGAAAATCTAATGTTTTTCATACAAAATTCCACTTCCAAACTGCCCGAAAGTAGGCTTTAATAATACGCTCGGCTGCCTTTGGGACAGACACTATGCAATGATATTCCACATTATACTTAGTGACAGAAAATGAGTCCCAAACTAATATCAAACAGCCGCTGGCTTCTCTAACAACACTGCCTAAAAGTATACTACAATAAAGTGCTTTAAGAAGTAAGAGAACCAACTGAAATTTATGCCAAGTTCTCAGCATTGTGTGAATATATTTGAAACGGACCACTCTAATCGCTACAAAACAACAACAACAAACAATCCATAAACTATACAAAACAAGCAGAGGAATGCGTCTCCTTCGCCTTGCAACTTGCTCACCTTTTCGCTCTACGCCAAGTTGACAAGTTCCTGCCATGTCTGTAATTTCATGAACAAAAACGACTGCTTCTAGTGTCATGGCTGCTTCTTCTTGTTCTGCATGAAGGTGAGCGCGTAAGTGCGAACCAGCGAGCGATGCGCGTCTTTGCCTTCGAAATGTGTTGAATGTTGTTAATGTCTGTTGTTACTTTGACAGCTTTGGTTGTCATAATCTTTTTGTTGTTGTTGTTGTTGTTCTTGTGTAGTACAATGTACATGACGTGACCATAACGTCTGAAAATGTCTTCGCCACATTGTCTATGACGGTAACACGCCGGCCACTCGTTGCCAACGTCGTCGCTGACAGCAAATGAAGTCGAAGTTGCTTGCAGCTGAATGTTGCTCTGGGAAAAATGATGGCGTAATTTTTTGCTCCTTGCTGAAGCCGACTTTAGTTAATAATGTTGTTGTTATGGTTGTAGTAGCCTCTTGCATATTTATATAAAAATTATGAATTTAAACCAACCAACCATGAATTTAAACATTTGACAGGCGTAAAGACGAGCCGTTTGTAGCGTTTGCGGACTTTTATGACACTTTAGTGTCATTGCTGGGCCACTCCGAAGTTTTCCTTCATGCCATCAAGCATTTTTAACAACCTTGACTGTGCAACCACTTCGGTACGAGGTGCAACTTGTTTTCTTTATGGCGAATTCTGCCAGGACTCGATTTGACAGTCGAGTCCTTTTGTTGCTTTCCGTTCCGTGGTTCCGTTTGGCATGTGGACGCTGTGGGGTGGAAAGGGAACGGCGTTAATGTTGATGAGCTCGATTTTAGCTGTGGCCCATGGCAGTTGTTGATGTTGCTTTCGGGCTTTAAATGTTGGCAGCTGCATGAAGCAATTACAAGTTCAGCTATTGCGAAATCTTGACATACGGCCATGTGGTGTTGTTGTGAATAATTTAGTATATAGTTTCGTTGTTGGTGTTGTTTTGAAGTCTTTAACCCTTTCGCTACAGGTTTTTACTGGGGAAAGTTAAAATTTTAAATTATACGTCTTAGGCTTCTTCTTCTTTTACTTTGTCAAGATATACCATTAAAAAAACGTGTATACTTCTCTTCTTTAAACTTAAATATTCAGTTTATTAATTTCGTATTTTTCCTAAAACTTCAAACTATTTCAAAGACAAACAAAAAAATGTATTCTTGCAACCATAGAGGATGCAGACGTCCACAAAGTAGCATGTTGCCATATGGCAACAAAATAGCGAAAGGGTTAAATATAGAAATTTTAAAACTTGGTAATTTTAATTCATATTTTTCATTTTTCTTTTTTTATAAATTCGATTGAAGCTACAAACAAATAGAGTCAAATTTTTAAAAATAATTTTATTCAGTTTAAAATTTGTTCGCCAATAACATCTGAAAGCAATTCCATAGCTTCATAACATCATCTTTCCACTATATTTTTTTTATCAGTTGTCGTCTTTATCTGTCAGCCAAATTTGTTGCAATTTCCTTCCTAAATAAATGTCTTCATATATCTTAAAATCTTCAGTCTGTGCGCCACATTTGCTGCACATTGAATGAAATCCAAAGAAGAGGAAATGGCAAAGCTGCAGCTTATGGTTTTTTTTATCCAAAATAAAAACAAAATGGCGCTCATCAGTGACAGTAGCAATGTGCGTCGCTGTCGTGCCAAATTGATGTCATATTTTGCCGCTGTCGTTCTGTCAAAATGTCACCTTAGCAATTTGATTTTGTTGATGTGCTGCCATTCGATATCAAACGCGAGAAGAGCACCGGAAAAAAACCCATAATTTAAACACAAGCAAGTGTAGCAGAACAACAACAAAAACCATTAGTGGCGTTACGAAAAAAAAAACCCAAAAATATGAGAAAAATAAATTACAAGCGAAAAAAGACCGAAACATCCTGTCAGCAACCACAACCACCACTGCGCACACACACACATAAATTATGTGCATATTTAGCCTCATGTGTTTGTGTGTGTTATAACAACGTCAACGCAATTTTATGAAAATCTTAATAAAGCAAACAACAACAAAAAATCAATGCCTTATGACACCACTTAACGTTAATAAGTTGGGCGTAATTTGGGCCCCCAACTCAATCCAACCTGCGCCCTGTTGGCTTTCTAATGCAGCGTCAAATTTTTACACATATGTGCGCTGTTTTGTTTTGTTTTTCTTATTTTGCCGTTTTATTTAAGTGTATGGCTTTTTGTTTGGCTGTCTAGGGTTGAATGCTTTTCACGTGATTTCAGACGCTACGCATCAGCGATTTGTGTGCTGCAGCTGTCATTCTCGCAGCAAAAACTTGACACAAAACATGTATATCCGCAGGCCATATTGTTTTTTCCTGGGTGCTGCTAACTTCTTATTATATTTTTTTGCAGCAAATTGTCTCAACTCTGTCCTTGCATTGCTGGCAGCGTTCATGTCCTTTAACTAAATTTCGTCTCATACCATTCGGTTCATTGTCTGCTCTGACTCACTTTGACCCACTTCACTGCTGTTTGAGTTCGTACCTTACTCGACCTTCTCATTTGAAGTCAAATCCAGTTGATTCTTTGCTTAAAATTCCCAAAATATCGCTTTAGATGCTTTCTGGTTTCTTTACTCTGCTCTACAAAATTTCTCCAAAATTTACCTAAAATTCAGTTCTTTACTTAGGTGAGTAGGAAGACATGAATGGTTGCCCCAAAGCGAAGTCCACTTAGGCCATAAAAATTCATTCTAAAATCACAATAAATCGAGCTTCAGAACGCTCATTCATTGAATCAGTTTGAGTCCCCTTACGAGGCCTAGTAGACTGTGAATGGTCCTATCGACTAGATCCCGATACCACAATCAATCAAATTGAACCAGTTTGAGCTCCTTGCAAGGCTTAGTAGACTAAATGGTTCTACCGGCTACTTGGATCCTGGTACTACAATCAATCAAACCTAAGTCCGCTCACTCATTGAACCAGTTTGAGCTCCTTGAGAGGTTTAGTAGACTGTGAATAGTCTTATCGCATAGATCTCGATACTACAATCAATAAAATTGAACCAGTTGGAGCTTCTTGCGAGGCCTAGTAGACTAAGTGGTCCCATCGGCAAGATCCCGACACTACAATCAATCAAACTGAAGTCCTGAAGTTGTTGCGAGGCCTAGTAGTCTCTGAATAGTCCTGTCGGCTAAATCTTCCTAGCTTGTCGATGAAGATGTTGCCCAGGTGAGTCTTTCTTTTTCCAGATAATGCGGGACAAGTACATAGAAGATGAAGTGCATTATCTTTCTCTTACTCGTCCATACAGGTTCTACTGAAGTCATTAGAAAGCAAAGCCAAGTTTGATCTAGTTCGCTCTACAGTTCTCTAGAAAGTCCCTATGACCTTGGAACCCAGCATAGGTGAATATAAAGACTGCTTTCTTCTTGTCAAAAGATTTGCTTTTTAAGTGTTGTGCTCTATCAAAAATTTCTTTTCTACTACTTTTGGTCCAATATTTATTGTTTTACCCCTAGTTTTCCCTACTAGTCCTTTTCCTTATCAGTCTTGTAGGCCTTTGTCTTGCACAAACTTGATTTCTGCATTTATAGTGATTTCATATCCTTCAATTCTTATCGTATTCGTCATTCTTAATTTTGCCAACGCACATCTCTACCTACGTTAAACTTTTGCGTTGCTTCATTTGGCAACATTTTACTTCTTATCTTCTCTTTTCACATTCTTGTGCATTTGGTTCTGCTATAATTTTTGCCTTCGTTAAGAGTTTTTTGGCCGCAGCGCCTAAAATTACTTCAACTTTTGATGCCTTAATGTTTGCTGATGTGGATATGAATATCTGCGGGCACATTAGAGTGGCCATTTGTGCAAAGTTGCTCGACATTCTGTTGAAATTGGACACAAATGAAATATTTGTCAAACATGTCAGTAATTTATATAAAAAGTTTGTTTTTTATAACAGGTTTTATTTGATATTTATTGCATTTCAAGGCTTTATTTTAAATAGTTAGAATGATTCAGTTTTTGTTAAATATGCATCGTTTTCTTCAATAACTTGCTGTCATTTAAATTTAATTTCATAATTGCTCTCTCAGATACCTTAACCCTAACCTTATTGGGAAAAAACTGGGCATAAGTTGATTTTAACAAACTTTTCTTGTCCTAAATTCTTCACTTTTTCACAAGTGGTAATCAGTTGGTGCCAAGTTCGGACTAAGGTGGATGTATACACTAAGTTGGTGGATGTAAACACTAAGTTGGTGCATGTATTCACTAAGGTAGATGTATACGATCCTTCGAACTTGGAGTTTCTGGCAAGTGACTATCGATGTCTGGGTGGCCTGGCGTTGAGTGTATGGAACACATTTTCTCTTCTATTGGTAAAAGCTGCCTGCTGCTTCTAAGTGATTCCTTCCTTCAGACGGTCCAATGGTTGACAGTACAGCTCCGAATTAATTGTTTGGCTATGGGAGAGCAGCTCATGATAGATGATTCCCAGCCAATTCCACCAAACACAGCAAAAACTTCTTTTCAGTTCTGGTAAATGATCCACTTTTCATGATCAGTCAATATTCGCTTCAGAAATGATTGATTGATCGATTTGAAGACGGATATTGGGTTCTTTTTGTCTTAACTCGTCTGACACTCTTACATTAAACTTATTTTTGTATACAGCCATATTCAGGTGGTTCCAACCTGTTCTTTGTACAATGCTTCGTTCCTAAGAAAACGAGACAGTGCCTACATGACGCTCGAACTCGATGAATTTCATGAATTTATTGATATTTTCCACAACTGGCCTTCTAAAACGAGAACGTTTGACATCAAAGTTATCGGAACGGAATGAACGATATGAAAATTTTACGTGATTAGTTCTTTGATAGTATTTGAACTCAATTTGAACTCTTCAGATTTTCAGTCATCTGACTTGCGCTTTCGCCTTTATTGAAGAAAACCTGAAAAATGTTGCATATTTTCTCTTTTCTGGTGCCCATCTTTGACGCGCGTTGAAATGAAACTGAGTCAAAGAGTGAAAGAACTGTCTGAGAAGTTTCTTATTATGAGATCTTATCTTCATCTTGTACAACTCGATCGAAGAAATACTGTAAAATTTGCCATATTTTATCTTTTCTGGTGTCCATCTTTGACTTGCGTTCAAACGAAACTGAGTCAAGCAATCAACGAACTGTCTGAGAAGTTTATTTAGTACGAAATCTTATTTTTTTTAAGGTATCTAGCATTACCTGATTGAAGAAAAACTGTAAAATGTGTCATATTTTCTCTTTGCTGGTGTCCATATTTGACGCGCGTTCAAATAAAACTGAGTCAAGCAATCAACGAACTGTCTGAGAAGTTCCTTTACTACGAAATCTTATCTTTTTAAAGTCATCTAGCATTACCTGAATGAAGAAATACTGCAAAATTTGCAATATTTGATCTTTTCTGATGTCCATCTTTGACTCGCGTTCAAATAAAACTATTCAGATTTTCAGTCATCTGACTTGTGTTTTCGCCTTTATTGAAGAAAACCTGAAAAATTTTGCATATTTTCTCTTTTCTGGTGTCCATCCTTGACTCGCGTTCAAATGAAACTAAGTCAAACAATCAAAGAACTGTCTGAGAAGTTTCTTTAGTGTGAAATCTTATCTTTCTAACGGCATCTAGCATTACCTGATTAAAGAAATACTGTAAAATTTTGCATATTTTCTCTTTGCTTGTCCATCTTTGACACGCGTTCAAATAAAACCGAGTCAACCAATCATAAAACTGCCTGAAAAGTTCCTTTAGTATGAAATCTTATCTTTTTAAATACATCTAGCATTACCTGATTGAAGAAATACTGCAAAATTTGGCATATTTTCTTTTTGCTGGTGTCCATCTTTGACGCGCGTTCAAATAAAACCGAGTCAAACAATCATAAAACTGTCTGAGAACTTTCTTCCGTATGAAATCTAATCTCTCTAGCGGCATCTAGCATTACCTGATTAAAGAAATACTGTAAAATGTGGCATATTTTCTCTTTGCTGGTGTTCATTTTTGACGCGCGTTCAAATAAAACTGAGTCAAGCAATCAACGAAATGTCTGAGAATTTTCTTTCGTATGAAATCTAATCTTTATAGCGGCATCTAGCATTACCTGATTGAAGAAATACTGTAAAATGTGGCATATTTTCTCTTTGCTGGTGTTCATTTTTGACGCGCGTTCAAATAAAACTAAGCCATACAGTCAGAGAACTGTCTGAAAAGTTCCTTTAGTATGAAATCTTATCTTTTTAAAGTCATCTAGCAAAATCTGATTGAAGAAAAACTGTAAAGTATGACGTATCCATCCATTCATGGTATCAATTTTTGATGCGCGCTCAAAAAAAGGCTCGGTTTTTTTTTTTAAGCAATCACAAAACTGTCTGAGAAGTTTTTGTTTTCAGTCTTTTCATCTGGTCCCCTTAACCTAAACCCACATATTAACATTTTGGACACATTCCTCAGCCCACGCATTCTATCAACGTGCACAATTTTCGGCAGTCGTTGTGAATGTTTGCGTGTGTGCGCGCGGATTTCCGCCCCCTGCTGTCTGCTTCGGCTCCCCCTTGATTTCCGTTTCCTCATTTTCTTCACGTGCTGATGTTTTTTGTTCAACAAATATGACTGCTGTCTGACACGCCGCATAATGGCGGCCCAACATGAGGCCGGTTCATGTGTTAATCAGTCTTTATACTTTTTTTGTACATTTGATTTTTGCCGCACGGCTCGTCTCGCGCAAACCACTCACTGGTTTTTATGGTATCTGTTTGGGGTTTTACTCGCAATTTAACATGTATGAAATTTTACACGCGTCACGCGTTACATGCAATAAACAAAAAAAAACAACGATTGCCTGTGCTTGTTTTTGTTGTTATTATAATATTTAATGTAGTGCTTGTTGTTGTTGCTGTTGCTGCGGTGGCAGTTGCTATAGGTAGTTAATTTTGTAATCTGCGTGTCCAGGTTTTTAACATTCACGCATTTAACCTGCAGTTGACTGGGCAAATGTGCGTGTGCATGTGTGTGTGTGTGTGTGTGTGTCAACCCCTTTGGCCTCTCGCTTCTCGTTCACCACATGCCACATGTCATTTTCAATATGAAATGATTTTTGTTTTTTGCTTTATAGCACAAACTGACAACTCAATTACATGCACAACACTCGCGCACACACACACACACTAACGCACTCTCTCGCACGCTTACAGACACAACTTAACCTTACAAATATGCTGAGATCTCGCTGATGAAGTCAATTGAGGCCCTTCAACTTGTTTGGTGTGCTGGTTTGTGTGCTTGTCTGTCCGTCTGTCTATCTGTTTATCGGTTTGTGTGTGTGTGTGTGTTTGTGTTTTGTTCGCATGTAGTTGAGGTTAAATTGAATTTGACGTGAGATGACACGTTGGTGCGGCTCAACGCGGCTCGCATCGGTTTGGTTTGGCTGCTGATGAATTTCGAAATGCTGCGCGTTTGCTTTGTGGTTTTAGCAGTGTTGTTGCTGTGAAATTGTTGTTGTTTTCGCACTACTGTTGCTAACGGCATATTTGTGGTGTTTCGTTCGCGGTTTCTTAGAATATGCAAAATTTCATTTAATTCTCACTGGCCGGAGGAGAAGCGAAATTGAAAATCTTGGGCGTGGTGAAAATTAGAGAAATTGAAAATGAAATACACCTAATTCTGTTTTTACACGGTCTTTTTTTACACGGTTTTGATTTAACTCGGTTTGAAAATAAAAAAATTTTTAATTTTTCGTGCTAAATGGAATAAAATCTTGTAAAAAAATTAAACATTTTTTTCTTTTCAAACCGTGTTAAATCGAAACCCTGTAAAAAAAGACCGTGTAAAAACAGAATTAGGTGTATTTGTTACATTAGACGAAATCAAAGCAACAGGCACTGGAACAGAGAAGAAGAAGAATTATTAGGAGACTTCACATACCATAAATAAGTCTGCTTATAACTGATACCAACTAATAAAGTAAACATATTTTCTTTGCAAGCTTAAATCATTTTAACGAAAATGTTGACCATAATTGTTGACTTTGCAAAATTTAAAACTTTTTATCACAATCTGTAGTCAATATTGATTTGTTTAAATTTCTAAAATGTCTGAAAATTACAACTTAAATTCATTACGACGGCGAAAGCTCAACGTTTCCAATCGCAGCTGCTGGCTGTCGTCCAACGCATCTGGCGCTGCCAGCTCGATATGCAGATTACGCAAATTTACTTTATGCCACGCAAAGCACTTTTCTTGAAGTGGCCGCCGCCCCCCCCAATTCCAAAGAAATACAAAAGACATTCACTTTCATGTGGAAATTTGTTTTGAATTGCAAATTCCTATAAATTGCAGTTCCAGGAATTTGTAAGCGATCATATTGCGTGAAATAATTAAATATTCTAAACAAATAAATTAATCCAAATAAAATGATAAATTAATGGAATTAAAAACATTACAGTTCAACTAAATTAAAACTGCTAGCTAAAACACATTAAAAAACAATAAAATTAAATATGACAAAACAATAAATAATACTAAATAAAAATATAAAAAATAAAATTACAAAATACTATAAAAAGTAATATTCAAAAAAAATAAAAACTCAATAAATTTAAAAACAAAAGTTTAGAGTCAGCAAAACTTAAGTATTAGTAAAACATTAATTAGTAAAAAACTAAAACAGTAAAAAGTATAAAAAACATGAATAAAAATATAAAACAGTAAAAAAGGTATTTAAAAAAAATAAAAAAATATAACAAATATATAAAAAATAAAATCAATTAAAAAATTAAGAAAATCAATACTAGACATATAAATAAATGAAATAAATTAAAAAATAAAATACATGTACAATTAATACATAAAGTAAAAAAGTTGAAAACAAAAACAGGGGAAAAGAAAATAGAAAATAAAAACTAACTTAATAAATTTACAATACAAGCAGAATAGACCAATGAAAAAAACCAAAATAAAAACGAAAAACTCTTAGAAACGTTATAAAAACAAACAATTTTAAAACTAAAAAAAATGTGAACAAAAATTAAAGAATATATAAAAAAATTATTATTATTAAATTATATAAAAACAAACTATTTTAAAACTAAAAAAAGTGTAAACAAAAATTAAGGAATATATAAAAAATTATTAATATTAAATTATATAAAAACAAACAATTTTAAAACTAAAAAAAATTTAAACGAAAATTGAGAAATATATAAAAAAATTATTATTATTAAATTAATTATTAAAAAATTATTAACAAAACTCGAAAATACAAGAACCAAAAATTAAATTTAAAAAAACTAAAAGAAATATGAAACCAAATTATAAAAAGTAAAAAATATTTTAAAATATTGAAAACAACGTTTTAAAAAATAAAATCATTGTTTCCAAACAAATTATAAAAAAATACAGGAAATAAAAAAGAAAACGATGAATACGAAAAAATTACCAAATATTAAAAAAACATATAAAAACAAATTATAAATAATAAAAATGTTTTACCAACAATACAAAAATAAAATAAAAAATAAAACTAATATATTTTAAAAATAAATAAAAAAAATATAAACTGCAAAATACTACAAAATTAAATTAAAAAAAATAAAAATAAAATAAATAAATTAAATTAAAATACAAATAAATAACAAAATTAAAAAAAAAAATAAACAAAAAATTAAACTACAAAATAAAAAAAATAAAACAAAAAAGGCTGAAGTAATACAAATAAAACCAAATATACAATTAAAACATAAATTACAAAATAAATTCAAAAATAATAATGTAAATGAAACTAAACACTGAATGTAAATAAACATTTGAGCGTGCAAAGGAACAAAAAAAAAACAAATAAAAATTAATAATTGTAAAATCAAATAAAAACAAAACAAAAAATTATAATTCAAGAATCAAAATTAGAACGAAATATAAAATATTAAAATAATCATACAAAATAGTAATAACGAACAATTAAAAAAAAAATAAAAACTAAAAAATAGTTGTAACAAAAATTAAAACATTATTTAAGAATATTTAGCAATTCAATAGTAAAAGTTAAGAAAAAATATAAAAACAAATTAGAAGTCATAAAAAATAAAAAAGTATTGTTGAAGAAACATTAATAGAAAAAATTCGCAGAGAGTTAAAACGCTGCAGTTGAGCAGTCCAAAAGCTTGTCTGACACTAACTCAGTGTTGCCAGATCTTTTTGTTTATTAAAAAAAAAATTACGACTCACAATACTTATTATCTAACAAGTATTAAAAATAATAATAAATAAGTGGTAAAAATAAATAAATAAATAATAATTAGTGTCCGACCGAAACCACTTTTTTGGGCTGAAACCGAATTTCGGTTTTTTTTTTAATATTCGGCCGAAACCGAAAGTTTCTAGTTCAAATAAAAATCACCACATCAAGCATAAAAATCATAATTTTTACACAAACGAATTTTACTTTAAGTAAATAAAGAACAAACAAACAAACATAACATAAATAAATAAATACTTATTATAAAAACAATTCTTTTTTCAAACATAAACATAAAAAAATCACCCTTTCGTACCTTACTCGCTAATATTCAAAATTAAATAATAATAATAATAATATAATAATATTCTAAAAAAAAAGTTTATTTTTATTGGTGGCATCTAAATTCTCTTCTAAATGTAAACAATATTCTAGAAAGTTTCGGTTTCGGCCCTTCGGCCATTTTTTGGCCGAAACTGAAACCGAAACACTTATTTGGGCCGAAACCGAATATTCGGTAATAAATAAATAATAGTAAATAATTATAATAATAACAAAATTAAAAAAATAATAGTACAAAAAAATTATAAACAAATAATATTAATAAATAAATAATATTAATAAATAAATAATAATAATAATAATTAAATAATACTATAAAAGGAAAATAATACAAAATAAATATTCAAACAAATAATGAATAAATAGACAAATAAAATCGTAAATTAAGAAAACAAAAACATAAAAAGATAAAAGAATAAAGGAAAATAAAAAAATAGTTAATAATAATAATAATAATATAATAGAATAGAATCGCAAGAAATATTAGAATACAATACAAATTAATAATGAAATATAATATAATTAAAAAATTAAAACAATAGTAAAAATTAAAAAAAATCATATTAGAATTAAGAAACAAAATTTCAAAAAATATAAAATAAAGTCAGTATTAACGAATGCAGAAAATTTATAAAAACGTAGAAAAAGTTAAATATGACAAGAAATAATGAAAAGCATCTGAAATGAGAAAACACACATTATTGTTTGATGTTTGGATCGAAAAGTGCTGAGCTTTTCATTGTAATTGCGTCAATCAGCGCAAAGGCACGACAGAGATTGGAAAGAAAGAAAAAGGAAGCGCATCTGGTTTGAGTTCACGAAAGCACACAAAACACACATACACACATAAAACAAGGACCAAAATGGTGTCAAGACAGCAGCAGTAAGTCTACTAAAACCAATACAACGAAAAGAACTGCACGAAGAAGAAGAACAACTGACCACTTTGGGCAAAAATTTCCTACTGGGTATTCGGTATCGAAATTGTGTCCGTAGGCTTATGGCTGCCTTTTGCTGTGCGTCTATGTGCGTGTGTGTGTTTCGGATTTTGGGTTTCGAAAATTTAACGAACCGTAAAGCATGGCTGGCAACCTTTTGTCTTTGGTCCCAACTTCAGAATCGCAGCCGCTGCCGCGTAATCTTGCTCGGGCAGCGACAGCCCGTCGTCTGTCTGTGTTGCTGCCTTGAATGCCCGCACCGTCTCCGCACAATATCGAAAGCGCATTAGTCAAGCCCGTTGACACTTTGATGGACATGCCATGACTGTGCGGCGCTACCGCACTGAAACAGACACGGATCAAGAACATTGGCACGTCATGCTTTACTTTGCGTTGCGTTCCTTTAGGAAGAGTGGACAGCGGATGGCGGAGGGTTGCTAATTGTAGCAACGCGCAGCCATGCGTTGTGCTTTTAATGAAACGTAATGATTTTTAATGCTTTGGGTAAAGTAGCTAAAAGGAAAATGGTAAAGATTTAATAGGAGCTGACTTTCTAGACGCCTAAAGGTAGGCAATACGTTTTGAATTTATGTGAATTGGGCCCATTTTGCACGTATTGTGAACCACTTATTGCGGTGACAATTGCGACTAATGCGCTCACAAAAGCAAATATTTTTTTAAAGCTATGCGTTGGCAACACTGTCATCTTATGAAAACCACTACTGTTTGTTTACTCAATTATTTGCTTCAACCCCAAAATTTATCACAGCGCACAGCTCAATGGGTTTGCTTTGTTTTCTTTGCTTCTCTGCTTTTCATTTTGGTGGCTTAAAACTTTAGCTTTTTTTGTTTTGCAACCCTTAACTCGTCCACAAATTGCTGTTGTATAATCTTATTAATGCTACTCTTGTTGTTGTTGTTTAGCTTGTCATTGTTGTTGCTTTGTTTGTTGTTGTTTTAATGCGGGTGTCCGTTGATGATTTTAGTTGCATACAAATGGCCAACTTTAGCTGCTTTGGTTGGGTCTCTCTCCCCATAAAGTTGCCCGATTGCAGTCTGTCATTTGGGTTGGTCAGCTAAAATTTATTTCACATGCTGTGGCAAATGTGCTGTGTTACTTTATACTGCACAGCATGCTTCATAGAAAAACCAAAGTCTTAGAAAAAAAGAATATTTTAGTTACAGTAGTTTTTTGCGCTATACTGAAATTGGGGTTTCTAATTGGTACCTTTAGGTAGAGCTTTTAAGTTCTAAGAGCAACATGCTTAGTATGAAATAAATATGTTTATGATCAACATATCAGGAAGAGTCGATCTGTACATGACTGTGTGCTTGTCCGTTCATTTTATGGTCTAATTGTCTCTGCGTCGGTCCATCCGTCCGCGTATCCCTTGTCTGGCATCTAGAAGATTTGTCGTAAAAGTTTAGAAATTGGCCTAATATTTGATCTATGTAAAATGTTCCAGATTGTTAACTAATAATAGATGTAACTTGCGCACGTTTGAATAGGGTTGCCATGTAATAATTTTTAAACAAATACTTAAATGTTCGTATTCACTAAAATAATCTGTTATTTATGGATATTAGGCATGATTTAGTGCACGAAATTTCAATGACTATATTTCGGAACCTCATTTTGTAAGATTTAACGAATACATGCATGATCCAAAAAATTGGGGAGGAGGTAAGTAGCGTCGCATTACGACCAAAGTTTACAGAAGTGCTGGGAAATTCCACATATTGCTTCACAGCTGCTCAGAAGCTGCTCTTAGAGGGTTAAAATCTATAACTAACTCGCACTAATTTGTCATTCTGAACATTTCTCTCGATCATACCTACCCCCTATCTCCAACCCTTAATGGGGCTCCCATACAAAATGATGGTTTTTATAAAATGGGCTCCCACTGCTTGCAGGTTGCTCCCAGACGCATCAAATATAAGACTGACCCCCATTTATTTTTCTTTCCAAATGTTTCTTCTCAATAAATCTACCCTCAATTTCCAAGTCTTAAGGGGGCTGTCATACAAAACTAGCCGATTTCAATGAAATGAACGACCCACCTCATTTTTTGTAGTATCGAAAACTCATTGTTAAGAATCTCCATACAAAACTAAATTCCTGAGAGCCATGTTAACCCGCTAAGAGCCTCGTTAACTAATTTGTTTAGTTCTAACATTCAGTCTGCTTATGACCAAATATGAAAATATTCTTATTAGTCAAGATAATCTGACATCTATGGACATCTATAACAGAAGAGAGTTGTTTTTCTGCATTATTAACCCACTAAGAGCCTCGTTAACTAATTTGATCTGTTCCAACATTCAGTCTTTTTATGACCAAATGCGCAAATATTCTTATTAGTTGAGATAATCTGACATCTATGAACATATATAACAGCAGAGAGTTGTTTTTATGCCTCCTTAACCCACTAAGAACCTCGTTAACTAATTTGTTCGGTTCCAACATTCAGTCTATTTCGAGTTGGATGATCTGACATCTGAGGACATATACAACAGAAGAGAGTTGTTATCATGCCTCTTAACCCATTAAGAGCCATGCTAACTAATTGCAGTAAAAAAATAAATTATTTTTTTTTAATTTTTTTTTTCATTTTTGTTTCATCCCAACTCCATTCTGATTCTATTGCCATATAGGCCACCCTGTATAAATTTAAAACTATTTTTTTTCCCAATTTCAGTGCAGCTTTTGAACCTTTTGCGACTGTTTCCATTTTTTGTTCGTACCTACATTTCAAATGTGAAGCCATTTTATATGCCATTTTGCTGTCAATTTATGTTCGTTTGTGTGCCTCTGTTACCCACACGGCATACAAACGGTTTTATATTTCTACATTTGGCCTTTTAGTTTTGGTTGCAAAACATTTCTACGGCCCAAACAGCATTAGCCAAACATAATTTTATTACATATAATTATAGTAAAAACAACGAAAAATTACAAAACTCCCAACCGCAAAACTGTAACAAAATTTCGAATTTCTGCAGTTGAATGTAAATTTTCAACGCATTTTAGCAATGTACATTTTTTGGAAAATTAAAAATTTGTGCCACAAATATTTATGCTGGCCGCCTGCTGCCATGCAGCAAACACTCGACACATACAAACAAAACACACGTAAACACTTCTATACATACCAACATGTAAAACTATGTGAGCAATTTTTGATTCTGTTTTTGGCAGTCATTTATATTTGTTAGAGTTTACTGGGTGTGTGTGGGTGTTGCGTGTACAAGTGTGTTGTACTTTAATTGTGCACCTTTTTGCCTCGTC
The DNA here is from genome assembly GCA_964056695.1 of Melieria picta. Classification (NCBI taxonomy): domain Eukaryota; kingdom Metazoa; phylum Arthropoda; class Insecta; order Diptera; family Ulidiidae; genus Melieria; species Melieria picta. Next base: position 10,564,300 of record OZ057400.1, read on the forward strand.
AACAACAACAACAACCACAGCCACATGCTGTAAAGTGTGTGTGTTGCTAGTTGTTGTTGTTGTTGTTGTTGTTATAGTGTTGCGGTAGTTGTTGAGTTTGTTTTCGGGCCACTTTAGTGGCAGCAGTGAAGCAGCAAGCGCCAACAGGCAAGCACTCATACGCCCCGTTGGCTGGCCAGTGCATGCAAAGTGTGGCCACTCGAAAACGCGATGTCGTTGGCTCTTTTGGCCTAGACGCTTCAACTACAGAGACAACATGGACACATACATTCATACATGCACATAGAATTTCATTTGGGGGGGGTTGCGGGGGGAGTTTTACAATACGCAATATTAGTTGAAGCCATATTTGCCACCCAACACTTTTGTAACAAATAAATATTTAGGAGGGGTTTAAACCCCCCAAACTCTCCCCACTCTTAAGTGCACTGAACATAATTTTTGGGTCGATTCCGTTCCCTACTTTTGAGTCTTTTGAGCTATTTGAAACCATATTTGCCATTCACAATTTTTCTACCAAACAGGGGTTGAAATCCCCCTCCTTTACCCTACTACATACATATACAAATACGTAACATATCCATCCATATATTTGTTTTGTATGTGTGTGTGCGTTAAATTGAATTGCGCCGGCAACTTGCGAAATAAAAACAAATTATTCAAATAAGATTTGTGTGGTTTTCTTGTTATCTACGTTCGCAATTGTTGTTCTTGTTGTTTTGATATTTTATTATACTTTTTTTTCGATCACAACAAAGTTTGTGTGAATGGCAACTGTCCAGGGATTTACCGTTAAATGTAAGCAGCCGCTTAAAAGCTGTTTGAAAAAAGTTTCATGAAAGAAAAATTGACTTGCACGCAAATGGCAAAGTGTATTCACTTTACGGATTAGGCAAAAGCGCCCAAAACCTCACACTGCCACTATGGGTTTTTATTATAATGTAAAGCATTTTTTTATTTGCAAATGCTGCGCCTTCCATCTCATTTACTGCGATCATAGCTAAGACGACTTTCAAGGCCGCACTGGCGCCAAGCAAATATTTTCACAACGCATAAATTTATTTTCAAATCTCTTCCAACAGTTTTGCAGAACTCTCGAGTTCATCCAAAGCATGTTGACGACTTTGGGGTCATTTGAAAAGATTTATTTTATTTGTTTTTGAATTTTAAATGCGTCAAAGTTGAAGCTGTTTAACATATTTGCTCATTCTTTTTTCAATTTTTCTGAGATTTTCGTCAACTCAAGGTCACAGCGCTCAAGTTGCTTAGAATCCCTTAAGTATGGGAAAACAAATTCATTTCGAAATTGAAAATAATAACTTGAAACTCGCGTCTGACAATTCAGCATTCCATGCACAATAAATGGAATGGAAGCATAAACAACAACACCAAGAGTAAGTATCATAAATTTAATTACACCAAATTGTAGGCTGACCCATTTCGTGCCATGTGTGTGTGTGTGTGTGTGCATGTGCTCTCGATTTCCGCTTAGCTGTGCTCCGGCACAACCTCACACACATACACACAACCAAGCTGAGAGAAATGACTGTCCATCGCATTGTGCTAATGTGGGTGGAACGTGGCTCATTAAAATTAGCATATTTGCATAATAAAGTAGATAATAGAACTAATTTTTTTTTAGCTAATTTACAAAGTCCACATTGGGTTGCATAAAATTGCAGAATGCTAAAAATAAATTTCCAAAAATTACCACCAACAAAATTGTTGTCGCTTATCAGCGCTGAGTTGTGTGCAGTTTCATGCTTTGCATAAATTTGATTTAATATTTTCAAATAACTCGAGGGAATTGCCTTAAAGTTCGAGCCAAGCCAATTATTTGTGGAATAAAAAATTTGCAAAATTTTATTCAACAGCCAATGCCACGTGAAAAACACTTCAGTTGCGACTTGGGTGCGATTTCTTTGCGCGCTGTTTGGTGACACACGTTTTGAGTATTTACCGAAATGAAATGAAGAAACGTGCTCAATCAACTCGAACCCAATCGATATTTGTTGACTGCCACAAGGTGAAAGTGTGCTGGTGAGAAAATGAAAAATTAAATTAGCTTTTATTGCAATTGGGACTTGTGGTGTTTGGTGTGTTTGAGTGGCAATGAAATGAAAGTCGAATAGGTTAAAGATGAGGTTTAGAATTTTTTTAATTTGGTTGGAATTTTGGTTGGTGCATTTCAATAGTTTTTGAAAAATTAATTAAAATTAATTAGGTTAGGTCAGGTAGGGAAGGGAAGCAAAAAATTCACTCAGAGGCGAAATTGTTTTCCTTTGGAGCTTACCAACAGTCTCAAAGCAAACCGGTTTGATGTCTTAAAAAAGGCAAGCAGATTCGAGATTTCGACTTTCGCCGCACTAACCAAGACCGTCAGAAATATTGACCCCAGAGTACGGAGTGGGCGGAGTGGCTGAAGTAGTCTTGTATCGTTTCTACTTCAACTTCATCTTTCATCTTCATAACTTCCACCGACATCACTAAACGAAAAGCGCCATTCGATGAGCATAGACTCAAGGACCTCTTCTTCAACTCTGATCTCCACAGATATCTCTGGACGAGAGGCATACATCACTAGATGATAGGTGCCATTCGATGAGCATAGACTCTTTTTCTCTTTTTCATCTCTCATCTCCACAGCTTCCACAGATATCACTGGACGAGAGGCGCATTCGATGAGTACAGATTCAAGGACCTCTTATTCATCTCTCATCTCCACAGATATCACCAGATGATAGGTCCTATTCGATGAGCATAGACTCAAGGACCTCTTCTTCAACTCTGATCTCCACAGATATCTCTGGACGAGAGGCGCCATTCGTTTCGACCTCTTATTCAACTCCACAGCTTCCTCATACATTGCTAGATGATAAGTACCATTCGATGAGTATAGACTCTTTAGATTCAAGGATCTCTTATTCATCTCCACAGCTTCAACAGACATCGATTCTATATGCTCAAGGATCTCTGCTTCATCTCTCATCTCCACAGATATCACTGGATCTCGTCCAGTGCACCATTTAGTGAGCATAAATCCTAATACTTCAGTGTCCGGTAATGACTCTAAAGACCTGCCGAAAGAAGGTTCAACCTGGGTACAGTTCTGTACTGTGTTTGCGCAAGGACGGGGAAGTCCTTAGTGCCCTGTCAAATTTATATACAGGACAGATATCAAAAGAAGCCCAGAGACATCCACTTCAGTAATGAACAAACCTTTCTTTCACAATACCAAAGACTATTAAAAGCCTTAAATCATAGAATTCATTGCCATAACTGTTGTCTGTATTATCTGTGAACCATTAAGTAAATGAGGTGCCGCGAAGGCGCTGGCTGATGTCACTCACACACACAGCAAAGGCAGCCACACGCCACACTTAGTGAACACTTTGTGATTACATTTCAATTCTGCAAATGTCGCTTTGGGTGCTCGCAATGTTGGCGCTTTAATCAAGCGCCACGAATAACATTCGTTGCCACTATCGACCCCATTGCGTCCGACCTCTCCCACTCTCTCCTGACTCATCCCTACCCTTCTTTCTTCCTCCCTCCCTGCCCCTCGCCAGCTGTCCAAACCATACAAAATTGCTTCTATTGCCGCTTTACTGCGGCGTGATGGCTGCTCCTGGCGGCCATTAGTGTTTGTTAATTTCCCCAAACGTTTGCGTTTGCTTCAGCTGTTTCGCTGTTGTTGTACTTCGTAGACACCTAAACAAACGAAAAAATAGAAAACAATTCATTCCACTCAGCTGACTGCCAAATTTGCCGCCACCCGCAAACGATGTGAAGTCGTAGCAACAAAGTAAAAACAGCCAACAAATACGCGCCAGCTATGTTAGTGTCGTTTCGTAGTGTGTGTGTGTGTGTGCATTCAACAGCCAGCTAGTCAACGAAGCAACGCCACGCTCATTGGTGGCAATCGCTGCCCTTTCACCACGAAAATCTCCAGTGACACGATGCGGCGCGCTAAGTGCGCTGACATTAATTTTCCATTTGTTTTGCTTTGGCACCAAAGGAAACCGAAAGAAAAATTATGAGAAATTGTGTTCGCAGTGTTGCTGTGCCACCCATTCGCCTACTTTGCACTGTTGTTGTTATTATTGTCTTTGTGTGTGTTTGTTGCTGTGACTTTAGCGTTGATTGCAAATTGTGATTTCGTACCGCAGCGCAACGACGCGCTCGGTGCCGTTCTGTGACTGCCACATTGGTTGCTGTTGCGCATTGTTTTGTTGTCTTTGCTTCTTCTTCTTTTCCGGGTTGTGGCGCTGTTTCTCTGCTCTATCGCATTGTCACTCGATTTTCTGGGTTATTTCACTTTGGCGGTTTGGGTTTAATGTTGGCTACGTGTTCAACTGCAAGGAATTGCAACGTTTTTTGTTTGCAATATTGGGACAAAATATTCTAAATGGTAATTGATAATGTTTGTACTGTAGTAATGCAAATATAATGTCTATGTAGAGCTTGAGAAGACACCTGTAATTCCTAAGGGGTTTTGTGCTAATTTGATTTATAAAGAGTTCCTAATTGCTTTCAGCTCTTCATTGTGGGACATGCAGGAGTTAATTTTTTTAAAATTGAAATTGTATTTCAATTGGCTGCAGAATTTGTTGTATGCTGTTCTAACCGATTTCCTATGAAAAAACTTGACATAGAATACTGTAGGATTTGGATCACTTTGTCACATAGTGTCTCAAAATTTTTGTTTGGCCATATTTGTAACCTTGTAAAGACTGAAACATCAGTAATAGTCATAAACTTCGGCTTTTCGGTTCAAGAAAGCCAAACATTTTAAGTTTCTTAAGAAAAAGGCATCGCAACTTTGTGGGACATACGAATCCTTAAAATTATATGTTCTAAAAATATCTTAAATTGGCTGGAGAAGTTGTTGTAGGCTTTTTAGCTAATGGCTTAAAAAAACACGTGGCATAAAACTCTATAAGAGGAAGATTTTTATGTCACACATTGTCCCAAAAGTCTTTTCGTTCATTTTTTAAAGCACATAAAAACCGAAACATCTGCAAATAGGCGAAAATTTTATGGTTTCTATTGAAGAATGCCAACAGTATTTCACTTTCATAAAGAAAAAGCAACGTCTCATTGTGGGCCATATGAAGCTTTTAAATAAACTATTCTAAAAGAGCTCCAAATTGGCTCAAGAAGTTGTCGTAGGCGTTTAAATTAATTGCTTAAGAAACAACGTCACGCGCAACTCTCCAAGGTGAAAATTATTACAGTTACTCACAAAACTGATCACGCTTTTGAAAAAATGAACTTTAAATGAGCGATTTACCGTTATGTTTGGAAAAAATTAGACCAAATTGTTATTTTTGTTTTCTAACGGTGTTTCTTTAACAGTTTCTAAAGTCATTGCGACAATGTTTGCGTAAGTTTCTATTTGCTTTGCTGATTAGTCTAGAAATGCAGCGTGATCAGTTTTGTGAGTTGTGTGAAGAAGAGTGGTTCAATCAAGTGTGGTGCAAAACTTTCAAAAAAATTTTTGAAAAAAATTGAAAATAATTAAATTGTCAGGTGAGCAGACGAGAAAAAAAAATTTATTTTTATTCAATATTAAAATTTTCCAGAATTTTTTACTGTAGGTTTATGCTCAACAAAATGGGTGCAAATAACAAAGCACTTGACAGGCAAACCATCGAACAAATACAAAAGTTGTTGAAAGATGGAGTCCCTCATCACCGAATTTCGTTTCTAACTGGCGCATCACTCGGTGTAATAAGCAAAATTCGGAAAAATTTGGACAATCCCTTACCCAAAAACCGTGGAGGCCGTCCTAAAATTTTATCAGAAGTGGATGAAAGGAACATTGTGCGCGATTTGCGACGTGGAAAATTCAAAAACGCGGTGGAAATACAACGCTCTGTCAATACCTCTTTAAACGTTTGCATATCGGCTGAAACAGTTAGCAGAACGCTTCGATCCGCTGGCCTTAGAGGAAGGGCAAAGGTGAAAAAGCCCCTGTTGTCACGCAGGCATATGAGACTGCGCCTAAATTTCGCCCAAAAATATTCGCAATGGTCTGCTGAAGATTGGGCAAAAGTAGTATGGTCCGATGAGTCCAAAATTAATTGTTTGGGCTCTGATGGCCAAGAGTGGGTGTGGAAAACGCCAGGTGAGCCAACGTTAAAGTTCGGTGGGGATTCCATAATGATATGGGGATGCATGATGACCAGAGGTGTCGGAACGCTATTTAGAATCATTGGAAAAATGACTGCAGCCTCTTATGTCAATATATTAAACAGCGAACTAACAGCGTCGATAGAAAAGTTTGACAGTAATGCTTCGGACATTGTCTTCCAGCAAGACAATGATCCGAAGCATACTGCTAAACTAACCAGAGAATGGCTGCAAAACAACAATTTTTCAACATTAAACTGGCCGCCACAGTCCCCAGATCTCAACCCCATAGAACATCTATGGGGGGTCTTGAAGAGGGCAATTACTGGGGAGACCGGGAATACCGAAGAACTTTGGGTGAAGGTGCGTGCTGCCTGGCAACAAATCTCTCCGGAAGTATGCCGGAACCTCGTTGATAGCATGCCTAGAAAGATTCAAGCAGTTATTGATGCAAAGGGTGGATATACTAAGTACTAACCGCTCAAAATACCATTTTAAGTAAAAGTCACAAAACTGATCATACACGGTGTATTCATGTTTCATAGCATTATTTTTTATATGCGTGTGTAAATATGCAATGAATAGCAGATTTTGTTTGTTTTTTGGTACATTAACTTAAATAAAGAAAAACGTTTTTAATTCACATCTCAGGTGTTTTTATTTCCTTACGGTCAGTGTCCCTTGCATAAAGCGTGATCAGTTTTGTGAGTAACTGTATGTCACATAATGTCCCACAAGTTTTGTAAAGTTTTTGTAAAATTTGAAAAACAGAAACATGTGGAATAGTAAATAGTAAGCTTAAGAATGCTAAATATTTTCACATTCATAACGAAAAATCCACCTCGTATTGTGGGACATATGGAATTTTTTAATTTAATATTTGAAAAGTGACTAAAATCGTTTGAATAGTTTTTTATAAGCATTTTATTTAATGGCTTACAAAAAACGTGACAGAGCTCTAGAAGATGAGCATTACTATATCACACATTGTCCCAAAAGTGTTTTCGTTCACTTCTCGTAAAGCTAGAGAAGACTAAAACATTTGGAGTAGTTAGAAATATTGGTTTTTTGGTTCAAAAATGCAAACAATTTAATTTTCATAAGAAAGGGGCAGCGTCTAATTGTGGGACATATGGAATCTTTAAATTAATTATTCTAAAATTGGCTAAAGAGTTTTGTGTACCAATTTAAGCCAATAATCCAAGAGAAAACGCAACTCAGAACTCTATAAAGTGAAGATCACTATGTCACACAGTCTCCCAAAAGTTGTTTAATTAATTTTTTAGAGCCCGTAATAACTAAAACATCTGCAATGACCGAAAATTTCATTTCTTTTGTAACTGTAAGGCAGGTATAGCATTTTATTGTGGGACAAAAAGACACGAACGTGTATTTTCTTTAGTTTATAAATTCTAAAAGTGCCTAGAATTAAGTGAACAATTTGTATTAATTTTATCTAATGGCCTAAGAAAAAAAAACAGTCATAAAACTCTTTAAAGTGAGAATGACTTTGTCACATATTGTCCCAAAAGCTTATTCATTAATTTTTCTTAAACCTAATAAAGACTAAAACATCTCCAATAGTCAAAAATTTCATTGTTTCTGTTCGAGAATGCCAACAATTTGAACTTTCACATGGCAAGCTACTCATTAGCAGCCATTTTGGCATGTTGAACTCCTTTTGTTGACGCCTCATTACCATTTCTACTTGCACATTTTCCAAACAACCGACCATTGAACGAATTGAGGCAATGACCACAATGCTGTTGCCGCATTTAATTACTTGCTGCATTGCCGGCCAATGCCATGAATGCGTTTTCGTCCAGTCAGTTGGTTGGCACACACGTGCAGCACCAACCACAAAATTGTGCAACAATGGAGAATGTTCGGCCAGTGCTTGTGCCTCTTTCCTGCACAATCCAACCATTTTCAAAAGAATTTCAACTTCATAGCAAAAACAAAGCAACACAAAAACCACACCAACAATCTCGGCAAATTGAAATGAAAAAGTAAAATTCTTGTAATCACACAAGTCCGCAAGCATTTCTTCATGCTGAGCGCCGAATTGTGTAGGACAGTGGGCATCGGGCACTGGCGTGACGTGCAGATTTGGCAGTTGCAGCATTGCCAATGTGCCCCAGCAATGTCGGCCGACTGCATGGCTAACAACTGGAAAATGTCATGCGGTGCAGTCTCGGACTGGTGTTTGCCCAACCGGCAGAGACGCACAGCCAATGCGGAAAATATTTTTTGCACGCCCCTCGCCACTCCTCCGGAACACTCGGCGCGTTGTCACAAGTGTGTGGTTGCGGCTGCTGCTTCCGCTTCGCTTTGCTCGTTGCTCGGGCAGCACTTGTGCCGCATCATCTTCTTATCAGTTGCTGGGCAGTCGTAAAATTCATTGAGCTATGTGTGTGTGTGTGTGTGTGCGTGTGTCGCAGACGCAGCTGGAAAGTGTGTGATTTTTAGTGCACCCCGTCTTGGTTTATGTGGCCGGACTGCGTGCGAGGGCTGTGTGCAACTGTGGCCATGATTTCAAAACAATGCATTCATTTCCGTTTCCGCATTGTGAGTGTTATTGCTGCACCATTCCGCGTGTGGCTCAAGTCGCTGCACAGCCATCTTGTCATCGTTTGGTCGAGTTCATTCATTGCCGTTTGTGGTTGCGTTGAGACAGACACTTTGGCTGTTTGCTGCGTTAAAGTGTGGGATTGGCGTTGGGATGGTTTGTCTATATGTAAGTTTGCGTTGAAGTGTGGGACTGGCCGCTTTGTCTGTAAGCTGAGTTAAAGTGTGGGAATAGTATTAGGATGCTTTGGCGCTTAACTTAAAGTATGAAGACAGTGTTGAAATGGTGGAGAAGTGAGCGTGTTGTGAGATAACATAGAATGTCCCATGCTTTGCGGGTAGAAACTCAATGTTGAGAATGGAAGATATTTATTGTGAGTCTTCTATAGCAAAAAACTTGAAAACTTCAGGTACATGGGCTAAATTTTATTAGATTAATCAAAACATAATGAATATTTTAAAAACATTAAAACTTAATTCAAAATTTAACTGTCCCAAAATGTAATTTTTGTTAACAAAATCATTGGGAGCTAAGCGATCTGCGAGCATAGATAATAAAATAATAAATAATAAATGTTTTAGCTTAGAAATTTAAAAAACATTTTAAGAAACATTTAGAATATAGTGACAAGCTATTTTGGGACAAGTTGTCCCAATCAGGATGCAGTTCTATTTAGAATACAATGTCAAATATTTTTAGAACATGCTGCCCAGTCAAGCTAAAGTAATCATATCCCGAATACAATGTCAGTCATATTTGAAGTAGGTTGTCCCAATGGAATTGAAGCTATCCGGTTTTGAATATAAATTCAATCATGTTTGGGACTTGTTCTGCTAATTCAGTTACAGTTGAAATGATTTGAGTGTAATGTCTATATTTTTTGAACATATTGTTCGTTCAAGCTCAAGTTATCATATTTAGAAAACAATATCAATCAATCCCGCAAAAATATTCATAAATGGTCATATCAAAATCAAAATGAAAAAATCAATCAATACCAATCATATTTAGGACATATTGTCCCAATGAAATTGAAATTGAAGTTGTAAGTTTGTAAATACTTATAATGTATAATATTTTGAATTATATTGTCACAACGCAGTTAAAGTTGTAATTTTTTGAATATAACTTCAACATTTTATCCTAAACAAGTTAAAAATACTTTCAAAATGCAATGCTAATCATACTTGGGACATATTGTCCTAAGTTAAGCTACCTTTGTTAAATTTAGAATATAATGCCCAATAATTTTTGGACAAATGGTCCAGTAAAAGTACAGTTATCATACTAAGAAAATGCCAATAACATTTGGGACGCATTGTCCCAATTTAGTTGAAACTATCCAGGTTTTAAGTATAATGTCAAATATTTTTTGCTTATATGTCTCCAATACGCTCCAATGTCATGTTTGGAATAAATTTTCAAAGTTAACTTTTGGGACATAGATATTGTTCCAGCAGTTGAAGTTATCATATTTTTAATATAATGTCATGTTTTTAATATAATGTTACTTTTGTGTCATACTGTGCCATCACGTTTAAATTATGTGTCAAATACAACGGTAGCCATTTTTGGGACATATTGACCCAATAAAGCTGCTTTTGTCACATATAAATTATAAAGTCAAGCATGTTTTGGACAAATGGCCCAGTAACGTTAAAGTTATCATATTTAGTATACAATGCCAATCATATTTGGGACATATTGTCCCAATTGAATTACAATTGTTCGGTTGTGAATATGATGTCAAATATTTTTGGGTTGTATTGATCCAACTCGTTTAATATTGTCACTTTTGGAATAAAACTTCAAAGTTCATTTTTGTGACATATCTATTGTTCCACTCCAGTTAAAGTTGGCATATTTTTAATATCATGTCCATTATCTTTGTGTCATACTGGGCCAATCAAGATTAAGTTATGTTCAAAATAAAACTGTACCCATATTTGGGACATATTGTCCCAATCAAGCTGCTGTTGTCACATATAAAGTATAAAGTCAAGCATGTTTTGGACAAATGGCCCAGTAAAGTTAAAGTTATAATTTTTAGTATACAATGCCAATCATATTTGGGACATATTGTCCCAATAGAATTACAATTGTTCGGTTTTGAATATGTTGTCAAATATTTGTATTGGCCTAAATCGTTTAAAGTTGTCATGTCTGGAATATGACATCAAAAATTTTTGGGACATAATTTCCCAAACTAGTTGAAATTGTCATATTTTTTAAATATAATGTCAAATATTATTGTGTCATAGGGTCCCAATGAAGTTTAAGTTATGTTTAGAATACAATATCAAACAATTTTGGGACATATTGTCCGGTCCGTTCAATAACGTTTGAGAGTTGCCCTTTCAAAGCTTTCTCAGCGAGTTTGGTGACGTTTGTTTATTGCAAATCATCGTTTGTATTTATTTTCCGCTGATTGATTTTTGCTCTCACACAAAAAGTGCTTACAAATGTTCATGTCAGAACCAAAATGAAATAGTCATCTAAATAATAAAACCATTACGGCACACAAAACATAATTCATGGTCCAGCAAGCAGAAATAGAAAATCGAAATGAACTCGTTAAAATTTTCAGACAATTTACTATTTTTCCTGTGTGCTCCTTTGCGCGTTGTGTGCTGCTTCAACACACTTTTATGCTGTGGTCCTTATTTTGCTTCTTTACTTTCTTCGTTTTTTTGTTTTTGTTGCAAATCAACCGCAAACTGAAGCAACGAGAACAAACGGCTGGTTCGGCAAAAAACAAAAAAAACAAAAAAGTATCGTTAATTCAGTTTCTTTTTGCGCTCTGTGGTGGTGGTGTGCCGGCGACGACAACTGCTGCCTCGTTGACCGCGCTGCGGTCTTTGTCTTCATTAAAGCGCCATCTGTTGGCTGCTGGCCTGGCCATTCATTATGCTTATTGCGCACAGTGTCACCAGTGGTGGTGAGTGGTTAGTTGGGTTGGTTTTGAGTCGCTTGGCTTGCATTGCATTGAGTTCGTTCGTTCGTTCGTGAGTCCTGCACGTTGGTTGGTTGTAAGGAGTACATAATCAGCTTGTTGTGACTGTGTTGGTTCTAGTTTTGTTTTGCAAAAATATATTTTATGAATAAAATTTTAAAAATTTACATACAAAATATCAAATTACAAAATAGGCTTAGGTTTAGAATTTTTGTAAATATTTACAATTTCTGTTTCTGCAATTTTCACTTATTCGTACTTTTGTCACATGCTTGTAGAATTTTTAATTAAAGTTTGACTTTTATCATGACACATGCTCACTCATTCTGACTGGGTTGTTGAGCATAAAATTGCATTGTTTTTGTTACAATTTTACATTGACAAAAAGCACTTCTTATGCTAATCCGACCACTTTTTCCGTCGTATGCCAACCATCTCCGTTCATCTCTACGTTATATCGCTACGGGCAATTGTTGCTCTGTCTGCGTCTGTGTCTGTCTGTCTGTCTGTCACATTAGCACGTACTTACACCTACACTAAATCGCCCAGAACACCGACAAGCAGCAATCTTCGCTCCCATCTCACTTGTTATGCGTTGCTGTTCGCACATTTTATTTCATTTCTTTATGTGTGTGTGTGTTGCCTGCGCACACAACTTTCCGTAATGCATTTGTGTACGTTACATGCAACATTGACACACGCACCGTATCGCACTGCCAACTATCCAGTCGTGGCTCTTCAACCAGCCATCCGTCCATGCAGCTGTCTATCTATCCGTTTATCGCAACCAGTCAGCTCAGTCCTGGTGCACATTCAGCCAGCCAGTCGAGCAGCTTTGACGCTGTTCAGTGTTGCTGGTGTCACATTTTCAAATGATTTTAAAGACATTTGCAGGCTTTGCATGTTGCACAAGTTCGTCCCAGTTCCCTCCGGCCACTTCAGTGCCTCGCAAGCGCGTAGTTTGAATTTGTTTAGCATCAGCGCCGGCAGCTCTTATTCCTGCTTCCATTTCATGCTCCTTGCTGCTGATTTCCTAGAATAACAACAGCCAAACGAGATAAATAGTTCATGTTGTTATTGTTGTTTTTATTGGTAGGTTGTGCATGCATGCAATGCATTGTTGATGGCCTGGACCTGGTTGTAAGCATACACAATGCTTGGAAATGCTTATTTGTTGACACACATATCGAGTGTGGTAGCAGCAATGGATAAGAATACACGCATACAAGCCCATGTAAGCAGATATCTTTATCCCATCGGCGTGGTGCAGCATACGATTTTTGTTCAACCCAACAAAAGCCGCATGTTATCGTCACCGGCATCAACAACGGTGGCAACACTGACGTGGCAGCCTAAGTCAGCTGCAGCGAAGGCAGCAGAAGCAACAGCGGCGGAAGCAGAAACCGAAACAGCTGGCAAGGGCGGCCAAGTGCAAGATTGTGTATTCTCTCTTGAGGGAAGAGGGGGGAGGGCTGGGGGGGACGCTGCATTTGTTATGGGTTTGCGAGCGTTTTTCACTGAAAATTAAGCCATACTGCAACACTGAAATATTCAAATACTTTTCCGCATTTATTATGAACATTTTTTATATCGCTGCAGCCCAAAGATACTTTTTTAAAAAGATATTAAAAAAAAAAAATACTTTTGTGACAGTTGTTTTTGTCTTTAATGAACATTTCTCAACTTTAAAATATAGTTTTGTCATAACTAATTGAATTATTATTGTTGTCACAGCTCAATGTGACATTCAACTTTGTCACAAATAGAACATTTGTGACACATGTTATCTCGTGTAACAGTTTATCTCTTATTTGTTTAACTTGTTTTGTAGTGGCTGAACATTTTTACTTAAAAACTTATAAAATTGGAACATTTCATGGCTTTTTTATAATTGTGACAGTGTAATGTGACTTTAAAATTGAACGATTTGTCACAGATAACACAGTTGTTGCACTCAGTGTCTCATGTATCAGTTGTCACAAAAACAATATGTTTTATCTCATGTGTCAATTGTCACAAAAACAGTAAAATTTGTTTATTGTTATCTTGCGTGATAGTTTCCTACAAAAACAACAATAGTTGTTTTTTTTTTAAACATGTTTACTTAAAAATGTATAAAATGGTGACACTTCATAGCTTTTTCTATTATTGTGACAGTGTAATGTGACTTAAAAATTGCAATATTTTTCACTAAATCGTACATTTGTGATACTTTTTATCTCGTGTGATAGTTTATCAAAAAACCACAATATTTTTGTTACACTTATTTTGTTGTAGCTGAACATTTTTGCTTAAAAACTTCTAACCCTAAAAAATTGCAACCCTTCATGGCTTTCTTATAATTGTGACGCTCTAATGCGACACGCAATTTGAAATATTTGTCACAGATTGGTCGCTATATGCTTTTTTATTTTTATCTAATTTGACAATTTGTCACAAAACCTGTTGGTTTGACCATTTTTTGCTGAACATTTTTGCTTAAAAACTTGTAAACCTACAAATTTGTAATCTTTCATGGCTTTGCTATAATTGTGACACTGTAATGTGACATGGAAATTGAAAGATTTGCCACAGATTTGTCGCTGTATGCTTTTTATTTGTATCTAATGTGACCATGTGTCACAAAACCAACAATATTTGTTTACACTTGCTTTATGTTGGCTGACCATGCTTACTTTAAAACTTTTTAAATTGTAACATTTCATGAATTTTTGGTTAATGTTACGATAGGGTAATGTGCCATTTAAATTAAAGTTTTTGTCACAACTAAGAATTTCGCGACACATGGTTTGCTTTTGCTGCTTAAATGTGCTTTAAAATTAATTTAAAAAAATCCAATTTTATTATTTTTCATATCTGTGAGAGCGCAAATTCGTTTTCGAAAGTTTTAATGCTTCGACGATGTCGTAAGCTAAGAACAGTTTAAATTTTGGTCGATTTCACTAAAATAGTATTTGAAAGTTTGATGATTGCTCGAAATTCCACTGTTTTGAGAATTATGCAAAAATTAGACAAATGTCACACAGTCTGCGGCCAACTGCATTATTGCTTCAACAAGAAGCTTTAGGTCAAGAATGATTTAAATTCCAAATTTCATTTTGGCTTGAAATTGGAATTTCGGTCTAAAATTTTGTGAGAAAAAAGTTGTGAAAAATGCAACAGAGCCTGCAGCAAATTACGCTAATGTTGTCAGATTTCAATAAGAAGCCTTACGACAAAGATTGTGACACTTGTCACAAATGTCCTAAAGATTGTGACACGTAATGCAAATGATGCAAAAATTGGGTTGTCACAAATGACGACTTTGTCACAATTGTGACAACTTTTGTGCAACTTTTGGAAGATAATTTAAGGGGAGGTTCTCATCTAGAATCTTGAAATTTTCGATTTTTTTTTTTGCATTTTCTGAAAGTTTAACATGTCTAGAATGTTGTTTTAAAATTATTAGTTGATCCGAGTTGTAGAACGTATTCTAGAGCCCGTTGATTGTTGCGGTGTCTTGATTGCAGCGGGACTTGCTCCAACTAAACAAGCCATTATCTCAGGACCAGATATTTCAAAACTGCCCGGTGCATAACTCGAAAACGGTTCAACCGATTTTCTTCTAGTTACTTTCATTTTGAAGAAGACCATTTTTATTAAAGAATTACCTATTTTCGTTTCAATATTTTAACATTAACTATTTTTTTTTAATAATAAATTCTGGAAAAAAAGGTCTGAAAACGGCACTCAAATTTCAAAGTCGCGCCATTTTGTAAATTTTGATATCTTTTCTTAAATAATAGGTCATTCTTTAGTAAATTTATTCTAGTTTATGCTGCATCAAGAATTTTTTGATTTCAGATTGATTTGCAACCTGTGGACACCGGGCAGTTGAGCAAAATTTCCAAAACATGCCGTCGGAAAAGCCTAATAACGGACGCGATTTTGTTTTTTTTCTAATAATAAAAATAGAAATCTATAAATAAAAGTACATTGTATCAAACTGCCAAATATCGTCTTGATATGTTTTTTAGTTTTCCTGTAAATAATTCCCAAAGTTAACCTACTTTTTGGTGGTCTAGATGAGAACCTCCCCTTAAAGTGAATCTATGGTAGTTGTGACTATCAACTGTGACAAGTTTTGCGCTATTTGTCGGTATTAAATTTTAAGAAAATATAGTTGTGACAAGCAACTGTGGCAATTTTAAGTAGATGTCGGTAGTGAATTTCAAGAAAATATAATTTCTGAATAAAATTTTATAAATCGGCCTAATTCTCAACATTTGGTAAGAATAACAAAGTCGGTATTTTTATTTGTTTTTATTGTTATTTTTTTAGTTTTATTATTAAAATTATTATAAATATAATTTCTTGCATTATTATTTTAGTAAGTGCAGACTTTTGTTATTTTTCCCAGTGTAATGTAAATGCAGCTTTTAACAACCAGCACACGCGTACAATATTTCTATGTATGCCAAGGTGTGTGGGTGTGTTGCGCTATATGTTATTTGGTTTCGACGGATTTGCATAATGCCAGATTTAGTTTTTCGTTCTTTTTCACATATTTCTCTTCAGCGTTGCTCTTTTGCGTTCGTTTATTTTGTTCATTTTAAACAAAAACAAAAGAAATGTTATGGAAAAACATAACGGTAAAACAATACGCTCGACAAATATGAGTTCGTTTTCATATTTGTATTCAGGATATAATTTCGCTTATTTTCTATAATTTGAAATTTCGATATGTCGCGAAAAAAGGTCGAGTGGCGCTGGCAAGCGGTGCGTTGCGCTCACATATAAATCCGCATTAGTTGAATTGCATTTTTTGGATTAAAACTGTAACGAGGAGAGGTGGGAGGGGCGAAAAATGTAATTGCAATTGTTGCAGTTGCACAGCGAATACGTCTGCAACTGGTTCAAGGATATTGTGGCGCACTGTTGCATACGGCTCGCTGCTTGGCGGAGTGGGTGCGGGGCGGTGTGGTGCGGCAGACTGAATCATAATCCGTTTTCAAGTTGTTATTGACATTTCGCAGCAGCCATGCGCATAACTAGTTCTGTATACTGCATGCAAATGCGACATGCAGCATATGGTGCTGCAGTCGGTGTTCGTACTTTAATGTGAACTCGAAGTTTGCATATTAAAATATTTTCGATTTGTTGCGCTTGATTGCATTTCGTAAATGTTTGTAAATATGCGTCGGTTTAAAGCGGTGCACGTAACTTTGCAAGGGTCAAGTGTTGAAAGTTGTTATTTGCGAAGTATTTTAGATATATGACAGTGATTGGTGTGAAATTTGGTAAGAAGTGTTTTAGAAGTGGAAAGGTTTTTTATAGACTTGTGTTAATTATGATTGATTAATGATAGTTGTGATGGATTTTTAATAAAGTTATGAGCAAATTGTAAAGTTTTGCGCTGTTTAAAGTAATTTTTGGAAATTGTGACAGTTTTTGTGACAGATGAATATAAGAGATAAGTGGAGATGAGAGATAAGATATTTGTGAGAGTTTTAATAAAATAGTAGTTAGGAAATTGTATCAGAATTTTTTGCAGCTAAGATGAATTAGTGAAACTTGACTAATGAGAATTGTGAAGTACTCGTGACACTAATAAAGACTAAAGGCAATTGTGACAAACCAAATGTCTTTTTAATAAATAGTAGCAGAGTTAGATCAGTCAGTTGTGATGAATTAGAAATATTTGTGACATAGTAATGACAATTGTGACAGATCAAAAGTGGTTTCAACACACAACGGTAAAGATACTTAAGTCAGTTATAATACAGGGTGGCGCAAAAGTCATCACCCTTTCGGCAGATGCTATAGCTTTTGCAAATGGCGGCAAAAGTAAATGCTGATTTGACATTTATTCATTCATCCATACATTCATTCTTTCATTCATTCATTCATAAACAAATTAGAGCCAAAAAACCCTGCTACTTTTGCGCCACCTTGTTCATTAATAACAGTTGTGACATACTAATGGCAATTCTGATAGACCAAAAGCACTTTTAATAGACAGTGGCATGCATATTTAAGTCAGTTATAATAGATTAATAGCGGTTGTGACATACTAATGTCAATTGTGATAGACCAAAAGCACTTTTAATAGACAGTGGTATAAATATTTAAGGCAGCTATAATACATTAATAGCATTTGTGATATGCTAATGGCAGAAATGACAGGTCAAAAACACTTTTAATAGACAGTGGTAAAGTTACTTAAGTCAGTTGTGATTGATTTGTAGAAATTGTGACATGCCAATGGTAATTGTGACGGTTTGTCTTTAGAAATTTTGGTCTAAAAGCAGTTTTGACAGACCAATAGTAGTAGTACTGAAGTTGCACCAGTCGCATATGATACATTAGTGGCGGTTGTGACTAATTATAGATAGGTGTGACAGATTAATAGTAGCTGTGACAGTTAGGGAATGAATTTTTATTTCTTTAGTAAGACAAATTTTCTTAATGATGTTAACATTGTATTTCGAATAGTTCTATTTAGTATTTAGAGAAGTATAAACAATCTGAAACTTGGACAACAAACGGTTTGTGATAATTGTCATACTTGACATGTTATAGTTTTTCAAGTTTGTGGTCAATGTAGCAGATTTGTTTTTTATCAATGTAACTCCTTGGCGCTCTACAATATTAGAAGAAGTTGTAATAGGCAAATAATAGTTGTGACAGAGTGATAGTAGTTATGATGGATTAACTAGCAGATGAGATAGAGATAGCAGTTATGATAGATTGGGGACAGTTGTGATAGATAAGTGACTGTTTTGGTGGACAAATAATAATTGTGACAGAGTAAAAGCAGTTGCAAAAGATTATTAACAGATGAGTTAGAGGTAGAAGTTGTGATAGATTTGATATAGTGACATTTGTGATAGATAGTTTATATTTGTGACAGTAAGCAGTGTGTAGCAATTACCATAGACTACTAACAGTTAAAAGTTTACTAAAATTTATAGCAGATCAATACTTTGCATTGATCTGATGTATCTCAGATATTTTCTTTAACTTTAGAAATGTAAAAAAAAGTGTGAATATTTTTACATGCCAGTCACAATTTTTAAGTGTTGTGGTAGTTGTGAGTTAAAAGTTTTGAGTATATCTTTACTTATGTCTGCTATTAAATAATAAATGTGTGCGAGTTGGTATAAATTTGGCTTTGTCAGAAACTGCGACCAAAAAGGTAACAATTGTGACAAATTAGTGACATATGTGACAAATGTTATTAAATTTGACATATAACAGTGACCGAGTTAAGACATCATTTTTATGTTTTTGAGCCAAAGACGACGACTTCTGGCAATTTCATAAATTTTGACAACTGTCACAGAACATAAATGGTGTGACAAATCATATTTCGCTTAAAATAGGCTACAAGGAGTAAGACCAAAACATTTGAAATAATATTTGAGGTACTGGTGAAGGCATTTTTATAATTTCGTGAGTGTGACACGTAGTTTTATGTACAGGATTATGAAAACTTACATTGGAATGTAGAAAGCAACACATTATATCAAAGATTTAATGTAGGCTGAAGTTTTGTAATAATTCTGTAAGAGAAGCAAAAATTTCTGATCATTTATGAGCAATTGTGACAGATTTGTGACAACTGTCACAAATTTGAAATATGTCTAGAAATGTTTGGATGAGAATAAACTGCAACTTTTTCTCCATAGCGTGACTTGGAACTGCTCTGACTTTAACTGTTTTACTTGCAATCTAAAAATTTCAACTCTCTGCAGTGCAGTGCCACAATTGACCCCCACACCACACCCAACTAACCCCGCCAAAATGAACACACACGCATTAATTATGTGGTCAACCGACTACCGAATGTTGGTGCGTCGCCGCTGCCAGCGCCGCTTTCCGCTTTGTGCACATTGACACCTGCCGTGCAACAATGACAATTGCGGCAACAATGCGCTGCCGATGGCAACAAAACAATGGCATCAACGACAGTAGCCGGGCAATCGATGAACTGCGCCATTTAGTTGCGCACATTTATTGGTGTGTGTGTGTGTGTGTTGTTGCATGCGGCTACTTGAAGTGCTTAGATGATGGGCTGCTCGGTTGCTGCCGCTGCTATTGCTGGTGTAGGCAAAATTGCAACAATAGGTACATTACTGCATGCGGGTCTCGGTCGTTGTTGCTGTGTAGCTAAATAACAAATGGTGGTCCAAAAAGTGGTTGTTGCCTTTTAAAATTTGGTTAATGCTGTAATGCGTAAATGAAGCGCGAGTTGAGATGGCAAAAGTTGGTAATTTTTTGTTCGAACTAATGAAAAATTGTTGGCGCTCATTTTGGCTAAATTGTTGCGGTTATTTTGAACAGTTCAGCCGTTGAAATTTTTTGTTGTAGCCCTAAATGTTAGTGGTTTTTGTATTTGAAAGTTAAAAATGTGGCCGTGAACCAGATTTGGATGGAAGTAGTTGTGAACCGAACCATCTGGCTTTTTGGCCTTTTAAACTGAAATCAAATAAATCGAATCAATGAAGTTTTTAAATGTCTTTAATGTGTGTAAATGTCTGTTTATTGTAATTTTGAAAGTATACAATGAATTGTTTTTTAATAGGGTCGCGTACCAGGTTTGGACCAAACCATTTTTCATCCGAACCATCCAGTTTTTGGCTTTTTGAACTAAACCCAAATGAATCGAACCAATGAAGTTTTTAAATGCCTGCAATGCCTGTAAATGTCTGAAAATTTTGTTTTGGATTAAACTCTTGTTGAACCGAACCGAACTCACTCTTGAAACAATGGTTTCAAGAGTGAGTTTGGAGAAATGTGTAATAGCATACAAAGTGTTCTTTCTTCTCTGTTTTCTCTTCATCTTCACAGTTGTGACACTATCGAACGAGTATAAAGCAGAACTCGTTGGTTGCGTGGAGTTATTAGTCTCACTTGTAGACAGCATAGTGTCCGTGAACTCAGTCGATCGCGGTTTTGTAATGTTGCATGACGTATTGCAAAGTACCACATTTTCGAACAATATCTGATCATACAGTAGATGATTCCAGCGAATTGGGAGACATCTAATTGTCTACGAAAGTTGTGACCGCTTTGACATATCAGTTCGGCTTTCGATATATGGTAGATCTAAACTTTTGTTAGACAAGTTCTGCTGGCCAATGCAGGCGTAGTTCGTATCGCTGGATTGTGCCAACATAAAACACACTGTAATTCGTTGACGAAGCTCATCACTAGAAGACACTTTATTTGAAAGTTTCCACAATCACTTCATTCTCACTTTACTGATTTACTAGTCACTTGAATTTCACTTCACTTTTCGTGTCCGTGTTACACTGAGGCCAGCCAAGGTTGTCTAACTTAACTTAAACTTATTGCATTTGCTTTTTATAAACAGCACAAAATTTTCCACTTCTTCTGGAATCCAAAAAGTAAAATTTCTTAACTTTTGAATTGATTATTTCTTATAAAAATGCTTTGGTCAAAAATTTCTGCATATTGTGAAATTTCCCCAATACTGCAAAATATCACGTTTTAAGAACTTGATATCAAAAATTAAGAAACCCAAAATTTCCAGACACAACTTCAAGCATCAACAACTACTCATGTTAGCTTTCATCAGCATTAAAACAACAAAAACAATTAAAAAAAGCAACAAATGCCTTCGTTGCTGTGCTAAAAGTGCAGTGCTTCATTTCACCCAACAAGCTGCGAATTTCTTCGAAACAACTTTAAAATTTCAACCAACTTGTTGCCACTGTATGATGCCATGAAATGTTGCAAATATTGAAAAAAAAGAGTTTGCAACAACGCATACTTGATAGGTATTTTTGCATTTGTAGCCAGCATAAAATCGTTGCAGGTTGGCAGGGCGTTGGGCGTTGAGAGTGAAAATATTTCAAATTCAATTTAGCAGAATTTTTTTGGGAATACTTTCAGCACACAAACCAAACATGCCAACACACACCGGAGATTAAGGCAAAGTGGCAGCCAAAGGGCCAATATGCATACAAGTTGCAATAAAAACGTGGAGCAGGTCCCTTTAGCAAAGTGAGGAGGAGGGGGGGGGGGGGGAGAACAAAAGCGCTCAACTATAAGAAATTACACGCCGACATATGCGAGATGGAATGCTGAATCCGGGCACAAATATGTGCAACATACAGTCACACACACGCACACATGAACTCAACTGCACGCACACAAAGAGAGAGAAGGTGAGAGGCGGAGGGCGAGATGGTGAATAAAAGGGCCACACAAGTATTTAATATACAAATGCAGAGGAGCGTGTAAAATGCCAGCAACCGCAACCTGAACCGCAACCAGCAGGCAACGACTGCCAGCAGCATTTGTTGAGCGCACAAATGCAGCGAGAGAGGGAGAGAAAAAGAGAGAGAGGGGTGCACCGAATGCAGCACTGACAGCAGTGTTTAAGGCCGAACACAAAAACTCGCCATGACCCACGCACGTCAGCCATATTTATGCATGTGTGTGTGTGTTAGTGTGTATTTTCCGTGTGTGTGTGTTGCCTTATCCATCCCACCAAGCAAAATGTGAGAAATAGGCAACAATCGTCAGTGGCAACAAATTGGCGACTCGCCGATTTATTGCCGTACCGACAAATTAGCAACATATCCCAAAAAACAATTGTGTTGTGTACAAAAACACTTTGTTTTCCAGGACTTTGAAATATCGAATTGAACTATGTTTTGTATTTCAGTGAGATTGATCGTATTTTAAAAATTTTTATTCATTCGTATGTCATAAGCAAGTCGCTTAACGCGATAAAAAAGCTATTTGAAAATGAATCGTCAAGGCGATAAGAAAATGTCCCGTCAAGGCGATAAGAAAACGACTCGTCCAGGCGATATGAAAACAACTCGTCCAGGCGATATGAAAACGACTCGTCCAGGCGATAAGAAAAGGCGAGTTGCTTTCGGCTGACGTTTTAGAGCGACTGGTGATACGAAATCGATACGCTGGCGATATTACCGGCGATAAATTTGTTGCCGGGAGCGAACCGTTTTCTTATTGCCGGCAACAAAAAATGTCTAGTGGGATACCAGACAACAATCAACGGATGAAAAATTAATTTAAGCGTAATTTTTTTTGGAAGCTACTGTTGATGAAAGGATGAACGAATGCCAGCAGCCTTCACGTTTGCAACGGCACAACGAACGGTACAACGTGCTGGCTCCAAAACGGGAACCGGAAGCAAAGAAAAAAACTAAAAAAAAAGCAAAACGAGGAAGTTTGCCTCAAGTTTGCGCACAGATCGACAATGTCTGGTGTAACAATGCAACAATAACAACATCACAATGGCACAAGTGGCAACAATAATAACCAGACCGTTGGCAGCAGCAACAACAACAACAACAGCAACAAAACAATGCACTGGTAATTGCCAGCTAAAGGTAAAACTGATGATTATGCAGATGCTGCAACAGCAGCCGATGTTGTTGTTGTTGTCACCGTTTGTTGCCTGCATTTTGCTGCAAGTGCTGCTGCCACGCCGAGTGCTGCCGGTTGCGGCCAATATGTTGCAGCACGTACAGCATGCTGGCACTTTTCCGCACCGTAAACACACACACACATACATACAAGAACACGCACACATGCGTACAGTTGGCTGTTTGCCTGGTAGGCATGGGTACTCTTTTAAGTGGCGAAGCAGCTAGCTGAAGGTAAAGCAGCATCGACTACAGCACAGCTGGCAGAAGGCTCAGAAGACTGAAGTAGCAGCCACTTGGCGAGTCTTTTGTGCTACACACCACTTTTCCCCTCCATTGGGTTTCCTTTGCATATTTTGCTGAAATTAATGATAAGCCGTGAGCGAGGGGGCGGGGGGAAATGAACGAACGGCAAGCGTGGAGGTGGAAGTGAAGTGTGCCGAGCGCCAGCAGAAATATTCCATATTTGCATGCGGCACACATATGTTGGCATATGTGGCAATGTGCTGCGCTACTTTGCCTATTAAAGCATCTTACGGGAAGCTATGCGAAACGTTGTAATTGTAAAGCGCTCTGAAGCTATGAGAGAAGCAACATGGCGTAGTATAAGGTATCACCTTGACAAGGTATGAAAGAGGCTACAAGGGAGCTCGCACCGCGAACTCAGTGCATTATCAGATCATAATCTGTGACATTATTGCAATTGCAATATTGGAAGTGGAAACCAAACGTTCTCGGACCTCAATATTGCTCAGCTTTCTTGACTTGATTTTCTTTACATTTTCATATGTTCTGCATTCTACGGTTAGGAAAAGCTTCTGCGTTTCTTACTGGTGGTAGGTTTGGTTACAGAAGGTTGTTCGATACATTGTGATTCCCTTCATTTTGAATCCAGTGTTTTTCTCTATCTGTTGGGTTTCCTGTAGATCAAGAGGGAATCTTTTGCTATATAGGGCCTCGCTGATAATGCTAAATAAATGTGATAAACTGAGAGTAGTTGCTTTTTCAGCTAAATAATCGTTCTGGCTATTTACGGTCAGGACTCAGGGTTGCCAGATAGCTTATTTCTTTAGCGATTTAAAGGACTTCGGATCAATCTCTGGACTCCGAGTTTGACAGAAGCTTCTCTAGTTTGAGGGAAAGTTTTTAATGCTAAATATACAACGTTTACTACGGACCGAAACCGCAGTATATGTTTTAAGGGCTTAACAACCTCTCAAACCAAAAGGAAAATACTTTACGATTTTCTACTTTACTGTGCTGAGAGAGGTAAGTACTTATGTGAGTACTTATGTAAGTACTTCTAAAAGACTTTTACTTAAAAACAAACTAATTGAATGTAACGAGACAGTTTCTATGATTTATGATCCACTGGTTCAACCTTGATCTTTCCATTGATTCAACTGAGAGTATTCCAAAGATTCCAAAGATTTTTAGCCAACACTTTCCAGCTCTCAGGCTGATAACATCTTTGATCTACCCATTGGTCCAACTGAGAGTGTTTTGAAGATTATAAGCCAACACTTTCAGGCTGATTCATCCTTTGAAAGATCCATTGATCCAACTGAGAGTGTTTTGCGGATTATTAGTCAACACTTTCAGGCTCACGAAACCTTTGATCTATCCATTGATCCAACAGAGAGTGTTCCGAAGACCAACACTGTCTGACTTTCAGGCTGGTCCAACCTTTGATCTAAACATTGATCCAACTGAGAGTGTTTTGAGGATTATTAACCAACACTTTTCGGCTGGTCCAACCTTTGAAAAAACCACTGATCCAACTGAGAGTGTTTTGCGGATTATTAGTCAACACTTTCAGGCTCATGAAACCTTTGATCTATCCATTGATCCAACAGAGAGTGTTCCGAAGACCAACACTGTCAGACTTTCAGGCTAGTCCAACCTTTGATTTTTGCATATTATGAGGATGATTACCCAACACTTTTAGGCTGGTGCAACCTTTGATCTATCCATTGATCCAACTGATAGTGCCTCGAAGATTATTAGCCAACACTTTCAGGCTGGTCCAACCTTGGATCTATCGACTGATCCAACTGAGAGTGTTAAGAAGATTCTTATCAACGCTTTCAGGCTGGTCCAACCTTTGATCTTTGCATTGATCCAACTGAGAGTGTTAAGAAGATTCTTATCAACACTTTCAGGCTGGTCTAACCTTTGATCTATCCAATGATCCAACTGAGAGTGTTCCAAAGATGATTAGCCAACACTTTCGAATTTTCAGACTTGTCCAACCTTTGAAATATCCATTGATCCAATTGAGAAAGTTATGAAAATGATTAGACAATTTACTTCTGATGCTATATTTGATCTTTCCTTTGATTCAACTGAGAATGTCTCGAAGATTATAAGGCAACATGTTCAGGCTTTCAGGCTGGTCCATCCTTTGATCTATCCACTGATCCAACTGAGATCGTTTAGAAGATTCTTACCAACACTTCCAAGCTTTCTTCTACACACTTTTTTCACTAAGACCTTTTACTAAAATCACTTTAAATGTCTCGAATCGCCCGCTGACCTGAACCAACATTAACAAAATTACTTATATTTCATTTCATTAAATAACATAAATATTATCCATCACGCTTCACTCCTAACTTCTGCATACAAATTGAAAATCTTCTTACAACTTCATCAAAACAACGTTAACCTCGTTCGCATTGAATGCAACGTTTCATGCTCGTCGCAACGCCCACCACAACTGGTAACTAACCTCATTTTCTGTATTGATAGACGCGCTGATGGGATAAGTGGACACCTCAGACAAAAACTTCGAACCACCCGTTCACCTCTTTGTGAGTCACATCGCAGCAATTCAACTCAGTTCAGCTCACATCTGTATGCCAACTTACCACGGCACGTGCTGGCGCGAGCAAAACTGCATAATTATTAAATTTCAATATTTTGCAAAGTATTTCAATATGAAGCAAAAACAACCACAACTGATAGTGCCTGTTATACTTCCGCTTGCCGGTCTTATTTATGGTGTTTTTTTTTATTGGGTTTGTTGGATTTTGCTCATTCACAACGTTGCAACGCTGGCACACAGCGGCCGATAGGCCTAATTAATGCGGTCGAGTGCAATTAATGTTTGTGCATTTATTTCAAACCATAGCTGCCAGCATTACGTATGAATATCTCTCGTTTTGGCTTCGACTTAATTCAAATTCCAGACGCAAAATTTCAATATTTGCGGTTGAAATTTAATGTACAATTTGCAGTACTTTCTGATAAAAAAAACCATAGGGAATTCTTCAGCAAACCGAAATCGGTTCAGTTATTCATCGATATTGATTTTATTCCCTTTAAAGTTAACTACACTGCAACGCTTCCTCCAATCTAGAAAATACTTTTCATTGATTTATTTTGGGATCTGCTTCTCAGCTCTTTCTGACTGCTTTACAAATCTATCAGGCGAAATCTCCCGACAGATGGCGCTCAAACAGATATTTGAGAACCAGATGCACCAACTCAGAAAAAAAGATTTTGAACATATTTCAAGCGCGGTTTATTTGAATGGGAAATTCGGGTTATTCTTTGATCAGAAGGTGTACTATATATAAATTTTGATCAGGGGTTCTTCCTAAGAACCAGTGAGAGATGTCGCCATTAAAGCAAATTTATAGATATACTTTTTTATTTTCAGAATCCCTAGCAGAATTTTTTTAGTAGTAGAAGGCCGAATATGTTGCTTCGGTTTCATAGATTCGGTAGATACATTTTGAAAAATTCAACTCCGCGGGCCTAAAGGGGCCAAATATGGGTTAAGGTGTTCTATGAAGAAACTTGATTTAATGGGCCTATTGATTTCAAACTTGGTGAAAATTGTATAAATTAAATATAATTCACCACAAATTTTTATCGGAAATTAAAATTTAATGGCATCAACAATGGGTTAAAGTTGGTATACTGGAAGAAAAACTTGACCGATGCACGTATTGATTCATTTCAAAATTTGTGGAACCACTTAAAATTTAAAATAATTAGACACATGTCTTTTAAGTTTTTGAAAATCAAAATTTAATGGGGTAAATCAAGGGTTAAGAGTTAGTATGAAGAAACATGATTTAATGGGGTTTTTCGACCTCAAATGGTGGTGAAAGCGTTTCAAATGAGAAATGTTATGTCGATATATGTTATTAATTTTTTTTTCGAAAATCGAAATCTAAAAAGAGAAACTAAAGGTTAAAAGTTAATATGGAGAAACATGATTTAATGGGGTTTTCCGACTCCAAATATGGTGAAAGCGTTTCTAATGAGAAATCATTTGATAATCTGACGGATAAACCAAGGGTTAAGAGTTAATATGAAGAAACATGATTTAATGGGGTTGTTTTGATTTCAAATACAGTGAAATATTTCAAATGAGAAATAATTTCAAACGTGTTTTTTATTTTTTTGAACATCACAATCTGACGGGGTCAACGATGGGTTAAGAGTTTATATGAAGAAACATGATTTAATGGGATTTTTGACTTCAAACGCGCTGAATGTGCTTCAAACAAGAAATAATTCGACACGAAAACCAACATCAGATGATTTAAAAAATTTGTTAGAAATTTATGTGAAGCAACATAAATTAAAATTAGATAAATTCATAAAATAAAAAAATAAATAAATTATAAATAATAAAACTACACGGTTTTACACGGTCTTTTTTTACACGGTTTTGATTTAACACGGTTTGAAAATAAAAGCACGAAAAATTCAAAATTTTTTTATTTTCAAACCGTGTTAAATCAAAACCGTGTAAAAAAAGACCGTGTAAAAACAGAATTAGGTGTAATCTCCAAATGAGATCAAATCAAATAGGTTCGATAAATTCAATGCTCGTAACTTCAACTGACTTATAACTCTTTTCTTCTGCTTAACTTTTCGTGTTCTTCTTATTTTTTACACCCTATCGAAAAATGTTCGACAAGCTAAGAAACTTCAGACTTCAGACACCTATTGGTGTCATAATTTCATAAACAAAAACAACAAGCATGAAACATGTCTATTTGAACTTGCAACATGTAAAAAGTTCGTATTTGTTTTATTGTTGTTGGTTTACGTCTTTTCGCGCTCCATTTGACTTCTTACGTGCTCTATCAATTCTTATGAGTTCTTCTTCTTGTTAGCTGCAACAACACTTGTATTGCACCGCTGCCAGCAGATGTATCTATGTAGCACAAATGTATCTATTAACAACTTTGTGCTGCTGCCGCGAGTGCTTTGAAGTTGCAGCAATGAGTTCGATTTCTTCTGTTTTATTGTTTTCTTAAATTTCATTCTACTCATTCGCTGCTTTTATTTCAATGCTACAAATTTCGACCTAAAGCTGTTGCTGTGTTAAGTAAACACAGACAATAACAACAACAAGCGCGAAAAAATGAAAAAGTTAAATGAAAAAAATTAAACAAAATGAAGGAAGATAAAACTCCAAAGAAATTCAAGCAAAAATAAAAATTGAGAAAATAAATAAAAATTAAATAAGAACTAAACAAACGCTTCTAACAACAACAACAACAACATCACTTTAGATATGCGATACAGCACGCAATACAAAACGCAAGGCATGAAGTTTCATGGTGTTGTTGTTGTTGTTCTTGTTTACTCTGACCATTGCAATGTATGCTGTTGTTCTTATCGTTGTTGTTGTTGTTGTTGGTTTTTGCGATTATAAGACCACCAGCAGCTGCTCTGTGGCTGCACGCCGTAACTCGAGCCGCGCCAACAGCCATCATATCTCCCTAACAATAACACCAGCAATAATAACACAAACAAAACCAACAACAACAACAATGACCATTGAGTGAGTTTATTATTAGTGGGCGTTAAATTGATGATGACCCAAAACGTTAAGCGATCGCGCGAAAGCGCATAAAATTGAATGTGTAGTGGGAGAACCAGTCGCCAACAGCCACCAATATAACAGCAACAACAACAACAACGCAACAACAGAGCCAACACCACATCGCCATTTGGGGACTTCATTACGCGGCACTAATCTGCTTTATCGTTTATATGGCGGGCGGACTCAAGTGCAGCATGTTGTTGTTGTTGTTATTATTATGGCAGTTGTTGTTGTTGTTTGAGGGGGCGAATAATTAAGTGGTTCGAAAGAAAAAGAAAATGCATTGCCTGTTCATTGAAGAAACTCGTTTGGCGAAAAATTGGGGTTAGACGAAGTGTTTTATATATTTTTTTGTCTTTTGTTGTTTTTGTTGTTGCGTAAAATTTGTGCAAATTGTAAAAATTAAAAGAGGGAACGGGGGAAAACTGTCGATGTTGCTGCTAAAGTCATTAACTTTAATTGCTTTGTTGGCACTCGGCGCAAATGCAAAAACACTTAAATATGCAGCGAAAAAATTTGCAAAAAAATTAAATGCAGAGCGAAAAGGGGAGAGTTTGAAAGAGATAAAGCACACATTGATCTGATATCTGATGTTATGTAATTCGGCATTCGACTCGCTAACTCACTAATACTTGAATGATAACACTGTGCAAGTCGAAAAAAGTAACAAGCGGGGGACCTGCTGAGCGACTTCTCTATAGGTATACTGAGTTGAGATCCACCAGGCGTTTGGCTGGATTGGCTCTAGTTTAACCTAATGGGTAAAATTTTACCCATGAAAATTGAATTTAAAAAAAAATAACAAAAAATCAATGTTTGAGATCTCTCAAAATTATTGATAGGGATAGTTAGGGTAAAGATGGAACTACCTTAACCTAGTGAAGGTCACCCAAAAATTTCGCCATCTAGCTAGAGTTGCCAGACTCCAAAAATTGTGAATTTTCCGGAGGTGGAAAATGTGGCGAAACGTAGTGGCCTTAGAACTTCACAAAAATCTGCCTCCTAACTCACCTGTAAAAAATACAACCTAATGAATATCTCAGCAACGTGCAGAGATATAAAGCTGAAATTTGGTTTCTGATCATTTTGGGTCACTTCTAGGTCGTGTATGAAATTTTTTCAAAATCGTATGGGCGGAACTGGTACCCGGCAGCAATGGGGTAAGAGAAATCTGACTTTGAAGTTTGCTCATTTTAGTCGAGTTCGTCGCTTAAGTCTTCGAACGTTTAAATGCTAATTGGTCCTAAATCGTTCTGAATATCGCTTTACTGTCTTCGGCAAGTTTGTAAATATTTTAACGACCAACAAATTTGCTTAAAACACCAATCCAAAAAAAAATACATTCAAACTGTGTTTTCGACAAAAATGTCCCAAAAACCCCAGTTTTTCGTCGAGGCATAAATGCAGTATAGCGAACCCTTGTGAAAAAAATAAATGAGCATGCTTCTATATAGACGGCTGGCACCTGCATCTAACAAGCTAAAAATTTTGCCTGGGAAATGCCCATAAAAGGCGTGGCTCGGGGTCAAAGTTTAAACTTTTTATTAAAAAAAATCAATTAATCTCGAACTGATTTACACGATATGAGTATCAAACGAAAGGTCTTTTTTATACCTTTCTTCTGATTGTCAACATTAGATACGTAAAATGTACTAATAAAAAGTTTTAAGCAAAAAACATTTTTTATAAAATTTTTTCTTAACGGATTTTTTTCTCGAAAAAGTCCATTACTAATGTACAATAAGTTTGTTACCATATTGTACCCTCTGAAATTTTCTTCACAACGAAATATAAAAATACATACTTTTGTTTTTGTCTGAATATATTGTTTAGGAAAGGAAATTCAGAAAGGTCGCTCAGTAGGTCCCCCGCTTGTTACTTTTTTGAGGGTAAATTTCACGCACAGTGTAACCATTTTGTTTCTGTTATTCATTGGAAAAAATTTGACCCAACAGAGAAAACAAGTAAATATGAGCCTAAGAAACAAGAATAGTTTGGTTCTATAGGAGGAAATAAACCCTTAGGTGCACTCTACAACTCTGAGGTCTTGCATAGATTTACCAAGCAGAGATGCTGGGATCGATTCAGGCATTGGATCACCTAATTGTTTACTATTTTTAATTAGTCTGTAAGAACTTTTTCTTTAGACCGAAATAAATAAATAAATTAAAAAAATAATAATAAAATAATTGAGAGTCAGGTGTTGAATAAGGTCAGCCTTATAGCGCTGAATAATGACGGGGGTGAACGATAACCTCTAAAGTGACTCTTGAATGTATCGCAGGACTCAGTAGATGCACCCAATGTAACTGAGTAACTCTGATGTGGGTAGGAATAGATGTCAGTATTGGACATAATGAACTGGCAAATGATTTAGCTAAGAAGGGGTCGGAAAAGAACTTTTGTGGACCTGAACCAAGAATAGAACTGAGTATTTGAAGGGTCAAGGGTCTGGTAGACTGCATTGTATTGTGATAGGTTGGATGGGATGCCCAATAAAATTAAATTAAAATGCTATCTATACATTTAAAATTGAACGCAAAATCGTCTGCATCCTTGCAGTGGCGTACATAGGGGGGTTTTGGGGTTCAACTCCCCTAAATACAAAAATTGCTGGCACAAAATATGGTTTCAAATGGCATTGAACTCAAAAGTTGCACGCAAACCCCCCTCT
Source organism: Melieria picta (assembly GCA_964056695.1). Taxonomy (NCBI): domain Eukaryota; kingdom Metazoa; phylum Arthropoda; class Insecta; order Diptera; family Ulidiidae; genus Melieria; species Melieria picta. The sequence goes on from OZ057400.1 coordinate 10,595,893, forward strand.
GCTCACCCCCCAAATGAAATCCTCTGTGCGCTACCGCCTTGTATACATTTTCTTGTCAATATTTCAAATAAAAACCATTTAAATTGATTTATTTTACCTATGATTTATTGACTAAGTCTTATATGGACAAGGAAGAGTAGGAAAATCCATTTTACCTTCTAGGCACTTGCGTTGCTTTATCCAGAAGATAGATAAATTATCTTGGAACCTCTTCAGAAGTCTAGGAGATATAGCCAGTAAAACTATTCACAGTTTACTATGATTCGTTAGAAGCTCAAACGGAACAAATGCAGTATAGCGAACCCTCATGAAAAAAAAAACTGAAAACTGAAAATTGGGCCATTAATACGGCAGGTACTTTGTACAACCCCCTACAGCCCTCATTGTCCGAAAGTGATGGCGAAGATGACTACGAAATTACTTTGGACCAAAGGTCAAGTTAGCAAAAATTAAAACTATATATTGAAAAACAACAAAAGTATACATTTTTATATTTCATTGTAAAGGGAATTTCACAGGCTTCAACATGGTTATAAACTTATTACACCTTTATTATGGATTTTTTCGAGAAAAAAATCCGTTTTTTTTAAATTTTTATAAAATTTATTTTTTTTTGCTTAAAATTTTTTATTAGTGCATGTTTTGTATCTAATGTTGTACATTAGTAGAAAGGTATGAAAAAGACCTTTCGTTTGATACCCATATCGTGAAATCAGTTGGAGATTAAATGAGTGTTTTTGATAAAAACTTTGAACTTTGTCACGAGCCACGCCTTTTGTGGGCGTTTTCCCGGCAAAATTTTTAGTGTGTTAGATTCGGGAGCCAACCTTTTATATAAAAGCATACCCATTTATTTTTTTCACGAGGGTTCGCTATACTGCATTTATGCCGCTCAAACTGATTCAATGGTTTGGGCCTTCATGGCCTAAGTGGACTTCACCTTATGGCAGCCACACCCACCTGCCTATGATTTAATACTAGAAATCACATGTAGAACTCATCAATTTTGTATACATAATTAAATTACTATAAACTACAACAAATTTATGTGTTGTGGCCAAATTTGTGAAGCAGTGCCAACTCAAATTTGATTTATAATGAACATTTTTTGATGACAGCAACATAAATCACACTGGCCGCTGGCGATTCAGCAAAACCAACAACAACGCGCAGAGCTTATCAACCACACATTAGCATAACATATGCACTCCATTACCACCATCAATATCTGCAACAACAACAACAACAATGCCAACACATGCAACATGTTTGGCATTAAATTTTCACACCCAATAACCAATCACCGCCTAATCGAATTCTATTAAAATGCAAACAATTGACAGCCAATTGACGGCACATGTCAATGCAATGTCGCATTAATGCGTAATTATGAATTCCACGCCAACAATTTCCGTTGGACACCGAATCGGCACAGACAGACTGACAAACTGAGCGCAAGCAGCGCAACTGAGCGATAAGACACAAACTCGAGACGCATTGAAGGTTGAAATTCCCTAATGGGAATTCAATGTAATTTTGAATTTTTGACAAATAGATGTGCAAACTTTACCGCGAGACAGAGAGATAGAAAGAGGGAGAGAGAGAGATAGAGGAAGAGAGGAGAATTGCTAATTGATGAAGCAAATGAATTCGGCAGCCGGCGCCCAATTAACGTTAAGCGTTCGCTGTGATAGTTGAAGTCTTAATTGAATGAAAGGCAACACATGAAATATTCGAGTGACGCGGCCAATTAAATTGTGAGCATTGAATTTGTACCGAATGGTGCACCAAATAGCGAGCTTCAACACACCAAACCGCAAAGACCGCAAATTCGATGCGCCAAAAGAGATCGAAAGCGAGAGCGTGTCAACGATTGTTGCTGCTGCTGCTGCTTGATAGAGTCATACATAGTGGATGTTGTTGTTGTTGCTGCTGAAGCAATGATTTTGTTTGTTGTTGTTGTTATTATTTTTGTAGCTTTTACTGCGCATATTCTGTGTCGATAGACAACGCACCAGTTGAATAATCTTCATTCATGGTGGTGTATAGTGTGCGTTGTCATTGTTGTTGTTGTTGTTGTTGTTGCGCCATTGCTTGTTGTTCTTGGTGGCAAGTTAATTAAATTAGAAATTCAAATGTGGTCGCCTGAAAATGTATTCGAAAATCCAATACAGTTCGACGCAACTCAGACCAAAGTCACAGCGAAAGCCTAAACATTTCCACACACACACACACACACATACACGCATATACAAACACATGCACATAAATAGATTCAGAGACAACAATCAACCGATCAGCCCATAAGCGACCAGTCAGGCCACAAATTTATGCTAAAAATTCCCCTCCGAAAACAGTCACAACTTGAGCGCAAATATAAAAGGTGGAAGTAGATATGTTTTTATGTATGTATGTAAGTCAACAAATATGATGTGGTGTATATACATATATGTATATATATACATACATACATATATATATGTATATATATACACCACATATGTATAACAATAGATAATAACAATAACAACCAACAGCACAGCGAAAATTTGTAACGCAAAATATTAAATTAAATATCATCGCAACTTTTGACTGTCGTCAAAAAATTCGTCGTGTTGTAAAATTGTATTTCGTTAGCACTAAAGTTTGATATGTAATTTTGCTTAATAGCGGCACATTTTGCCCTATTGAATTTAATTTTGTATTGGGTTTGAGGACACCAGAGCGCATGTCTGTCCGCGTGTATGAACGCACAAACGCGCAGCAAGTTTCATAGCCATAATTACTTGTCAAACATGTTTGAAATGCATCATTGTGACGTTTTCTATTCACTAACAGTGGTGTAAAGATGCAAGAAATTGCATGAAAAATAATGCTCATTAGCAGGGAAAGGATTTTGAGGACCTAAAAACCTATAAAAAAGGCAAAATAAAATAGCAAAAAAGGCACGGAAAGGCACTAAAAACTGCCAAAAGGGCAGAAAAAGGCTCTAAAAACTGCCTAAAAAGGCAAAATAGGGCATTAAAAACTGTTAAAAAGGCAAAAACAGGCATTTAAAAATAAGAAAAAAATACTAGAAAATCTAAAAAAAGGGGAAACGGTATGTATTTTTTAATAATTTTATATCATCTGACGTATGCAAGATACAATATTTATACCTCGTTTTTTTATCTAGCAACAAACAAAAAAGGCAATTTCCACAAAATCCTTTCCCTGCTCATTAGTCTTCTTACGATTTGGCGCCTTCAAAATCAATGAGTTGACTATCGAATACGAACCAAAAAAACCTATAAAAGCTGTTCAAAGACATGGATGTAGCTCACCGAATCAAGGCATGGCGACAAAAGTATTCGAAGGTCAAAGGTCAACAGCAAAAGGAAGACTGTGTCTCTGGTAGAAGGACCAAGTTGAGGGCAACCTCTCTGCAGGATCGCCTGCATTGTGCCTACAACTTTTGAACTCAATACCATTTGAAACCATATTTCCGACCAGCAATTTTTTTATTTGAGGAGGGTTTGATCTGCAAGTGCCCTCCCTTCCCTCCTGTGTGCGCCACTGCTTGTATCCTTGATTTAAATTTTAATCAGTAATTTTGATAAAATCAATCATCAAAATTCAACCACCTGATTGATTAATTTTAGTATAGAAATTCACACTAACACACACACACACCAACATTAATTCACATTACACTAACCATAAACCTGCAATTTTGATTATTTTGTTGACATTTTTCCAAAGATTTTAATAAAATTAAAATTAAAATCATTATCACCCACTAATACAAACAACCACAAATTGAATTTTAATTTCCTACACAAACTCAAACATTGACTTTTTTCTATACAATTAACTGCACAACAAGAACAACAACAAAAAGCATGCAGGCCAACTTTACGTACACATAAACAAACTAAAACATTTCACACCGAAAAAAGAACCTCCCACAAAAAAACAACTTAAAAAAAAAGTTAATAATAAAATAAAAACTATAGAACAAAAAACCAAAACCACCAAAAAATATATAGCAAAAATCTAGTGGATATAAATTGTTAACATTGTTGTCGTGTTAGCGTGAAAGAGAAATTAAAAAAATATTAATTAAATTAAAACATAAACAATGCAAAGTTTGTGCGCCAAACACATAAATACAGAGATGTATGTGTGGGAGGAAAGTGCATTTAGGTTGGTGTGTGTGTGTGTGTGTAGATAGCACTTTGCGCACATTTAACGCGCCACTTGTGTAATTAAAAATATATCAGGTGTACAACTTTGCTTCCGCCGTTTTCCGATAGGTGGCTGTACCGTCTGAGGCTGGTTGAAATACATAGATGGTAATGCCTTTAAAGTGAGTGTGGACAGTGCCTAACGAATTGTCATCGCCGTTTCAGTGACAGTTGTTCTTGTTTTCGTATTATTCACGCTCGAAAATGTCCGTTTATGTGCCCAATTCTCGCCATTTGCGGGAAGTTTTACTTTTCTGTTACAATTCGCAAAAAAATGCAGCTGAAGCGCATCGAATGCTCTCAGAAACTTACGGTGATGCTGCTCTGAGTGAAAGAACGTGTCGGGAGTGGTTTCAACGTTTTAAAAATGGTGATTTCGATGTCGAAGACAAACATGGTGGTGGAAGAGAAAAAACCTTCAAAGATGAACAACTAGAAGCATTGCTTGATGAAAAAACCGGGTGAAACCATCACAGGAGATCGCTACCGAACGCAACTGATGCGCCTTAGTCGCGCGCTAAAAGAAAAGCGGCCACAATATCAAGAGCGACATGACAAAGTCATCCTCCAACACGACAATGCTCGGCCTCACGTCGCAAAAGTGGTCAAAAAGTACCTGGAAACGCTGAAATGGGAAGTCTTGCCCCACCCGCCGTATTCCCCAGATGTCGCCCCTTCTGACTTCCACCTATTCCGTTCGATGGCACACGGCCTGGCAGATCAACATTTTCAATCCTTCGAAGAATTGGAAAAATGGATTGCTTCATGGATAGCGTCAAAAGAGGACTCCTTTTTTCGAGCCGGGATCCGAAAATTGCCGGAAAGATGGGAGAAAGTTGTCGCTAGCGACGGACAATACTTTGAATAATACATCTGTAAGCACTTTTTCGCAATAAAGCTTTTAATTTTGGAAAAAAACGGCGGAAGCAAAGCTGTACACCTGATAAATACATTAAATAAGTGACAAAAAAAAATCCCCACTGCAAGTGTGACCAACAAAGCTTTAAACAACAACAAATCTGACTATGAAACAAAATGTGCCACAAGCTTTGGTCACGACGAAACAGATTCCAGCGCTCGACACACATACATCGAAAAATGGCGGCAACTGAAAAGCACTGCAAACAGTAAAAAAATAATCAAACGAGCAATAAATGGTGGCACAGGGAAACAGTGATTCTCAATACTCGCAGATTTATGGTCAAGTTAAACTTTTAAATTAAATTAAAAAAATTAAATTAAATTAAATTAAATTAAATTAAATTAAATTAAATTAAATTAAATTAAATTAAATTAAATTAAATTAAATTAAATTAAATTAAATTAAATTAAATTAAATTAAATTAAATTAAATTAAATTAAATTAAATTAAATTAAATTAAATTAAATTAAATTAAATTAAATTAAATTAAATTAAATTAAATTAAATTAATTCAATTCAATTCAATTCAATTCAATTCAATTCAATTCAATTCAATTTAATTCAATTCAATTCAATTAAAAATTAAATTAAATAAATTAAATTAAATTAAATTAAATTAAATTAAATTAAATTAAATTAAATTAAATTAAATTAAATTAAATTAAATTAAATTAAATTAAATTAAATTAAATTAAATTAAATTAAATTAAATTAAATTAAATTAAATTAAATTAAATTAAATTAAATTAAATTAAATTAAATTAAATTAAATTAAATTAATTTTCTCTGTTGCGACAGACGCTTTCCAAGCACCAAAATTTTCAAATATTCTGTATCATTTTTTTTCTTAATTTTCAAGCTCAACTTGCATTGCAATTAATAACATAAATCACATCTTTAATTTCCCTTCTCATCATATTTATTGCTTTTACTTTGATCGAAAATTACGAAATTCACGATAAGCGGAATTTATGCGCAGACGCGTGTTGCGTTGCCTTGCGGCGAATGTAAACTCAAGTCTCAGAAATAATTTCCGCTGCTTAGATGTGTGCTATGTGGTGAAGATTGTTGTTGTTACTGTGCGCACAACTTATAACATTTAACGCAAATAAACTCGCTAAAAGCGTCCGTGTAAAATCGCGTTACGTGTTTTCGCGCTTCGCCAGAAACATTAAATTTTCACTTGCACCCCGGATGGGGGAATGAGGGGGTCGTGTGTTCTGTGGAGCCAAATGGCAACAAGTAGGATCGATGTCCGGCGGCTGACTTCACTGCAATGGAAAATCCAAAAATCAATTCACCTTACAGGCAAATTGTAGGGCAACACGGACGCATTTCTCCCGAATTGCGTTTTTGTGTGAGTGTGTGTTGTGTGTGCTGTGTGTGTGTGTTGTGAGTGTGTGTGTGTGCGTTACTGGCGCGTTATCCGCTGGTGAAAGGCGGTAGATAGCATTGGGGGAAGGTGTGGCGCGATTCTGTTTGCTAACGTTGTAATTGGAACCACTCACGTGTTGATGTTCGACACACAGCACGCGGCCCAATCGCACTCATGCATTGCACTTTCGGATTTTTCGAGTTATTTTTTTATTTTAACTTTTTTGTTGGCGCAAAAAAAAAATTAAAATTGCATGCAAAGTGTAAATTGTGGTGCTATGAAATGGGGAACAAATTGCCAAGAATTGATTACGTTTTATTCGCTCTTGATTGCCATGTTAGGCCAATGACCGGAGGTTGTTCATTTTGTTGTTGTGATGTACGTTTTGAATAAAAAATTCTGCAAGCATTTTTCGAGTTTATGAGTTTCAAGAAAAAGGATAGTAAAACTCAATAAAATACAGCTTTGATTTTAATATCTTTGTATGATACAACAAAATCAGCTCGAACGCTAAGGAAGTCTGATTTGTGGCGTTGATGGGTTAAATGTTGCCTGAGTGAAATTTTTGAATACAAGATTTTTGTTTTACTTAAAAAAATCTGTATTTTTGTTGCTTTTTTGATTTATAAGCGTCTTGAAAGCTGTCGAGTTGGGAGCAGTCTTGAGAAGGAGAAGAAAATAAAGAAGGGTTAAAAAAAGGTTAATAAATAGACTTAGAGAAGGTGGTGAAAAAGAGAAGGAAGAAAAGAAGGAAAAATTATCGTAAAGAAGGAGAAAGAATTATCGTAAAGAAAACAAATAAAAGAGAAGGAAGAGACGTATTTAGAAAAAAAGAAAATTGTAGGACGGAAAACGAGACGGTGAGAAGACGAAAATGAATTATAAAGCCGCAGAAATAGAGAAGATAAAGAAAAAAGGCAAAACCGATGGAGTAGAAGTACAGGAAAAGGAGCGTAGAGACAAAGAAAAGAGGTATGGAGAAACAGAGGTAGAGAAAAGGAGTAGAGGTATGGAGAAAAGAAGATAAAAAGAGACGTTGAGAAGAAGAAGAAGAGGAACAGATTCGTTGAGAAGGCGAAGAAGAAAAGAGACGTAGAGAAGATGGAGAAGAAGCAGAGAGACGTAGGGTAGATGGAGAAGAAGAAAAGAGACGTAGGAGAGGACAACAAAAAGGAAAGAAAGATAGAGCAAAATAACAAGAAGAGAAGAAAGAGACGCATAGATGGAGAAGGAAAAGAAAAGAGGCGCAGAGATGAGAAAGATGAAGAAAAGTGACGCAGAGATGGAGAAGAAGAAACGTTAAATAAAAAGATTAAAGGAAGAAAATAAGTTAAAAAAAATATGTAGATAACAAAAAATTTTAAAGGGAAATTGAGGAAAAAAAAGAATAAAAATTAAGAAGAGAAGTGAAAAGAAAGAAGGAAAGGAAGAAGGAAAAAAAGAAGAAAAATAAGAGAAAAAAGCAAAGGACAGAAGAAGAAAGAAGAACAAAAAAGAAAAAGAAAGAAGAATAATAAAAAAGGAACAGAACGAAGAAAAAGAAAGAGGAAAAAGAACGAAGAAAAACAAACAAAAAAGAAGACTTAGAAGGAATAATAAAAAAGTATAAGTATAAAAATGTGTAAATATTGACAAGTAGACAAGTCTACGTTAATTGTCACCCATACATACTTAATGCCCATACACACAAACGTCTGATTGTGTGTGTGCGTGCAGCTTCCGCTTGAAGCCAACATGTGTGAGTTATTGCAAAATTTATGACAATGATTAGTACCTCAGTTCGTCACTCGTGTCACCTGTCTATGTCCCTGGTCTGTCACCTGACCAGACACATACACACACGCCCACACACACATACATATACATACATATATAAATATGTCGACTATTTTCCATTTAAATGATTTCTAAAATCCCATAAACCTGCGCTCGATTGCAATTTGCATTGAATAAATTTGCAACATGTTTGCATGTTAGTGTATTATGTGTGTGTGTGTGTATGTGTCAATACATGTATACAAATAAACATGTGATAAATTGGTATTCAATTGCCCTTTCGAGATGCTTCATTACAACAATAACAAATAACAACTGCACAATGCGTCTGCTGCAAATGATGAAGTGAAGTATGTCTACGGTTGCGTAGTTTGTATTTCAAACTGTGTGAATGTGTGTGTTTGGGTGCGTTTTGCTGCTGACAAATCCAGTCAAAACCACTTCAGTTGCAGCGTGACGTCTGCAGACGTCAGAATGTTTAAATTTGTATATGGGTTGTTGTTTTGTTGCTGTTGCAGTTTAAGCTGAGCGACGGCTATTCAAAATCGTCCACACACACACACACACACAGCCAGGCGCAACTGTATGCATTCACATGTCTGCAAACATATTTTGCCACAATTTATGGGTTTTTAGCTAAAATGACATTAGGCACAATTTAATTTGGTGCAAATTATGCAAGATGTGCTATTGAAATTTCGGTGTAGCGTGCGACGTTTCGGTTATTGCGAGAAAGTATAAGCAAAATGTGGTACAGTAAAGGTTGATCAAGTGGACGGAGGTGAAAGCGAGGTTGGTAAAATTTGCTCCCAGTGCATTAAATGTGTTTGTGATGTCGGTGGTTGTGGTGAGATGAATTGAAAAACTGAAAACCAGTAATCGAATGTGGCTTGCACTTGACTGAGAATTTATTAGGAAAATGTGGTCTAACTCTGAAATGAAATTTTAGCAAATATGACGGCATATTGGAAAATGTGGTAAATGCATTTGTGTCTTAATTTTGTTAATGTAAATAAATTCATTAAAATATTTCCAAAAATTCTTGACCTCATGGCGGCAATAAAATCGATTTGTGGCTAGAATGAAATAGGCAGAAAAGCTCAATAAATCTGATTTATGGTTAGAATAAGTTTTACTTTTACTGGTAGAAAAGTTTTCAGTATTTTAAATTAGCATTAGTATTATTATTAGTATTTTAAATTAGCCAAAAAGTATGCTTCAAATAAGCAAATAAGTAGAAGAAAATTAGAACAGAAAAGGCAAAGAAAAGATGAAGACACGAGACGCTGTGTTGGAGAAGAAAAAGGAAGCAGAAACGGTAAAAACAATGAATAAAAGAAGCAAATAAGTAGAAAAAAATATGGGAAGAAAACAAAATAAAATAAAATATCTTATTTTAAATAAAATATAAATATTTTATTTTATTTTATAAATAAATTAAAAATGAATATAAATTAAAATAAAATAAAATGAAATAAAATAATATAAAAGGAAATAAAATAAAATACAATGAAACAAAAAATAAAGTAAAGTAAAATAAAATAAAATAAAATAAAATAAAATAAAATGAAATAAAATAAAATAAAATGAAATAAAATTATATAAAATAAAATAAAATAAAGTAAAACAAAATAAAAAAATAAAATAAAGTAATATAAAATAAAATAAAACAAAATAAAGTAAGATAAATAAAACAAAATAAAGTAAGATAAAATAACACAAAATAAAATAAAATTAAATAAAGTAAAACAAAACAAAAAAAATAAAATAAAATACAATAAAATAAAATAATATAAAAGGAATAAAATAAAATGAAATAAAATAAAGTAAAACAAATCAACACAAAATAAAATAATATAAAAGGAAATAAAATAAAATGAAACAAAAAATAAAATAAAATAAAATACAATAAAATAAAATAAAGTAAAACAAAATAAAAAAATAAAATAATATAAAATAAAATTAAACAAAATAAAGTAAAATAAAATAACACAAAATAAAATAAAATAAAATAAACTAAAACAAAATAACACAAAGTAACACATAATAAAATAAAATAAAATACCAGTAAAATAAAATAAAATAACATAAAATAAAGTAACATAAAATAACACAAAATAAAATAAAATAAAATTAAAAAAAATAAAATAAACTAAAAAATAAAATAAAATAATAAAATAAACTAAAATAAAATAAAATAAAATATCTAACACAAAATAAAATAAAATGACATAAAATAACATAAAATAAAAAGAAAAAAAATAAAATAAAATAACATAACATAAAATAGGGAAAAACCAAAATAAAATAAAATAAACTAAAATAAAAAAAATAAAATAAAATAAAAAAATAAAATAAAATAACACAAAAGAAAAAAACAAAAATACAACAAAACAAAAGAAACGAAACGAAAAGAAAAGCAACGAAAGGATGTGGAAAAATAAAGAAAAAGGCAATTTTAACCAAACTAGAGGATGAAAAGAAAACTAGCTCATAATTTCCATCAGACTTTTCGACATTTTTACACTTTCCGATCAGCAGTTTTTTCTTCACTGTTTTAGTTAACGATTTTCGCTTGGACTCTGTATTTTAAGAGTCGAAACATTACAATTTCGTTTCGTGTTTAACGCATTTGGGACTTTTATTGTTTAGAAAACCAGCTCATAATTTTCCTAAAATTTTTAGACAATTTCTCACATTTTAATCAGCTAGAAGAAGATTTTTCTTAATTGTTTTAGTTAGTTTTATAGTTCAAAGAGTCGATTCATTCCAATTATCTTTAAAAATTTCGTTTTGTGTTTAAATCATTTGCTACTGAATGCACAACTTTCTGCAGCTACTTTGGTCCTAAATTAAAAGTCTGAAAGTTCAGCCAACATGTTTTCCAACACTGCAAAATTCTCTGAACTCCCAAAATCTGCAATTAAAATTTCATAAAAATCAAATCCAAATCAAATTTTCAACAAAATTAACGCTTTTATTACTCGAGTTCATTATGTAATTTTCTCAATGCGCCGCAAATTATGCAGCATGGTGCCATATACAGACACACACACACATACACCCACACACACAATGAATGGAAATAGATTGCAAAAACGATGGAAAATAAATCAGCGCGTTGTGAAAAGCATAGAAAAAGTTGGTAGCAACAGCGAAAAAGAATGCCAGTTTACAAGTTGTTTTCGTTGTTGTTGTGGTTGTTTTTGCTGTTTTACACAAATCAAACATAAATAAACTCAACACGCCAAGCAATTACGAAGCAACAAGCGTGCAACGAGGGACAAGTGGCTGTAGCCGAGAACGCAACAAAGCCTGCTCGCGCATTTTCTATTTTTATGCTCTCTCTCACTTTCTATCTCTATCTCTGTCTCTGCATCTCGTTCCTGTGCGCCAGCAGGGCAGTGCAGCATTTGACTTGCCCGGCAAGTGACTGCAGCCTCCGACAAGTGAGCTGCATTGAACTGAAAATAATGCAGCGGCGCACTGAGCTCACTGACTGATTGCTATGGGTTACAGGGGCGAGGGGGTGGCGACAGTGGGTGGTACGGGCGAATGATTTCCAATTGCAAATGGGAATTGAAATGACGTGGGCGGGCAGAGCAGAGCGTAGCGTAGATGGAATGAAAACTAAAAAAAAAATCAATTTAAATGCTGTAATCGAACATTGATCAGGCACGCCGGGAACGTAAAGTGGCGAAAAGTGTGTGCGGTGTGTGTGTGTGCACAACCTCTGCGCGGGCGCAGCTGTTGTCGATGTAGAATGTATGTTAACTAGATGCTGGTGCTAGGGTTAAAGTGCCCGGCAGTGGGTTAAGAGGTTGCGCCAAGTGAACTGGCTGACTGGCTGGAGGTGCTCAATATTCGAAGTCTAGTAGACTAAGCGTTGAAATTTATTCAATGCTTCATGCAGCAATGATTTATGAAAAGATCTATTAGTGTTTGGAAATAATTTATTAGGGAATTTTAAAATTATTTTCTTAAATTTAAATCATTCATTTATTCATTTATGTTATTTAAATTTGAATTAAAATGGTAAAAAAATATTTTGTCTTTGGTTTGTTTAGCTTTCTAATGAGCCGAAATGATCCATGTTTTGGAAAGCTGTAGAGTTTTATTAAGAAAAAAAACCATTGATGACCACCACCTATTCTTCTCTTCGGAACTACGCTCGATAGAAATGCTGACGCCATTATGTTTAAAATTTATTTATTTTTTGTTTTTTCGAAGAGATAGTAGCCGAAACAATTAATGTTTTGGAAAGCTGTAGAGTTTGATTATACAAAAATGTCTATCTAAGGCAGCCATCTCTTGTACATATGGAGCTATGCTCGATAGAAAGGACCGTGGAGAGAAGCTACTGATCGATTCGAAAGCTTTTCTTTTAGAAATAATTGAGATATGCATTACAAACAGCTTCCTTCTCACGTCAAGACTGTTAACAGATGATGAAACGTATATTTTTAATAAAACATTTAGCGCAAAAGTGTGTAGAGACCAGAACCAATCAGCTCCAGATCTCCATTTCAAAAATGTTCTGCGTTTAAACGTGCTATTTAGGTAAAGTGGACTCAGAAACAAGGTCACATCATTAGTTTCTGTCGTCATAATGCGAATCTTCTACAATCCATCATAACCAGAACAGAGGTCTCTTTTTATCATTTTCTATCATCATAATGCGTAATCCCCTCTGATCTCCCACTCTTCCTCTTTGACCCTTTAATTTTTCCAACTTAATCTTTTTGTTTCGCATATTTTTAGGCGCCTTGAAAGGCTAAAAAGAGGCTACTTTTAATTATTTTCTATCTTCATAATTCGTGATCCCCTCTGACCTTCCTGTCTTCCTTCTTGACTATCAGTTTTCTACCTCAATCTTTTCTACTCTAGCATATTTTAAGGCGCTTTGAAAGAAGGCTACTTTTCATTATTTTCTATTACCATAGTCCGTGATCCCCTCTGATCTCTCACTCTTCCTCCTTGGCTCTATCAGTTTTCCACCTTAATCTTTCTACTTTAGCATATTTTTAGGCGCCTTGAAAGGAGGCCACTTTTCATTATTTTCTATCATCACAATGCGGGATCTCCCTGTCTTCCTCCTTAACTATCAGTTTTCTACCTTAATTGTCTACCTTTTCTACTTTAGCATATTTTCAGGCGCCTTGAAAGGAGGCCACTTTTCATTATTTTCCATCTTCATAATTATACAAAAAAAATTATTATTAAAAAAATTAATTATTCCATCTTCATAATCACAGAAGACGCTCCTTGAATCGTAACTTAAGCTTCATTCACCTCATTTTCTCAATAGATTTTCTATTAGTTTTCCACCTTAATCTTTTTATCTAAGCATAGTGCTAGGCGCCTTGAAGTATCCACTGATTTTCCAATAGTTTTCTAATAGTTTCTTTGAAACTACTTTTTCTCATGCATAATTTCTTGCATTATCCTTTGGTTCCACTAATATTTACGCTCATTGGAGTTTGCGCTTTTTTAAAATAATAAACTACAAAATTTACTAACAATCCATAGCCTACTTTAAGGCGCTTGAAAGCTACTTTTGTGCTTTACTTATAAAAGTTGTTTGCTAATTGTCTTTTCTGGTTTGTTTCTTTTTCGTTGCAGAAAAAATCCACAGAAACGGTAAGTCCGCTGTCATTAGTGTCGCTCGAATGCATCGACTGGCATTTGCCAAATTTTTGGCCACACTGAGCGTCCGCGAAACTTGCGGTGGCACATTTTCTAAAGATACACGCACACACACATACAAACGGCGAGTTAACGCACCAATGGACAAAACTGCACATTGCCGCTGCTGTTTTCTAATTAAACTCTAATTACCGGCGTCATCAAGTGGAAAGCAACGAGCAAAACACAAAACCGTTGCCCAAAATGCCAAAAACTGCAGCTGCACTGAACATTGTTGTTGTTGTTTTTTGTTGGCTTATGTAGTCGCTGGTGTACTAAAAGGAAAATATTGCTGCACAAATTTACAGTCTAATGACCCAGAAAGTGTATTGCATTGTTTGCCATGTCGTTGTTGCTATGTGACTGAATTTGTGTGTGGCTATGTATTTGTTTGTGTGTGTGTGTGTATTCCATAATTATGTTGTATTTCAGCAGCATTTATTGCAAAAAATGTGTTTTGGCTTAGCCGTTGGCATTTGCCATAACCAGCTACAATGTGTACTGCGGCAACAAAAACAACAACACCATAGTCTTTTAGAATGCATTCTTGGCGCTATGCGCGCTTTGCTGCGAAGCGTACTAATTCACATTTCAGCGCACTCGAATCCTTTTTCTTACACTGCACAGTCCTTACATGTCCTTCTATATCCTTTTTTAACCCCTCTTCCCCTTTTTTTTGTCGCCTTTTCTACGTTCAAGCATCATTCGAGCTCTTCGCTTGCCGTTCTCGCTGTCTTCGACAAACGCTCACTATTTCATTGCTTTCATTAGTTGCGCATAGTTTTGTCTCTTGTGCTGATAATTTGTTGTTGTTTTTTTTTTTTGAACGCCTCACAATATAATCGGCACACCGACACGGCAATGCATTGTCTCCGCTCTATGCGTTGCTCGTTTGGGCGCCAAAAAGTATGCACGATTCGCGCAACTTTTTCGCACCGCATTTTGCGCATTTGTGGTGCAAAGTCACTTTGTTGTTGTTGTTGTTGGTTGTTTCTTGCGCAGTGTAATAGTTTTTCAATTTGCAATTTAATGCATTTTCGTTGTTGTTGTTATTGTTTTGTGCTCTGTTTTTTGTTGACGCATTGCAAATTGTTTAAAAGGATTTCGAGAGATTTTTGTGCTGTGCTGCTAGCTGCAAGTTTGTTTTTTTGTTGGCTTATTTGGAAGTCGAAGTTCGGGTTTTTTGTGTTAATGAATTCAATTTTGTCACAGTTTATTTGGGCTATAAAAACAAAAACAAATGTTAATTGGGTTAAGTGTTTGTTGTATTTTGATTTACGAGGATTGGACTGAAAAGTTTCTCACCTGATGAAAGATACAAAATAATTTTTCTTGAAATTTATATTTATTTTTCCACATAGTATTTTCATGTTTTAATTTTTCTATTTGTTGCTTTTTTTATTATTTTTGTTTATTTATAATAGTTTTGTGTTTTTTAATTTTGAATTCCTTCTTTTGTATTTATTATTTATTTATTTAGTTATTTTTCATTTATTAATATTAGACATGTTCTTGTATTGTTTTAATTTATAAGTTATCCACATCTTTTTATTTTTGTTTTTAATAATATAACTACAGTCATGCTATGTTTGTATATTTCTTTCTTTTACTTTTAGAATTTTTTTTATTTTTGTATGTTTTTTTATTTTGTTCTTATTTGTTAATATAAGTATTTAAAAAAATGCAAAAAATCAAGCCCATAAAATTTAATTTGGCTTTTTCTTATGATCTCCTATTTTTTTAATTTAAATTTTTATTTTCGTTTGTTTTGGTAATTTGTGTTTTTAAGTTTTGATATTTAAATAAATTTCTTTTTATATTTTTAATTTTCGTTTCTTCATTTTGGTCTGTTTTAAAATATTTTTTCTTATTTTTGAATTTAATGTTTTTATTTTAGTTTTGTATATTTTTCTTAACCTTTTTTGAATTTTTGTTTTTTTTTTAGTTTTTATATTTTTTTAGTTCCTCTTTTATTTTTTGTATTTTGTCGTATTTTCATTTTATGTTTTTAATTTAATTAATTTAAATTTTGATTTTTTTAAATTTTTAATTAAATAAATTTAATAAATTAATAATTTTAAATTAATTTTAAAATTCATACCTTAATAAAAATAATTAAAATATTTTTGTTTTAAAATATTTTTTTCTTATTTATGATTTTATTTTAGTCTTTTAGTTTTGTATAGTTTTCTTAACCTTTTTTAATTTTTGTATTTTCTTTAGTTTTTATATTTTTTTAGTTCTGTTTTTATTTTTTGTATTTTTTCGTATTTTTATTTTATGTTTTTAATTTAATTAATTGAAATTTGTAATTTTTTAAAATTTCGAATTAAATAAATTTAATAAATTAATAATTTTAAATTAATTTTAAAATTCATACATTAATAAAAACAATTAAATTAAACTGAATAAATAAGAAATAAAAAATAATTGAATAATTTTTTCGTCATTTATTGTTTTAATAGTACGCAAGGCTTTGAAAGTGTTACATTTTCGTTGTAATATATTCGGACAACTTAAGATTTTAAATACGTAGCAACGAAATATTAACAATAGAGATTGGAAAAAATGACCTAAAAAACACTAAAACACACACACAGCTAGCCTTAGGCATTTTAATGATGGGATTCCTATTCATTACTTTCTAAATACATCATTCCAGTATTTATGTAAAGAAATTTAAATTTTTTTGTTTCACTTCCGAAAATATGCCATGAAAACTTTCCATTTACATGCTATGAAAAATTGCCATTTCCACTTACATGCTATGAAAAATTTCCATTTTAATTGACATGCTATGAAAATTTTACATTTATCAGCTTTTTTCAAGAAAAAGTTTTCTATTGCTTCACGCTCTAAGAAAGCGAAAACAAACGTAACAACAAAACACATTTTCATATATTTGCGCCCATAAATATCCAACCAAGCAGATTTTTATTGCTCTTACTTTCACAAGCGGGTCAACATTACACAGCTGACAGCCTTAATGGCATTTCAATACACCTCTCGCAGTCTTGTTGACGCCACTACAATAAATATTTTCGTACACGCCCAAAAGTATGCAAATGTTTTTCAAGCACATAAATATGTACATTGCTAACAGCCGCACTTAGGCAACTTCGGCTTGGCTGACGCTGGGCAAAAATTAAAATATTGTGCTATGGTTTCAGTTCGTGTGCCACCAATCACCGCCGCGGTCGCCTTTCCGTCAAGCATACATTTCAGAGTATCACTAGTGAGCTCATGAAATTTACCGCCGCACGTGCGCCTAAAAAGCCACAACAAAAATTCGTCAAGAAAATATGCCGCACAAAGCCGAAGCGCAAAAGTAACATTTTAACTGTAAACGTAAACTAATATTTAAATGCCAACGGCTAACGGAATATTCAAAGTAAACACAAATATTTCTACACAAACAAAATGGAAGCAATAAAGGGAAACGAAAGCAATTTCCACAAAATACCTAAAGGGCGCCGCACTCGCACCCGCAATCGTTCCGATTGAGCTTTGTTGGCTTTCCAGCTTTCGTGCAACAGCAAAGTTGGCTTTTTTGAAAGGGAAAAAATATTGAAATTAAAATAGAAAAAATTCTTTGCAGCGTCTGGCAGAGCCAAGTGAAATAAAATTTGAAATAAATACAAAACAAATATTAAATAGTAAAACCGTAAGGACAAGTTTCACGCACAGCAGCGCGCCGGCTGCAGCTGACGAGCTGCTTGACTGACTGCTGTACAAATTTCCCTGGGGGCTGTGCGGTGAGTTAGGTGAATGCTTTGAGTGAGGGACGAAACGGAGATTGTAAACTGGCCTTTTGGCTTTCGATTGCGATGGCTCGCTGTGGCGCAGCGTGACGCTGCGGGGAGTTGAGGCCTTTGCGGCTTTGTGGCCAGTCGAGGCAAATGGCCAATCAATTTGCAAATCAATGGCGGAATGCATAAGTCGGCAATTTCAGTAAGCTTTTGAAATGAAAGGTAGAGATTATTTAATCTTTGCTTTCGTTTGCTTTCGCCTTCGTTTCGATGCATAGATGCGAGCGATTTGGTTGAAAGCGAACTAAACAACGTAGACTAAGAAGGATTGTGAGGTGTTTTCTGTTAGCCACTTAAGAAATGTTATTCCAGGACTATTCTTTTGAAAGGTCTAATTTTTTAATGGTCTTAAGGCGATGAAATTTTAAATACTAGAAGGAAAAATTTCAAGAAATTGTATTCAAGGACAAGTAGAATAGTAGGTAGGATATGAAGGTCTGATAGGATCTAAAGGATCTTAATGATATGAAATTTAAAAGACTAGAAAAACAAAATATTTCAAGAAATCTTATTCAAGTCCAAGTAGAAGCATAGGACAATTCTTTTGAAGTATCTTAAGGAGACAACATTTAAATACTAAAAGAAAACATATCACAAACATTTTTTCCAGAACAAGTAGACAACTCTTTTGAAGGATCCTGAGAGATGAAAATTTAAGTAGTGGAAGAAAAAATTTAAAAAACTTGTATTCAAGGACAATTCCTTTAAAGGGCCTTAGGAAGATAAAATCTGAAATACAAGAAAAATAAAAGAAGAAAACACGAACAAGTAGAGCAATAGGACAGTTCTTTTAAAGGATCTTAAGCAGATGCAATTTTAAATACTAGAAGGAAGTATTTCAAGAAATTGTATTCAATGACAATTCTTTAAAAGGTCCTTCAGGAGACAAAATGTTTTATACTAGAAGAAAACATTTTAAGAAGTTTTATTAAAGAACAAGTAGAACAAAAGGACAATTTTCGTAAAGGATCTTAAGCAGATGAAATTAAAAAAACTACAGAAAAACATTTCCAGAAATTGTATTGAAGAACAAGAAGATCAGTAGAGCAATTCTTTCAATGGATCCTAAGGAGACGAAATTTTAAATACTATAAGGAAACATTTCAAGAAATTGAATTCAAGAACAATTCTTTTGAAAGGCCAAAGGACATTTGAAATACTGTTAGAAAACATTTTCAAAACTTTTTTCATGGACAATTCTTTTGGAGGGCTTTAAAATTAAAAAAAAATGTATTCAAGGACAATTCCTTTAAAGGGCCTTAGAAAGATAAAATCTGAAATACAAGAAGAAAACAAAAAGAAAACAAGAACATGTAGAGCAATAAGACAATTCTTTCAAAGGATCTTAAGCAGACAGAAACTTTAATACCAGAAGAAAACATTTTAGGAAATTGTATCCAAGAACAAGTAAAACAATAGGACAATTCTTTTAAGGATAAGGAGCCAACATTTAAATACTAAAAAAAAACATATCACAATTTGTATGAAGCATCGTCTATTGAAGGACAATTTTTTTCAAGGATGTTAAGGAGACAAGATTTAAAACACTGAAGGAAAAAATTTTAAAAACATGTATTCATGGACAATTCTTGTAAATGTTTTGAAGACAATGAAATGTGTTAAAATTTTAAATATTAGATGAACAAATTTCAATCAAATTTATGGTAGTCAAGAAGAAGTAGAACAATATAAAAAAATACTTATGAACGGTCCTAGAAAAGGAAACTTTTAAATAAATACTAAAACTTTTAAGGAATCAATGACATCAATTGTGATTTTGAACGGATTATACATAAAGTTGGGTCTCTAAGTTCTTTTAATTTAAACTAAAATCTAACCTAGAATTAAACAAAAAGCACAAATTCAGCTGAGAACTAATGACAGCAGCAGCAACCAACGGACTTTTTAATTAAAAACCAAATTTAAAGATTTTCTGGTCGAGTTAGAAACATCACATGTGAGAAAGAAAGCATCCAATAAAATAAAAAATAATACAAAAATAAAAAAGAAAACTTTTCAGACCACAAGGTTGCTCCACAAGAGTGGTCTGAAAAGTTTTCAATCACAACATGCAGATGGCACCACTCATCAAGACAACGGAGAGAATCTGTTTGCGCCTCTTTTCAAAAGTACTCACTAAAATGTCAACTATTTTGGATGTGTTGTTGTTGTTGTTTGACGATGATTTAAGTCAGTCGATGTGAGTGATTTTTGTGAAAATGGCAAAAAATCTTGTGTAGAGCTGTCATGAAATATTTGTTTCTTAAAAAAAAAAAATATATAATTAACAGAACCATTTAGGGGGCGAGCATCTAAAATTTTATTTAAATTTTTTGCATTTTGTTATATTTTGTATTTTTGATATACATACATATGAACTTTTTTCTGTTTGTATTTTTTATTTTGATATTTTTAAGACTTTTTTAATTTATAGATTTATTTTTTATTTTTGTTATTTTGAATTGTTATTTTTATTGTTGTATTTTTGACGTTTAAATTTTTCCATTTTGGTACAATTTATGTTTGCAAAAAAGATTTTAAAAATAATAAAAAATATTAAATATTTTTCAAAGCAGCTTTTTAGGTGTTTATTATTAAAAACCGAAAATAGTTAATAAAAAGGTAGTTAAGGCAATTAATTGCACAATTTCCATGGCATACTTTCAGGCGAATGTGTCGAAATCGTAATAAATTTATGTTTTAACAAAAACTTAATTTTAGTTTAATATTTCTATATATAATAATAACCAACATTTTTTTATATAATTCTTTTAAATACCTAAATTTTTGATATAATTTTTTGATATAATTTTTTTTGTATACTTTTTTTAAAGAACAGTTTAAGGCAGTTTAAAAATTTTTACTTGCAAAGTGCCCAACCAAATTTTTATACTTGCTTATTGATGGGCACTTGAGCTATCTTTATGACCAAAATTAAGTCAACCCTACACGGACGAATGAATGTTTGCCTCGTTTATGGATAGCTTGTAGCCGACAACTATCAATATCACGTAACGGTATTAATTTTAATATTTACAGCCTACATTTAGGCACTCAGCCAGCATGAACACGCCACGCCACATAATCGATAGCACGCACATTTATCATCATTTTCTGATTTGCTACATTTCAGTCGAGCGGCCGAAGGCATTTGGCCAATTTTGTGAGATTTTCTGCGCCAAATGCGATTGAATTATGAAAATTTCATGCTACGGCCATGGCTGAGCGATGGCCACGGCTCCGAGACGAGCGTAGAAACTAACACAGCAACACTTGGCGAAAAGGCGTTGAAAAATGTGAAGTGCACAGACGTGGAAGCCGTAGAGAGAGAGAGGAACGTTGCAGGCAATGGCAACAGTCGAAAAAAGCATAAAGGATGAGCGCGCACAAACCGCAAATCCTATCAAAAATTTATCACATCAAACGCAAAGGCAGCAGCAGCAGCGAGCGAGAGGGAAAGCACTGCCGTACCGAATGGCTGTAAAATAAATATACGAGTATCATTCAACAAGCCAAAGCCGCCTTGAGCCTTGACAGGCGTTGCCGTTGCCGCTGCCGTTGCTGCCATGTTTTTTCTGCCTTTGCTATGACTTTTTCGATTTGCAAGCGCGCTTTCAGAGCAATTTTGCGATCTGGCTTTTTTGTTGTTCTGAGCTACTTTTGGCTGCAGCAGGTTTTTAACATATTTTTTTTTTAATACTTTTTAGTTGCTTTCTATTTGGTCTTTGCATTTTTCTGCTATTTGACTTTTTTCTTCAGCTGTCGCTACATTTTTTCTTTTCGTTTCATTGCTACTTCGCATAAGCCACAATAAAAATCAGCTCAGCCTCTGCTGGGCATTATTATATAAAAAGTAAGAGCACCGAAAAAAAGAGCGGAAGCAGCAGGAAAAAAATTACAACGAAAAGGAAAATTGTGCAAGTGCTTCGCGTCTCGAGTTGGGCTTTGCTGAGCGCTCGCGACCAACACCCCAGTTCAAGCGCTGCCGCCGGAAAGTATGCATCATTTGCATGTTACGTTGGCATTGCTTCCGCTGGTGCTTGCTCATCTCCCTCCCCCCAATGATATTTTGGTCGCATTCTCAGTGTGTTCGCGTGCCACTTTTCAGTTGTTTGCGCTTATGACAGCAACAACACTCAATGCCGCTTGGCGCTTCCTCTGTGCAATATTTTAAGGGCAAAGCCAAGGCAAGTTGTCAGTGGTAAATGAAACCGTCTACCTCTGTACATAAGATTTTCATAAAATTTGACAGTATTTTGTACCTTTTGCTTGCTCAGTTTGTTAGTTAGTTGCTTTCAAATTTGGGCTTCTGTTCAGTTGTCCACTTTATTCTCTTCAGCAAAAATTATGTGAATCTTTTACAATTACAATTATACTTAAATTACAATTATACTTAAAAAAAATACAAGAATTACAGTTCAGTGCAAATCCTTTACGTAAATCAACTAAGCAAAGTACAAAGAATGGTGGCTTTGCTCATCACAGTCTCAGTCTCTCTCGATGGTGTACACAATTGGTGATAGTTATGACAACAGGTCACTGTCTCTCCTAGTTGCGTCAAATACTTGCAATCACTGTTTAGAATCCTAGGCTCTCCCTTCTTCGACAACTTGAATGACCTCAGTTCAGTTTACATTAAAAACTTTCTTGAGTTCATCCACAATTCAATTCTCGACTTGCAGTAAGACTAACCCTCAACTTGTGGTATCACAACGAGCCCATTTCGCGGTCTAAGTGTGTCTTCTGGCAAGTTCCATGCCCAGGCAGCCACCTTAACCTGACTTAATCTAACTGTTTGGAATCCAAAGAAGAAGAAACGATAGAACACGTACTGTGTCACTGCATAGCCTTTGCAAGACGCAGACTGAAAATCTTGGGCAGTGCATTTATTGGTTCATTACACGAATTGGCAGGCCTATTGAAAGATTTGCTATATTTCGAAAATGTTACAAAGGCAATAACAATCGACTTAGGCCAGACTTGATGTGATAGGAACAGACGAATGCAGTAGTATTATGGACTATTCAGTCTATGACCGCCGCCATAACATAATCTCTCCTTACTGATCACAGACGCCATCGGAGCTATGCCAGCAAAATCCCTAGAAACTCTACTTCTCTTGCATCCCCCGAGTTCGTGGCAGGTTTTACAGCAACAATATTTAATGCGATCCTAAGTACCCTGAACAAGAACTTACATATATACAAGTAGATCACGCTATCATTACCAACAGCTTACTGTTCCGGGTAACGTAAGGTTGAATACCCAAAGATTCCTTTGAGGGACAACAGGGCCCACAACGACCTTCCGAAAAACCCTTACAAAGAACAACAAATGGTGGCCTTGCTAAACACAGGCTATGCTAACAAAAGTCCTAGAAAGTCTACTTCACTTGCATCCCCGTTCATATCTTTGGGGGGTTCCTGGCAAGTGTTGGATCAGCAAGACTTAATGCGATCCTATCCTGAACAAGAACGGATATAGGTCACGCACCATTGTTAGCATGTTATCCTTTCGGGTAACGCTACGCTATTCTTAAACCCTCTTCCTAAATCACTCCAAAGTGCAAAGATCCCTTCGAGGTACATCCGCGAGCTTTCAAAAGAGACCTACAAAACGGCAACTCTATACGAGCGTTAGATAGACGACTGTATGTAGCTGTGAATGCTGCACTAATCTGAGCCATTGCATGTCCTTAAGACTACGAGACCATTGTAGCATCCGAACCGAAGTCGAACTTACGGTCATCAGTCAAATCAAATCAAAGGCAATCTCCCACAGGGACACCATCGCTAACGACGGCGAGGTTGCAATACAAGCGT
Organism: Melieria picta; assembly: GCA_964056695.1. Taxonomy (NCBI): domain Eukaryota; kingdom Metazoa; phylum Arthropoda; class Insecta; order Diptera; family Ulidiidae; genus Melieria; species Melieria picta. The sequence continues at coordinate 10,619,508 of OZ057400.1, forward strand.
TACAAGCGCACATCCTCGTTCGAAAACAGTTCTCTTATGCCACTTATCTCTAAATGAGATATCTGAAAGTGCACCTTTGCTATGTGCCTGCGCACAAAGACATAGAGGGGAAACTGTATAGCCCACGAGCTGACAAAAACAGGCATGGAGTTATAATGCATCAGTGCCACAGGGGAGGTTGGTATACCTCGTTCGGAAACAGTTCTCTACTGCCGCTCATCTCAAAATTAGATATCCGAGCAGTACATCGTGCACCTTCGTTGTGTGTCTGTAGCATAGACATAGAGAGAAACTATGTAGTCCATGACCTAGCAAGAACAGGCTTGGAGTTGCAATGCATCAATGTCACAGGAAGTTGGTATACCACTTTTCACTTCGTTTGAAACTTCATTTGGAGAATGCATACCCAGACACAGCAATCACTAGAGGGGTTCATGAACAAGCATGAGACACGGCAAGACAGATCTGGCCTACGACCGACTAGAGCAGAGCCAGGGAATTGATTCTACTACGAGTATTCAAACAAACCCTTTGCTAAAAGACATTTACGTTGTATCGCACTTCAAAGTATTTGGGTCAGTCTCTGCTGGGTTCCTGGCCACTCGGGTGTAGCAGGGAATGAAGCAGCAAACGTTATGGCGAGAAAAGGTGTCACCTGGCCCACCTGCAAAGTAGATAGGTCTGTGCTTCTTCAGATATCCCCGTGTGTGTATACTACTGTGTCCAAAAAATAAGGTGACATTGTATTTATTTTGAAAATTCTTTATTTATTCTTCCAAATCAATTTCATCCCCTTCAAAGTAATCCCCTCCCGATGCAATGCACTTATGCCAACGGATTTTCCAATCTTCGAAACACTGATTGTAGTCACTTTCCGGGATGGCCTTCAGTTCCGTCTTCGCTGTGGCTTGAATCTCCTCTATCGTATCAAAACGGTGTCCCCGGAGCGGTCTTTTGAGCTTGCTGAACAGCCAGAAGTCGCACGGCGCCAGATCAGGTGAATACGGTGGTTGCGGAACGATATGGGTTGAGTTTTTGGCGAAATGATCACGAATTACGAGTGCAGTATGGGATGGTGCATTATCGTGGTGTAAAAACCAAGAATTGTCTTTCCACAATTCCGGCCTTTTTAGGCGGATAGCGTTACGCAAACGACGCATAACGTTCAAATAATATTCCTTGTTGACTGCTTGGCCCGGCGGAAGGAATTCATAATGCACAACACCACGATAATCGATAATTCAAATGTCACCTTATTTTTTGGACGCAGTAGTATATGACAGGTTGAGCAAAAAAGACATTGAGTCCTCATGGCGCTCAAGTCCCTAAGTCGAACCTGCATTAGGCAGCTCATTGGAGATATCATTGGATACTGCGCCATTGGGATCTATGCTTATCAAATGGCGCCTCTCGTCCAGTGATGTTTGCAGATGCTGCGGAGATGAAGAAGAAGTAGAAATTATACGAAACTTCCTGTGCCACTGCTCAACTCTGCAGGAATACCGATGCCATAGCCTGGGGTCAAGATTCCTGACAGACTGTTTGATCTTCAGTTGACAACTCACTAGCTTCAGGGTACGAAAAGGGACCCACTAAGTGGTTTGTTTCTATGCTTATCAAATGGCGCCTCTCTTGCAATGGTGTCTGTAGAAGCTGCGAAGACAAAGAAGTAGAATCGATACCATACTTCCTGTGCTACTGCCAAACTCTCCAGGAACGCCGACGCCATAGCCTGGGGTCAAGATTCCTGACAGACCTGTTTGATCTCCAGACCACTAGCTTCAGGGTACGAAAAGCAACCCACTTAGTGGTTTGTTTCTATGCTTATCAAATGGCGCCTCTCTTGCAATGGTGTCTGTAGAAGCTGCGCGGATGACGAATAAGTAGAAACAACACAACCTGTGCCACTGGCCGGCGCTGCAGGAACGCCGACTCCGTACACTGGGGTCAAGATTCATGACGGTCCTGGCTATGAAGCAGCAAAAGTTTAAATCTCGGATCTGCTCTCATTTAATAAGAGGTCGAACTGGTTTGCCCCGGATTGAGACTGTTGGTTAGCTCCAGAGCGATTCGGAATGGATTCACAATGGGCCGTTTTGACCTCTGAGTGGAAGTGCGTTCCGGCCCGATACACCGTTCCTTACCTAACCTAACCTAAGACATGAACGTTACTTAGCGAATACATGTCTCCCGTATGGATGATAAAGCTCCGGCGAAAAAGGTGTTCGAGGTCGATACCGAAGAGAGAGACCGTGTCTCCGGTGGAAGGATCAATGATCTTTTGGTGTGACCAACTGGAGAAGAACTTTTGCAGCAGTAACAGGTAACGGGTTGTTATGGCCAGTTAAGTAAGTAAACATACTCTCCGTAGGGTTTGTCGTTGGAGACATAACTGGGCAATGCCTCATCGACCAACACACCGCAAAACTGGATGCTGCTGGACAATGAATTGGACTGAAGTTACAGGAATGAAGACTGCAAGGAAACCGCTGAGCATTTCCCCTTCAAATCTTCGGTGCTTGCGAAGTCGCGCTTTCGATTCTTGAGGTAGCATTACCCCAGCTGTCTAGCGGACCTAGAGAAAATGTCCCAAGACTCTTTGATAAAGTCGACAAAGCTACCAAGTAGCTCTCATCTATGGGAAGATTATAGACGGAGTCCTGTGTTCTTTTTAAGTTTTCTAGTAAATGTAACAATTTTTATTGTAGTTGTAACAAATATTTTTCACTAAAAATAAAATATCGTTTCACATGCATTCAAAATTTCTATAGCACATTTTTGACATAATTTTTTTTCGGTGTGGCCAACAAACATTCAGAAACATTTTTTATGGCATTACTTTTGTTGTTGGTATTTTTTGGGGCATTACTGTTGCTTTTGTGCAGATTATGCTCTTGAGTTTTTTTAGTATTGTTGTTGTAGCTATCTTTGTATTGTTGTAGCTGCTGCTATTGTTGCTGTTGTTGAAAAATGAAAGTTTTAATGTGTTTTGGCACTTTTCCACCGGCTGGCTGCCTCAGTCAGCGGCACAGCTGTGGGTCCCTTTCGTTGCCTGCTGCGGCCATTCTCACAAGCTTCCACATAAATAGCCTGAAAGGGAGTGTGTATAAAAAATACGAACGATTTAAATGTGCTACTCTCAAGAGGTGTTATTGTTATTGTTGTTGTTGGCTTTAACAAGCGAGGCAATTTAAATGGTATTTGCTGTAATGCTGTCAAATTAATTTTGCATTTACAGCGAAACATTCCAACGGCGAACGTCCACTGCACAGTTGCTTTGTTGCTCGAAAGTATAAAGTTTTAAAGAGTACATAATTCTTGTTCCAAAATAGAGACAAAGACAATTGAAAATTGCAGCACAAAAATGCCCACAAGGCGATGTGTTTTTTGCTTCGATTGTGTTTTCGTTGAGCTGCTCGGATTCGTCTGTGTGTGTGTGTGCACATCAAATCTCAAACATATTCGTTTCCATAATATAAATAAAAGTGTTTTTCCCGCCTTCGTTTCTTATTCTACAAAAATAAGATGAATTTATATTTCTTACTGGCAGCCAAATAAGAATTATGAGCTCTCGCTCGTCGTCCTGTACGGTTTTATTTCGCGCTCAGCATTGGCTGCAGCTGCGCAGCGAATAGTCAGCTATCACTGACGCGCGTCAGGATTACATAAAATCAATGGGATTTACTTTTTCCGCATCATCAGTCACTGGCGCCGCCAATTCGCCCAACCACCCACGATTCGCACTCACACACACAGCCACCCACACACCCAAACACACATACACCTAATAGCCCAATTGCACAGCGGGCCTTCAAGTTATGCCAGCGCTGCATTCTTATTATTTTTTATTATTATTCTTTGCTCAATCTGGCGTTACAAAAAAATACGAAGGAGAAAAACAGCATCAAATTCTTGGCCTGTGTAAACAAGAAACTTTATTTTTGTTACTGCGTAAAGTTGAGCGGCATGGGGACAAGTTCCATGCAAGTGTGTGAAAGTTAAAGCGTCAAAATCGCCAACAAAAAATAAAAAATTTAGTGCGTTTAACATTGATTGAGTTGGAATTTGAGGGCAAAAAATGCCAGTTTCCAAATTCTTTTTCAGTTTCATTCGTATTTGTTTGTTTTTGTCGAACTTCATTGCATGTCGAACAAGTCAAGTGTAAAATTTTCCATTTCTGTCTTTTCCCAAGTGAATTATTATGCTATGCTTTTGGGATACATTTTTCAATTTTTGTTATATTAAATGTTTGCCGCTTTTGATTGGCAACTCTTTTGGTTTCGGGCTGTTTTTGTTTAACTAACATTTGCTTGAGTTGGCATTTTGTTTGCTTAGGAATTTTTCTCTTCATTCATTGTAGGAAGGTTGGTCTGAAAAGTTTCCGATCTAACAAAGATGCAAGACATTTTTTGCTTACAATTTATTTTTAATTTTCTACTCACTTTTTTCCAGCAATGCTACCATCTCTTTTACCCATAAAAAGTGAGCCTTGAAATTGTTCATTCGAACACATTTTTGGTCTAACTTGAGCGGACAGCTTTCTCCCAAATCTTGATTCAATTTGTGAGAAACACACTCTTGTGAGAATCTCTCTCACTCCAACTTGACAGTTGTCTAGCAATATTTTGTAAACTTGAGCGATCTTATTGTCAGTGGTTGCAGTTTTTAGACGTTCGACGTATTCCAATTCGTCATTTATTTAAGCTCCCCAAAATTTGACTGTGGTAATTGAAGGTGCAGAGACCCTGTATACAGCGTCCAACTTGTCTTTCCACAGTCGTATTTCGAAAATAAATCTCGTATAACTACTCTATACTCGTCTGATTCAATCATCGACACACATCGATTGACTCAAACCCTTATCAAACAACAACAACTCTGCATCCCAAATGGTTGAAGATTCTCTAACTTTTGTTAACGAGTGCTGCCTGCTTCATGCTAAGGTCGGAAACTTATCAGACCACTGTCGTGTTTGATCGTTTTTGATCTCTTGGCTCATTTAATAAAACTTCATATTTCTGTTCTATATTTATTTTAGCATCTTCATTTCCTTATTCATTCCTAAATGTCTTTCTTGTCGCTTCGCTCGCTTCTTTATTTTTTCTACGTTTCAATACGTTAATTTAATTAATTCATTTTAATTTTAATTTAATTAATTCTTAATTAATTTTTTATTATTTTTTTCAATTTAATTTTATTTATTGTTTATCATTTTGTTTCACTTAATTTAATTTTATTTCGTTTTATTTTATTTTTTTTATTTTATTTTATTTTATTTTATTTTATTTTATTTTATTTTATTTTATTATATCTTATTTTGTTTTGTTTCATTTTATTTTATTTAATTTTTTTGTATTTTATTTTATTTTATTTAATTTTATTTAATTTTTTTTTTTTCTTTTTATTTTATTTTATTTAATATTTTTATTTTTCTTTTTATTTTATTTTATTTTATTTTTTATTTCATTTTATTTTAGTTTATTCTACTTTATTTTATTTTATTTTATTTTTTTATTATATATTTTTTTATTTTATTTTATTTTATTTTATTTTATTTTATTTTATCTTATTTTGTTTTGTTTTATTTTATTCTATGTTTATTTTATTTTATTCTGTTTTTTAGTTTAGTTTATTTTATTTTCTTTTTTATTTTATTTATTTAATTTAATTTTATTACATTGTATTTAATTTAATTTAATTTCATTTCGTCTCATTTACTTTAATTTTATGTTTTAATTAATTTAATTTAATTTTATTTAATTTATTTTATTTTATTTTATTTTATTTTATTTTATTTTATTTTATTTTATTTTATTTTATCTTATTGTATTTAATTTTATTTTGTTTTATTTTATTTTAGTTTATTTTATTTTATCTTATTTTATTTTATTTTATTTTATTTTATTTTATTTATTTTATTTTATTTTATTTTATTTTATTTTATTTTATTTTATTTTATTTTATTTTATGTTATTTTATTGTATTTTATTTTATTTTATTTTATTTTGTTTATTTTATTTATTTTAATATTATATTAATTTTTTAATATAATTTAATTTTATATTATTTTATTTTACTTTATTTTATTTAATTTTGTTTTATTTTTATCATTTTATTTTTATAATTTTATTTCATTTAAAATTTATTTTATTTTATTTTACTTCACTTTATTTTATTTTATTTTATTCTGCTTTTTAGATTATTTTATTTTATTTTATTCTGCTTTTTAGATTATTTTATTTTATTTTATTTATTATTTTCCTCTCGCTCTTCCTTTTTCTTCCCCTTTTCTGAATTATCCATTTCGCATTTTCATTATTCAACTTTTTGATAAAATCAACACTTTTCCGTCCATAACCTTCACCGGCTCTCAGTCAAAATTATCTTTTATATCGCAACACTCAAAAGTATGCTAATTTTATTTGCACATGAGTAGCAAACTTGGAGTGTGTTGCAATGAATTTACGACCGAAATCGAGTACAACGGAAGTGCATTGACTGCTGTGCATGAATTTGCAATCAGACGACAGCGGTTGACATGAAATTAAAAATTCACTAATGACGCACAGATGCGAAAATTCCCACACAAATCCAGACACACACACACTCACATACAAAAAAAATACTCACATATGGGAAAACCACATCAAACCGTAAGCACACACAAGCGCAGTTCAAGCGTCGCCAAAGACGCACACATATACATATACTCACATACACACACACACCCACATATAGCAAACTTCCTGGTGCTTCTCCTGCGCAAAGCAGGTTATACATATGTATGTAGTATATTTACGGCCGCCAGAGGACAACGGCACGGCACGACACATGAAAGCGTTCCAGTGCGCCGCAGCAGCACTGGCAACAACAACAACTGTTATCAGTTTAATGCAACATTAATGAAGAACAATGGCTTAGCGAGCTTTGCATGTAGTTAACAGAGCGCCCGAAAGTATGCAATAATAAAGGAACAACAAAAAATATATATATGACAACAAAGTTTAATTAGAATTTTGCGGCCAAGACAGACAAGTCGGGGTGCCAAGTGCTCGGGCCAAGAGGGCCACAGAGCGACATTCTATACACACAAACACACATACACACTGAGATCGAGTATGGAACGCAGCAGTGGCGCTTTAAATTTACGCAAACATTTGATGTGCATGTGTGTGTGTGTGTGTGTCGCTTAAGCCAATATATACTTAGCCTAAATGCTGGGCGGCGGCACTAATGCTGATGACAATGACAATAATGACAATGACAATAATGACGCCGTTGGTGCTGCGCGGAAAAGTGCTGCATGGATGCGACGTACATGCAAGTCAAACTTTGCAGCTGTGTGTATGTGTGAGTGTAATTTTGTCGCGCATTGTCATTTGTGGATTAGCACTTTCGGTTACTTTCAACTCATACACTCGTGTGTGTATGTTTAAGTGTGCGAGATTCACTTTTACTGCCAGAAACGTTTTGTATCCAAAATTGACAAAGTCACAAAGCAATTTTTGGTGCGACAGAAATTTTAAATGTATAACAAGAGTTGAAATTCCGCAAAGAATGTCTTTAGTATTTGTTTATTATGGTGTAAACTGAGACCCTAATTGATTGAAATATTTAAGCTTGAATGTTGAAAATTTCTAAACTAAGAAAATAGCGATTTTAGAATCTGTAAAACTATATAAAATAAAAAAAAATTACAGGCATTTTAAGTGACATTACTTACTTTACCACGTCTTAACGCCTAGGAACCCATCGGGTACCGTTATGTAGTCATCGGGGTCTATTCGTGGTTAATTGGGCCAACCTATACAAATTTTAGTTTCGTTTGCGCAAATTTTGGTATCGAGAGCTAACAAAGTTCTGGTTCTAAAGAACGCCAAACGGCTTAACCTAACCTAACCTATAAAATGTTTAACCCTTTCGCTACAGGTTTTTACTGGAGAAAGTTAAAATTTTAATTAATTTAATTTAATTTTTACGTTTTAGGCTTCTATGTGGTTATATTAGCAACATTCCATAAGACATTTTTTAATATTTATACTCGGACTCTGTATTTTGTAGTGTTTTTCTATGAGAGCAACCACATCGCTGTGGCTTTAATAATAACTTAAACATGCAACTTTTTATGCATAACGAAAATTTGAATATTTCTTCATTTACTTCAGCCAAAATTAAAAAAACAAAAGTATCTAAATTGAAAGAAAATGTCTAATTAAAAAGTTCTCTAATTTTTTCTGCTTCTTCTACCTTTACAATGTCAAGATAAACCATTAAAAAAACCTGTATACTTCTCTTCTCAAAACCTAAATATTCAGTTTATTAATTTCGTATTTTTCCTAAAACTTCAAACTATTCCACAGACCATCAAAAAAATGTATTTTTGCAACCACAAAGTAGCATGTTGCCATATGGCAACAAAATAGCGAAAGGGGTAACCTATAAAATGTTCAGGTTTGGTATCGAGAGCCAACAAATATGGTTCTAAAGAACGCCAAACAGCTTAAACCTAACCTATACAATTTTTAACCTATAATTGGTATTGAGAGCCAACAAAGTTAAGGTTCCAAAGAACGTCAACTAGCTTAACCTAACCTAACAAATGTTCAGTTTGGTTTGAATCAGTTTTTGTATCGAGAGCCAACTAAGATGTGGTTCCAAAGACCGTCAAGAAGAGATAGAGGAAAATACGAAAAGATCTCTCGAATGAACTCTGTTCTCTTCGCTTTTCTCTATTGTAAACTTAAACATTTAGTTTCTTGTATTTCAAAATACTTTTCAGACTTCAAACTATGCGAGAGACCAACAAAAAAATTTTTCAGTCATGGTGGCATCTTGCAATAGGACAACAAAACAATTTAGTAAACATTGCAAACTTTACATTTGTAAAGTTAGCATTTTTGTGGTATACTTTTAGGCAGCAAAATGTATTCATTACACAGATCAATAAATTTAGTATTTTTCTTGCTAGAGTTTTGCAGATGCTGAGTGTTATAGAAGGGTAGGGTTAGCGAAGTGGTATGTGTGACATCAGTGGAACACATAAGATTTCATTTGGAGGGGCGAGGGGGACGTCGGGCTTTTGAGTCCATTGGTATTTCAAACTGTAGTTGCCACCTTTAATGTAGTAGATAGAGAAAATATATATATATAGTAGATAGAGAAAATTTTGGTATGTGTTGTCTTTAACATTTTGACTTCATGTTTTCTGACTTTCTCTTCTTTCACTAACGACCTAAACTGAGCCGATGTTGACATAATTTTTCTGCTCCTTCCCTCATGCTTCCTTAATGCTTCTTCTCCTCACCTCAGTATTTTTTTGTTTGTATTAGATTCGTTGCTTCCATTTAGATTTTGTAAAATTCCACGCACGTTTCACAACTGCTGGTTTTTTGTTCTTGCGTACAAATCTTCAAAGTTTTCATCTTAATTTTCACACATATTTTCTGCGTTGGCAATTTTTCTGCCTTGCCAACTTGAAGCATGTGTTTTATTTCTATTTGTCTACTTATGTATTAGTGGACATGACATTCGTGCACGCACTCGACCAGATATCTGTATGTCTGTCTGTCCACTTCTACATCTATCAAGCCAAGTGCAATGTTTGACGGTCTGTCGAATGAACGACTGTAATGTTTTGCAACTTTAGGCGCGTCCCAACTTTTTGTCTGTCTACACAGCAGTGTTGTTTGTCTCATTACATGCGATTCGTTGGTTCGTCTGTCTGCACGTACGCACGTCTGTCTATTTGTGCTACGCTTTGGCTGTTAATTTTGCAACTATAAATGCACCAAAAATACTTACAACAACTAAGCGCTCAGCTTAATTTGCAGCTGAAATGAATGCAACTCTTCTGCTGTGGCTGCTGCTGTTTGTCTGTCTGTCTGTCAGCGACGCACACTGTGTGAAATGGTCAATCTAGCGGAACTAAATTAATAACTCTTGAATGCGTAACGATATCGTGGTGAAATTTTGTACAGATACTGCTGGTGTTTCACCTGAGAACTGGTATGAATATGGGCATGGTCCGCCTACTTTCAAGTAGGGTTGCCATCTATATATATAAAAGAAAGTGGATGTATGTGTGTAAGCACATCACGCTCAAACCGACCGGCCGATTTCCATGGAGTTTTTTTTGTTGAATTAGTATTGAGTCAGTTCAGATTCGTGCGAAAAGAAATTTTCGGAAAATCTATTGGAAAAGTCGGAAAATCCCTGCCATATTGCCGTGAATTCTGAACATTTTCAGACGATAACTTTGGAACCATTAGTCAAACATCAATGAAATTCACTAAGAAGTTACTATTAAGTCATGTCCTTCGACAGGGCGAATTTGGCGACTATTGGACGAGGGGGCGTGGCACCATCCATACAAGCCGAACCTTAATAATGGAATATCTTCGACATTGTAAGGTGCACAGCATTGAAATTTAGTATGGCGTCGACCCATAGATGAGTAATTCTACTGGTAAGATTTGATGGGCGTTGGACAAGGGGCGTGGCACATTTTTTGTGACCCAAATATTTCGCTGAACTATAAATCGCACAGCAATGAAATTAAGTACGAACCTACCATTTATTCATATCTTTCGACAAAGGGAATGGTGCGGGTATTGAACAAGGAGGCGTGGCACCGCCCATACAAGCCAAATTTTTAATAGAGAATATCTTCGAAATTGTAAGTCGTACAACACTGAAATTTAGTACTCCGTCGTCCCATAGATGAGTTATTCTACTGGTAAGATTTGATAGGCGTTGGACAAAGGGCGTGGCAAATTTTTGTGACCCAAATATTTCGTTGAACTATAAGTCGCTCAGCAATGAAACTTAGTACGAACCCACCATTTTTTCTTTCGACAGAGAACAGTGTGGGAGTATTGAATAAGGGGGCGTGGCACCGCCCATATAATTTAAATCTGGTTCAAGCGCAGTCCATGTGGTAAGGCAGCGTAAAAAAAATGTTCTATCATAAAAATTATGAAGCAACGTAAAAAAAATTTTCTTTCAAATAGCGTGGAGAGACCAAGGAAAAAAAAAATTTTGTATGAGTGGGGCAAATATGGGCAGCCAAATTTAACTGAATCTTCAAAAACATGAACCAAAGCAGTTATTAAGAGACATTTTAAATCGGATACACGCGGATACATTTTGTAATCTCAAAGCAAAATCACAACATTTGAAAAATTTTTATATGTCCGAATAAATTGCTCTGTAACCACTAATAATATACATAACGATATTCAAGTTTACCTGATAAGGTGGCGAAAAAGGTGCTGATAGCTAATAACAGAGTTTGTATATGCGCGTTCGCCGTGATAATCTCGAATTACATCTAAATCACAAGTGACTCACAAATTTCAACAATTTTCTTTTATACAAATAGCTGCACATTCAAGATGATCGTTCGCGATGTGATTTTGCCAAACAGAAAATACTACGAGAATCGAATCCCTCAATGTGTTAGCTAATTTTGAATTATTAAATTTTTTTTTTTTTTGACATTCGAATTTTTGAATAAAGTTCCGCTAGATATGCAAAATTACACAGTGTGCGACGGCCACAGTGTGTATGTGTATGTGTACAGTTAGTATGTGTGTGTGTGTGTGCTTGTAGTGTTGCTGAAGTGAGCGCCAGCCGCGGCCGGAGTTGAAGTGGCCGCCCATTAAGACCAATTGACCTCGTTGCCGGCGCTCATGTCAAAAACTGTACTGCACTGCACTCAACTACCGTATAAGCGTTGTTGTTGTTGCTGCTGCAATTGCCACATGCCGTGGCTGCCCTTTGGCGCGCATTCGACTCGCACATTCGCACATTCGAAAAAGAGTTGTTGCACACCTGACATGAGTGGTTTCAACCTTCACTCTGCACCGTTTTCTGCTTTTCATTTGGCCTTTCACACATACACACACACACAATGAATGCAGCAACGCTGGGCAAGTGGCGCCTGTTGACGTCTGCCGCCTGTCGTCCGCCCCTGCAATGCTTCATTACTTTTGAACGTTGAATTTTTATAATTTTTTTTACGCTTTGTTGTTGTGGCCGCCACAAAGCGTTTTGGTGCAGTCACAACCCTCGCGCACCGTAAAAGTTTATTGTTTTTTTTTTGTAGTCGAATTTATTTTGGTTTTAATTTCGTTTGGATTTTGTTGTTGTTGGTGAAACAAATAATTTTTTTTTCTTATTTTTTATTTTGAATTTTTACATTTTTGGTTGGCACAATTTTCATGCTTTTCTTTCATCTTCCAATAAAAAACTTACATTTTGTTTACCTTTCAGCTTGACCTTTTTTCGGCTTCATGTGCTTGTTGTTGGTTTTATGGTGAATTGTAACCGAAAAACCGAAAAATTGGCATAAAATTTGGACTTGCAACAGGCAGCGAAATTCGTTAAACAAATGTTAGGATTTGTTTGTAGTAGACTTTTAGGCGCTCAAAGTGGTGTAGGCAGGTGGCGTTGAAATTTGTTTGAGCAGACATTTTTTTTGCTTGTGTTTGTGTGTTTTGAAAGTGAAAGGGTGAAAGGTGTGAGGCCCGTCGACCGCCACAAATTTTTAATTAAAAATTTGAGCTACTCGCATACAAATTTGTTGCTGTAGAATATCTCTAGACAGCTGCTGAATGTCTGCGAAATAGCGCTGAATAGAGCTCACTGTTAAGTTATTGCTAAATATGTTGGAAATGTTGGTCAAAATTGTTTCTGCGTAAACTTGAGATGCGCTGAATGATTGCTGAATTGTGCTGAATGGGTAATGTATGCCGTAGATTGAGTTATTGATAAATATGTTGGAAATGTTGGTCAAAATTGTTGCTGCGTAGACTTGAGATGCGCTGATTGATTGCTGAATTGTGCTGAATGTGCAATGTATGCCGTAGACTAGTAGTTGTAGTTGTTTAGGTGCAGCTGAATTGTATTGAGCGTTGTTGCGTTAACTGAAGCATCTGTCGAATAGTATTAAATGGTTGCAGATTACTGCTAAATTTTGTTGTTGTTGTAGATTTATAGCAACATTTATAGTAACATTTTCACAGAGGGACAACTAAATGGCAAAAAAGTTGTGTTGTATGATATTTAATCTCTTCAATTAAAGGTTAACAGGCAGCTGAATAGTGACGAGCTTTTACTAAACTGTTCTAAATGTTTTTTATGCTTTTTTTAACTAAATAAATGTTGCTAAAGCCGCTGAATGTTACTTGTGCTTATCGTAATGGCCAAATATGGCTGTGAATTGCCACTAAAATTTATTAAAATGGCGATGAAAGGTGTTGAGGTTTAGCAAATATTAGAAATGCGCTTAAAATTCGTTTAGAATGCTGCTAAATAACTTTGAATTTTACCGGTTGACTATTTGCTGGGTTCTTAATGCTACTAACTAAACAGCGTTTTAGTGTTGCTGAATGATGCTGAATAACTTAAAATTTAACTGGCTGACTGTTTGTTGACTTCTAAATTCTACTAAAATGTTGTTTAGTAATGTTGAAATTTGCTGAATAATATTGAATGGTGCTGAATGACTTAGAAGTTTACTAGCTGAGTGCTTGTTGACTTTTAAATTCTACTAAAAAGCTGTTTAATAGTGTTGCATGTTGCCAAATGATGCTGAATGCTGCTGAATGACTTAAAAATTTACTAGGTGACTCTTTGTTGACTACTAAATGCTGCTAAAATGCTGTTTAGTGTTGAAAGTTGCTGAATAATACTGAATGGGGCTAGAATAACTAAGAATTTAACTATGTGACTGTGACTGGTTACTTAAATGCAGTTTAGTAGTGTTGAAATGTGGCCAGATTATTGCTGAGTTGTTAAAAAGTCCTTTTGGAATACTCTTGAATATTGCTGAATACTACTGCAATTGTTCTAAATAGCGCTGAATGCTTCTAGAATATTTAAATAAGTTATGTTTGTTGCAAAACAATACTTCTGGTGGCTCTGAAACTATCAAAAATGTGGCTGAATGATGTGTAATACTACCAGGTGTAGTAGGTTTTTAGTTATTAACTGTGTAATACTGCTGAATGGTGCTGAATGCTACTGAAATTAAACTAACTTGGCGTCTAATACTGCTGAATGCTACTGAAGTTAAACTAACTTGACGCCTAGTACTGCTGAATGCTACTAAAGTTTAATTAAGTACCATTGAAATGCTGCTGAAACGTGCTAAATGTTGCTGAATGATGCTAAATGCTACTAAAATAAAACTAAATGCTATGAAATGATACTATCATAAATACTGAAAAATTTCTCTATAGTCATACTAAATATTCTTGGAATTGTGCTGAATGCTGGTAAGTTGTTGCTGAATGCTACGAAAATGTTGCTAAATGCTACTGAATTGAAACTAAATGCTAATGAAATATTGTTAAATGTTGCGAAGTGCTTGTTGTGTAATGCCGCTCAATGCTTCATTGCTACTGAATTATTGCTGAGAAGCGCATAATTCTGCTACATGTGACTGAAATTTAGTTGAAATGATACTAAATGCTGCTGAAATAATAGCAAATACTGCTGAAATGTTTCTGAATCTCATGGAATAATATCAAATACTGAAAAATGTTACTAAAATCATACTAAATATTCTTGGAATGATGTAAATTTTTGCTGAATGCTACCAAAATGTTGCTGAATGATGCTAAATACCACTGAAATGAAACTAAATGCTAATGAAATATTGTTAAATGCTGCTGAACGGTATTGTAATGCTGCTGAATGCTTCATTGCTACCGAATTATTGCTAAGAAGCGCATAATTCTGCTGTATGTGATTGAAATATAGTTGAAATGATACTAAATGCTGCTGAAATAATATCAAATGCTGCTGAATTGCTGCTGAATGCTCATGAAATGATACCAATTACTGAAAAATGTTACTAAAATCAAACTTAATATTCTTGGAATGGTGCTGAATGCTTCCAAATTAATGCTGAATACCGCTGAATTCTATCGAAGTGTCGCTGAATAGCATGTAATGCCTGCTAAATGCAAGTAGAGCATTGTGCATTGAAGTTCATATATTTCATCATTTCACAGAACAGTGATTAATGAAACATACTTATTTATTCATTATTTATTATTTAATTTTTTTCTTTTTAAATACATAATATTTTAATAAAATATGTTGTTTGTAAAACTTTTACATTGCATGAATTTTATTTTAACAAATATTTTAGTGGAATACAGAAAGAATGTTGCTTCAACAAATATTTTAGTGGTGTAGAGCAAGAATGTTGGCCGCTTTTGTTGTGATTACATGGCATCAATTAACGGTGAAAGCGAGCGTACAAACATTGAAGTGTGGTCAGCGCATGGAAATGAAAATAATTGAGCGTGAGGGTTGAACAATTTTTGCATGAATATTTTTCTCTTTTTTCAAGCTTTTGTTTTTGTAATTGCTTTTGTTGAAACGATTTGTTGTGTGTAAACAGTTGGTTGTGATTTTTCTCTAATTTTTATGTTTTTTTTTTAAATTTTGTATTATAGTTGTTTGAAGTTTCGAGTGGTGTGGCAACGCCAGTGGTGTGTACAAACAATCGATGGAAAGTAAATTAAAGCGCAATGCGGAATTATCGTAATAGTAATTTGTATATTTTGTATAAAACTTCAAGAAGCGTGAGATGGAAAATTACAGAAAGAAAATTAAAATAAATAAAATAGAAATAAATAAAATAAAATAAAATAAAATAAAATAAAATAAAATAAAATAAAATAAAATGCAATAAAATGAAATGAAATAAAATCAAATAAAAAAATAAAATAAAATAAAATAAAAAAATTAAAATAAAATAAAAAATAACATAAAATAAAATAAAATAAACAGAAAAAAACAATGAAATAGAATAAAATAAAATACGATAAAATACAATAAAATACAATAAAATGAAATAAAATAAAAAGAAAAATAAAATAAAAATAAAAATAAAATAAAATAAAATAAAATAAAATAAAATAAAATAAAATACAATAAAATAAAATAAAATAAAATAAAATACAATAAAATACAATAAAATTCAATAAAATAAAATACAATAAAATACAATAAAATTCAATAAAATAAAATAAAATACAATAAAATAAAATACAATAAAATACAATAAAATGAAATAAAATAATAAAATAAAATAAAATAAAATAAAAAGAAAAATAAAAATAAATATAAATATAAAAAATAAAATAAAAAGAAAAATACAAATAAAAAAAATAAAGTAAAAAGAAAAGAAAAATAAAAATAAAAAAATAAAATAAAATGAAATAAAATAAAATGAAATAAAATAAAATAGAATAAACTAAACTCAACTAAACTAAACCAAACTAAAATTAAATTAAATTAAATTAAATTAAATTAAATTAAATTAAATTAAAAAAAATAAAATAAAATAAAATAAAATCAAATAAAATAAAATGAAATGAAATAAAATAAAAAAATCAAATCAAATTAAAATCAAATAAAATAAATAAAATAAAAGAAAATAAAATGAAAAACAATTTCAGTGCAAACTTGAGGTGTCGCCTTGTGGGTCGTATGCTCTCTCTCGCTCTCTTTCGTTCTTTCTCTCTTTCTCTCTCTCTTGCGCTATCGATGGCTCGCGGATATATAATAAAATGACAGCGTTGTCGTCGCCGCCAACAATAACAACGTTGCGCCTTCACCAACCATCGTCGTCTGGCAGCGAACAATATCCGCATCCGCATCCTCGTCGGCATCCGTTTCCCGTTAATGCACTTGAAATGAGTTTTGAATTTGCTATTGATGTCGAGTGGCGTTGCACCGTTGCGACGAGCAGACATGAGCGGTTGACGTGTGCGAGCGCATTGAATGGCGGCAGCTGGCTGCGTTCAAGTTTGGACGGCTGGCTGACTGGCTGGTAATTTAAAATGATTATGGCTACACGCCACAATGGCCGCATTGACCAAAACGAACAGAAGTGCAGCAGGAAAAACAACAACAACAACAACAATGAAAAGCCACAGCAGCAACACAATGGCAGCTCTCGCGTGTAATTGCTATGAATATGGCAGCATTAACCAACCTCTTCCATTACCACCAACACCAGCACCAATACCAACAACACTAACACCAATACCACCACTGACAACAACAACAACAACATTAAAACTAGCAGCAGTTACTAGAACAATGCCAACAATTATGCCCGTTTTTCTGGCCTGGCGTCAGCCAATATGGCAGCTCGGCAAGCGACAGTCAAAGCCCAGTCATTGGTCGCCGATTTGGCAGCACTGGCTATCAGCATTGGCAGCGTTGCCAACCATTGTAATTAAGTAATAAAATGAAGCTAATGAAATTTCCTTAACTAGCCATGCGAGTGTTTGTGTGTGTGTGTGTGTGCATGTTTGGGTGCCAGTTTGTGCGGAACTGAATTATGCGACGACGCAGCAGTGCAGCTGACAGTGAAATGCACACACAGTGAGCGAATTTTGCACGAATTTATGTGCCGACTGTTTGCGCATTGAGTGGATGAGGGCGCAGCAAGCACACATTTAGTCGACCCACTGTGACAAAGCGACTGCACTGTGCGTACAATTGTTGCTGGCCAATTGTGGACACATTTGAAAATATTTGATGAGCAGACAGACTGCATTAATTTATATGAAAAATTTTGCCAAAAAATTACTTTTCATTGTTCTGTTTGTGGAAATTTTCGAAACGATTCCAGGTTGGTGGGTTTTTGTGTGCGGCCGCTGTTGGGTGGCAATTTTTGTCTGCATCTGTGGTCACCTAATGAGCTGAGTGTCTGTCGCTCGGTCTGTCTATGACAGACACTAAAAGGCATTGTTATTTTATGAAAGCATTTGAGTGGATTGTGGCTACGTGCTGTTGAGTTAATTTTGCGCGAAAATTTTAATTGCATTGTCATTGTCTGACTTGTGTTGTTGGTGAGTTGTGAGTTTGTTAACTGACGTTTTGGTATGATTTGATTGCTTTGCGGTAATAAAAATGGTAGCGTTGTTGTTGTTTTTAATTACCAAAATGTTTGTCGCATGTTTTTGAGTGTTTTGTTTGTGTTGTGGTTAAGTTAGATTAGATTAGATTAGATTAGATTAGATTAGATTAGATTAGATTAGATTAGATTAGATTAGATTAGATTAGATTAGATTAGATTAGATTAGATTAGATGAGAGTAAATTAAATTAGATTAGATTAGATTAGATTAGATTAGATTAGATTAGATTAGATTAGATTAGATTAGATTCGATTAGATTAGATTAGATTAGATTAGATTAGATTGACTAGACTAGACTAGACTTGACTTGACTAAACTAGACTACTTTAGATTAGACTAGACTAGACTAGACTAGACTAGACTAGACTAGACTAGACTAGACTAGACTAGACTAGACTAGACTAGACTAGACTAGACTAGACTAGATTAGATTCGATTAGATTAGATTAGATTAGAGTAAATTAAATTAGATTAGATTAGATTAGATTAGATTAGATTAGATTAGATTAGATTAGATTAGATTAGATTAGATTGACTAGACTAGACTAGACTTGACTTGACTAAACTAGACTACTTTAGATTAGATTGACTGGACTACTTTAGATTAGACTAGACTAGACTGGACTAGATTAGATTCGATTAGATTAGATTAGATTAGATTAGATTAGATTAGATTAGATTAGATTAGATTAGATTAGATTAGATTAGATAAGATTAGAGTAAATTAAGTTAAATTAAATTAAATTAAATTAAATTAAATTAAATTAAATTAAATTAAATTAAATTAAATTAAATTAAATTAAATTAAATTAAATTAAATTAAATTAAATTAAATTAAATTAAATTAAATTAAATTAAATTAAATTAAATTAAATTAAATTAAATTAAATTAAATTAAATTAAATTAAATTAAATTAAATTAAATTAAATTAAATTAAATTAAATTAAATTAAATTAAATTAAATTAAATTAAATTAAATTAAATTAAATTAAATTAAATTAAATTAAATTAAATTAAATTAAATTAAATTAAATTAAATTAAATTAAATTAAATTAAATTAAATTAAATTAAATTAAATTAAATTAAATTAAATTAAATTAAATTAAATTAAATTAAATTAAATTAAATTAAATTAAATTAAATTAAATTAAATTAAATTAAATTAAATTAAATTAAATTAAATTAAATTAAATTAAATTAAATTAAATTAAATTAAATTAAATTAAATTAAATTAAATTAAATTAAATTAAATTAAATTAAATTAAATTAAATTCAATTAAATTAAATTAAATTAAATTAAATTAAATTAAATTAAATTAAATTAAATTAAATTAAATTAAATTAAATTAAATTAAATTAAATTAAATTAAATTAAATTAAATTAAATTAAATTAAATTAAATTAAATTAAATTAAATTAAATTAAATTAAATTAAATTAAATTAAATTAAATTAAATTAAATTAAATTAAATTAAATTAAATTAAATTAAATTAAATTAAATTAAATTAAATTAAATTAAATTAAATTAAATTAAATTAAATTAAATTAAATTAAATTAAATTAAATTAAATTAAATTAAATTAAATTAAATTAAATTAAATTAAATTAAATTAAATTAAATTAAATTAAATTAAATTAAATTAAATTAAATTAAATTAAATTAAATTAAATTAAATTAAATTAAATTAAATTAAATTAAATTAAATTAAATTAAATTAAATTAAATTAAATTAAATTAAATTAAATTAAATTAAATTAAATTAAATTAAATTAAATTAAATTAAATTAAATTAAATTAAATTAAATTAAATTAAATTAAATTAAATTAAATTAAATTAAATTAAATTAAATTAAATTAAATTAAATTAAATTAAATTAAATTAAATTAAATTAAATTAAATTAAATTAAATTAAATTAAATTAAATTAAATTAAATTAAATTAAATTAAATTAAATTAAATTAAATTAAATTAAATTAAATTAAATTAAATTAAATTAAATTAAATTAAATTAAATTAAATTAAATTAAATTAAATTAAATTAAATTAAATTAAATTAAATTAAATTAAATTAAATTAAATTAAATTAAATTAAATTAAATTAAATTAAATTAAATTAAATTAAATTAAATTAAATTAAATTAAATTAAATTAAATTAAATTAAATTAAATTAAATTAAATTAAATTAAATTAAATTAAATTAAATTAAATTAAATTAAATTAAATTAAATTAAATTAAATTAAATTAAATTAAATTAAATTAAATTAAATTAATTTAAATTAAATTAAATTAAATTAAATTAACTTAGATTAGATTAGATTAGATTAGATTAGATTATACTAGACTAGACTAGACTCAACTAGATTAGATTGACTAGACTAGACCAGACTTGACTTGACTAAACTAGACTACTTTAGATTAGATTGACTGGACTAGACTAGACTATAGTAGATTGAATAGACTAGACTAGATTGACTAGACTAGACTAGATTATATTAGATTGAAACATTTTAATTTAGATTAATTTATATTAAGATTAGACTATATTAGATTGACTAGAGTAGACTAGACTAGACTAGAGTTGACTAGACTAGACTAGACTATTGGTTCGAAGTTCGGTTCGATTTAAAGGGCCAACAAGCTGATTTGTTTAATTCGAAACTGATTTAATTCAAAACTAATTAAATTCAAAACCCATTCAATGCTCTGATCATGACTTGATTTGTATATTGATGCTTTATTTTTTTAAATATTCTGAACTGATTTGAACGCAACAACTTTAAAAGTTGTAATGGTTTTCAGTTCGTAAAACATTAGAAAACTTCATTGATTCGGTGGAGAGATTTGAAAATTTCATTGGTTCAAATTTGGGTTCAATTTTAAGGACTAAAAAGTTAGATGGCTCCGTTCAAAACCGATTCGATTCCAAAACAATTCAAAACTATGCTCAGAATTCGATTTTTCTGTCGATGATGACCATACATGCATTTTTTTATACTCAAGTAAAAATAGCTTTTGAAAAACTTGGCATATCCCATAAAAATGAACATTTTTCAGTTGACTAAAAATTCATTGAAAATGTGGCAAAAAAATTGTTAAAATATTGACAGAAATTTTTGGGTTATTTGTTCAGTATTTAAGTGTCAATGCTTGTCATTTGAAAATTATTTGCGCATTAGACAGCTTATGGAAATTGTTGTTGTTGCTTTTTAGTTCTAGTTTATTTGTTTTAAGTTGTTGTTGTTGCTGCGTTTGCTGTCAATCACCACACAGCTGCACACTGCCTGATGCGCTCAGCCAACAACTGTTAGGAGAGATTATAGTATTGCAGCTGTTGTTGTTGTTGTTGTTGATGATGCAAATTGGCAAATAATTGCATGTGGCAAGGGGGGGACAAACTGCTGGTGTCCATAACAAGTTTAGTTGGGCCGATGATTTGGGCTTCGGACTGAAGTGTTGGTCAGTGCGAGCAAAATGAGTTTTGATCGCATTAAAATGTTTAAGTCAACAAATTGCATTGTGTATGCACTAAATTAAGCTAATTTTTGCAATTTGCTGATTATGTAAATGAAATCGCTGCACGTAATTCAATTCATAGTTGATTGAATAAATATTTGCAAAAAATTTGCGCAAAATTTCAAAAATTTTATACACAAATATTTGCATTTTTCTGATATAACTAAACTTAATTCTTGAATAAATAATATTGCAATCAATATTGAGAATTTTCTGCTGTGAAGACTTCCCAGTTGAATGATGAAGCATGAATTATTTAGTCACTAATTTGATGTCAACTGAAATACGATTTTTTTCTCCATCCCCCAACGAAGAAGCAAACAAATCGTAGTTCATTAATTAAGTTAATTAATTTTGTTACTTGCTATGTTGCACCCTCAGAGTTTTGCTACCTCGAAGACATTGTCGCCGCCCGCACCAAAATTCCCTCCAACTTTCAACGAAACCTCAATTGAAGAGCATAAAAATGAAATTACAAATGCAAAGCTTGCTGCAAAATCCCGCCAATGCAACCAATGCGCCAGTTGCCGCAGTGGAATCGTTAAAGAAATTCTGCTAATTAGATTGCGGCGTTGCTAGTTTTGTGGATTCGTGTGGCGGTCTCGCTCGCTCTCTGTCTTTCTGTCTGTGTGTCACTGGCGCTAACGCTGTTGCAGGAATTGCGTGTTGTGGCCAGTTAGTGTTGTTGCGGTTGTTGGTGGTCTAACGAGCGGCACACCCGTTGGCGCTGATTTCTGTATTTCTGTGTTCCTCGTTAGTCCTGCACAGGCGCCAAGCGTTTGTCTAGTTTTATGGTTTTCCTTGCGCAAAAGTTGCGGCTGCACACTTTGTTCGAAAGTGGGTTTAGGTGTGGCAGTGAAAGGTTGTTGTGTAGTTGTTTTTTGGTGTTGCATTGAGACGAACTGCTTGGACTTCATTGCAAAAAGCAGTTGGAAGCATAATTTTAGGGGCAATTCTCTGTTGATTTTTGTTCATTTGAGAGGTTAGTTTCTGCTGAGAAGCTCATAAGAATCGACTAACTGCTTTTTGGTTGAACTGCCTGTAATTTGTTGCATACGTTTGGGCGCATTTAAGAGCGTGTAGAGAGTGTGAGTTCAAAGAGCTTTTCTTCTTTATTTCACGGACATTTCATCAAGGCCACGGTTGCCACTTTTGATTCATTTGGACCAAAAGTGGACCTTTTATTTCATTTGGGCCTTTGGGTCATTTTTGTATTATAATTTGGGCCTTTTTTTTATAAGCTTTTTATAAGACTAACGTTAACTAACTAACGTCCTTAAAAATTTCTATATAAAAGTTATATCTTGTTTTTGTATTAAAAAGAAAATTTGTCGAAAACAAAAATGGTCCTTTTGTTCCTACTTTAGGAACTTTTTTTTTGTAAGAAAAATTTTGCTCATAGAATTTTAGTTGAATGGCAATCGTGGTTATGGTTCTTAAAATGGGAACACAAGGACAATTTTTTGTTTTCGGCCAATTAAGCAAGTCTCCTCGATTTCGACTGGAACTTTCTCTATGCGAATTGTGGATGTTTCTGAATGTTTCTCTGTATTTGAATATAAAATTTAGAAATCTAATATTTTTTTATTCAAAATGTAATATTTTGATTATTCAAAAGCGAAAAGTAAGAACTCTCAAAGTAGACGAAAAATCATGTTTCAGTTTGTAATTTTGTTTGACTTATTTTTTTTTTAATTAAATTGAAGACATTGAATAAGTAACAACAAAAATAAAATATAAAAAAATAATATTAACAATTAATTTATTTTTTCTCTTTCCAGGTAAGTAATTTTCTCCATTCACAACTCTTTTACCGTAAAAAAGTTGGTTGAATCCGGAAACAACAACGAAAGTCTCAACTTTAATGCTTTCCATTAAATTTCAAGTAAAAAATGCAAGTAAAAATTTCACGTAAAAATTTCAAGTAAAAATTAATTAACGTTTTTTTTATATTTTACATTTTTATATTTAAGTTTAATTCACAGCTTTTTTATAAACAACAACAATTACAACTCATGTATGAATTTACTTTTGTTTTAAACAATAATAAAAACACTATCGTTGTGGCGAATTTTCTTTGTGCAAACAACACTATGAAGAAATTCGCTTTTTATTGCTTATTTTTGTATGTGTTCATCATTGGGATGCAGTGGCGCACGCAAGAAGGGGTGTTGGGGGTTCAGAGCCCCTTTCAAATATTTTCGAAATATCTTTTTAATATATTTTCAACTGGCATTGGGCCCAAAAGTTGTGTACGGAACCCCCCAATATAAACTTCTGCGTGCGCCACTGTCGTGATATATAACTATATTTTCTTATATATGTAGTAGTCATTTAATATGTGTGCTTGTAAATGTTTCAACATTTACTGCTGTCTACATGAACGTAAAATGTTTGCGCGTTCGCATCGTGTTTGCGGCGAATTAAAGACACAATGAGCTCAACACTTGGCAGCTCGTGGAGTCTGCAGTGCAATAATTATCGGATTGAATGCAGTGCGGAGCAGCTCAGCCAGCATTGATGCATTATTGTACAAATCGAGCGTGCTCTGAGCGATGCTCTGATGCTCGGTTGCAGTTGAAGTTGAACTATTGGAACTGCTGAACGGCATCAACAGATCGAATGGGTTTATTGATTCAAATTCCGACAAGAGACAGCTGGATGACAACTTTTACATGAATGAAGGAAGAAACAAGGCATGAGAGGGAATTTTAAAATATTTGAAAAAATATCTCTAACCATTTTCATATTTGTGAGCCTTTGGTTCTTCTCGGAACCATAGAATAAACACACAGAATTTTCATATAAAATATTTACTACTTTCTTGTTTGTGCCACTTTTTCCTGCACGTTTACACTTTTGTTTTTGCTGTCTGTTTGTGGTGTGGAGATTTTTTTATTTATTTTTTAGGAATTCCATTTCTGTTGACTCGCCGTTGCACTCATGATGAACGCCGTAAATTTCACACATCTGCTTTTTATGCAGCGCCATGCTGCTTGTTTGCATTTATTGAAACATTAAGACGAAAGTTTACATATTTAAATGTGATTTAGTGGCACTTATGGCCACGTTGGCGACGCGACGGGGCAAGCGTCCACTGCACCATTGAGCAGATGTGGGTTTTTATGTTTTTCCGAATAAATGCAAGTTGGACGCATGTAAGTGCCGCATTGGGCCAAATTGTCTGAACTGAAGCCAGCAGCGCATTTCGTTTGGTCGTTGGGTCATAAATTGTAATGTTCAATATTTGATGTCAAGTATGGGAATTGAACGAATGTTTTGTAGAATGTTGGAAGAGGACATATTGGTTTTATATATTTTTTTTTAACAAAAAACCTACAGATATTTTATGTTTACATTTTTATATTTGATTTGTTAATTTTAATATTTTTTTGTATTTTGAAATTATATATTTTTTATTGTTGCATGTTTTTTATTTTCATGTTTTTATTTTTTTATATTTTTAGTTTCTATATTTTTAATGTTGATATCAACATTTCTATATTTTATTTTTTTATTTAGTATACGTTTTTATTATTTTATTATTTTATTTTATTATTTGTTTATTTATTTTTTATTTTATTTATTCATTTTTAATTTTTGTATTTTATTAATAGTTTTATTTTTTTTACATTTTTGTTAGTTTGTATATTTTTTTGAGGGGTAAACACCCCTTTGAGTTTATCTTTGCATTTCCATATTTTAGACTTTTTTTAAATGTTTTTAATTTTATTGTCTGTTACTTTTTTATGTTTTCGTATATTTATTTTTTAGTTCCTTCTTATTTTTCCATAACAACCAGTTACCGGGTTTCGGCCTGCCACCAAAGCTCTCTCTTCATATTAATTTTCATGTTTATATTTTAAATTTTTTATATTTTTAGTTTTTATATTCGTTTTTTTTATATTTTTTTATTTTTTATTTATATTTTATTTTATTTTAGATATTTAAAGATATCCAAACTTTTATTTTAATATCTTTTCATTTTTATACCTATATCGTTTACTGGGTTTGTATTTTCCGTGCTCTTATATTTTTTATTTTTATATTTTTCGTTTTCACTCTTTGTCGTATTTATTTTTGAATTTGATTTGAATTTTTTTAAATTATTTTTTATACTTTTTGGATTTTTATATATTTTTATATATTTTTTTGGCATTTTTATTAAGTTTTTTATATTATATATATGTTTATTTTATACTTTCATTTTCAAATTTTTCGAGTTCTTTTATTAATATATTCTTTTATTTATATTTTTCGTATTCTTATATTTTTAAAGTTTTATATTACTTTTTCTTTTTATGTTTTTATCTTTTTAAAGTTTTTATTTTATATTTTTTATACTTGTGGGGGTTTATTTTTACACTTTTATGCTTTTTCATTTCTATACTTTCTGTATATTTTCCCTTTTTTAATTTTTTCTGTTTTCATTTTGTATTTTCTTTTTTATTTTTATAATTTCATATATTAGACTTGAGTTTTTGTTGTTGTTATTTTTATTGTTTGTATTTTTTATATTCTATATCTTTTCTTTTCATAACTTTTTATTGTTATATTATAATTTTTGCGTTTAAATTTTTGATTTTTATAATATATATTTTCAGTTTTATGATTTTCTTCTTTTTTGTATTTTATTTTAAATATTTTTATCTTATACTTTTTAAGTTTTATATTTTTATATACTTTACTAATTTTAATTTTTTAATTTTTTATTTCCTTTTCTTGTTGTTTTTTATATTTTGGGGGTTTTATTTTTATACTTTTTAATTCTTTTAATATTTGTATATTTTATTATTATTATTATTATTATTATTATTATTATTATTATTATTATTATTATTATTATTATTATTATTATTATTATTATTATTATTATTATTTATTAGAGTAATATAAAATATTAAACTAACTTACAAAGCACTCTAGCTACCAAGACCTACGGTGCGATTAATGTTTATATGTATTGCTTTCATATATATTTTACTCTTTGCAATTTTTTATGTTTCAATTTCTATAATTGCATAATATGAAATTGTTTTTCTTTATTTTTGTACATATTAATTTTTTATACATAATTTGTTGGTTTTATATTTTTTATATTTGCATTATTTTCTATTTTTTTAACTTTATAATTTTATACTTTTTGCGTTTATAGTTTTGATTTTTATGTTTTAGAATTTTTAAAAATCTCAATTTTTTTGTTCTTTTATTTTTTATAGTTTTATGGTTTTGTCTTTTTTATTTTTAATTTAATTAATTTGATTTCAATTATTATAATTTTATGTTGTTGTACTTTCTTATATTTAGGTACTTATATTTGTTGTATTTTTGTTTAGTTCTATTTTAGTTTTTTTTTTAAATTTTGTAATTAGTTTTTTTTTTAATTTGTGATATGTTTCCAGTTTTCTATCTTTTTATTTTATTTTTATAAATTTATATATGTTTTAAACTTTTCTTTTATATATTTTATATTTGTATAATAGGCTTTCTCCTCCATCTATATAAATGTTATGGGTTCCTAATAGTAGTAAGTTTTCATTATTTGTTGTTGCAGTTTCATCCTCAACGACGAATTTTTTATGAAAATTCTAAACATTTTTTATTTACTAAAAAATTGTGCACAGCTCGTGATATGTGCAAAATAATTTATGTGACAGCCATAACAATGACTTTTTGCAATTGCAACAGCAACAGTAACTTTCTGGCAGCAGGAAAACTGTGAACCAGTTCAGGCTACCAATACGAACAGCGCCATAAACCAGTCGAACGCACACTGGGCGAGTGCGTCGAAATGCGGCCACGCTGTGCCACACCGTTCGCCACCACCGCATGTCACAAAGCAAGCCCCGCGCACATGTCACAGCCGCATCACAGTCTGTCGCCACTGCTCGCACTTCGCTGCCCACACGGTAGCAAATAACGTGCGAATTGTGTTGTTGCAAAGTTGTTGTTAATTTTCTTTTGGTATATTTTTTGGATACAAATTGACAACATTTGACATTTAGCATCGTCACGTAACTCACACTTGTAAACATGCATCCACTTTGCGCCCGTCACACTTCAACTTCTACTTTCATCC
Source organism: Melieria picta (assembly GCA_964056695.1). Taxonomy (NCBI): domain Eukaryota; kingdom Metazoa; phylum Arthropoda; class Insecta; order Diptera; family Ulidiidae; genus Melieria; species Melieria picta. The sequence goes on from OZ057400.1 coordinate 10,647,058, forward strand.
ATGTTGCTGTGTTTCCGTTTAACTTTGTCGTTGTTGCAGCGAATCGTAAATCTTAGCTACGAGTTGCTGGCAATTGTGGCGCGCATCAAATGGATTTTTGTTAGTCTGTTTCATTTTTTTTTTTGGTTGACTATTGCTGGCTGCTTCCTTCAGCCATTGGCTGTTGTTGTTGGTGTTATTGTTCTTGCTGCTGCTGTGGCGCAATTTGTTGCCTTCGCCTTGGCTGTGACATTAGTGGATTAGATATGCCAACAACAGCAACAGCCAACAGTCTAACAATAAGATTCAACAGCAGCAGCTGCAACAAAAACAACTACAAGAACACAATGTAATGCGCCAACCAAAACTCAATATTACTTATAGCAACAACAACAACAATAGTAGTAGCTGTGTCTGTTGCTGTTGCTTGGCATCATTGCAACTTCAATTCGAAACGTGATCCATGGCACTAATGCCACAAAATACAAAATGGCGCTCATGCTGGCGCCTTCAACTTGAGTTGTGCTGTTTGTTGTTGGGCCCGTTGCAACTGTCGAAATGAGCAAATAATGTGCAACATTTTGCACGTTACATATTGACACACAAATACAAACATATGCGCACAGTCACGCTAAGGTGACCGAATGTTGAAATTATCTCTGCCAGCTTTAAAGTAAAATGGCCAACTCATAACTTTCGACAGCAAAACTGTGTCGCATGGTCACCTTAAACGACACACATGTGCGACAGCACAAATATTATACATTTTCAACATGCAACTGCCAGCGGAAGTGTATGCGATATTTGCTACATTTGATGTAGTGTTACTTGTCGTTGCTGTTGTTGTTGTTGTTGTTATGTTTTAGCATACAACAACTTGGTTGGTGTCAGTTGGCTGCTGTATTGTGCTGTAAATGAAAAACGCATAGACGTAGGAAATTTGCATTTAATTTGAAATTGAAAGCTGCTGCACACGCACACGCAGAGAGAGAGAGAGACATGTACAGAGCGAGAGAGGCAGAGAAATAAGAACTTGAAGCGAAGTACATGGCGCAGTGAATTGCAGCAATGGACACTTTAGGAAAAGTGAAGTAGTAAAAATAGAAAATCAAAAATTTAAAGTAGTTACGTCAGTGGCGCAAATAATTGCTATGAAATTAATCGATTTATTGTTGGCGCCAAAGCGAAACACGAAATGCGAAGAGGGCAAACGAAAAGGGCGTAATTGATTGCATTTTAATGCTTCTTAAGTGGCGTCTAGCCATGGGAAATTTAAGTAATTTGAACAGCAGTTTTTGGTTTTCTCTTTTCAACTTCATTCCTTTAGGTAGCATGGAGCATTAAGAAGGTTTAATCACTTCTGACTTTACAAGGAAGAAAGCTTTACATACAGTCTTTAAAGTTTCAGTTGGACTTTTTTTACAGTGTACTGAAACCTTTAACCTCTAAGAGTGTCTAACCCCTAAGAGTGTCTACACTTCTTCTTTCTAACCTTTATATCCTTCCTGAACCAGCGCAATGCCTCGCATTTACAGGGGTTTCTCCTCGGTAAAAAAAGGTGCTTATCGCTTAAGAGATCATGGGGTCTTTTGGTACAATCCGGCGATAACCATTCTGCTGCTCGCGAGTACCACTGGTTTAATCTTTTGTCTTCAGAAAGAATAAATCTTTACATATACACATTTCAGTTGAATGTTTTTACATCAATCAATCTTATCTTGGGATTGTAGAATCTTAAGGTCAAATCTCTTGGCCTTCGAAAGGAAAGAAGCTTTACGTACAGTCTTCGAAATGATAGTTGAAATTTTGTACAGTGTATTAAACCCCCCAACCCCTAAGAAGAACTTAAGGTATGATCCAGTGATGACCATTCTGCCTACTCGCGAGTAAGAAGTGATGACCAGTAGCACAAGAAATGACCAGTGAAGCCTAAGGAGATTAGACCAGTGATGATCATTCTGTCTACACGCGAGTATCTACTTGTCATCAATCGGTACTCGCGAGTACCAGAATGGTCATCACTGGTTTAATCTTTTGTCCCTTCACAGGGAAGAAAAATCACTCTTAAAAATCTTAGTTCAACTTTTCTATAGAGTACTCAATCTTCTAATACGTTAGAGAGTCCCTTAAAGTGCTTATCGTTGAAGGCTCTTATCTAGGGATTGTAGGGTCTTAAAGTTAAATCTCTTGACCTTCGAAAGGAAAGAAGCTTTACGTACAATCTTCGAAATGTTAGTTGAACTTTTTTACAGTGTATTTAACCTTCTCACTCCTCAGAAGAACTTAAGGTATGATGCAGTGATGACCATTCTGCCTACTCGCGAGTATCTACTTGTCATCAATCGGTACTCGCGAGTAGACAGAATGGTCCTCACTGAGCCTCTTCTTTTGAGCCCTCACAAGGAAGGAAGCTTCACATACAGTCTTAAGAATTTCACTCAAATTTTTTTATAGTATACTTAACTTAAAGTTATTCCACAAGTTCAATATTGCTTAGCGTTTCCTCAAAGATTGAAATTTGAAAACTATCCAATATAAAACTTAGACGATTTTAACTTAACATTCATCAAATGGCCCCTCTTATCCAGTGATATCTGTAAAAGCTGTTCAGATGAAGAAGAGATAGAAATGATACCACATTCTTTATGACACTGTGCAGCTCTGTAAGAAACACCGACTCCATACTTTGGGGCTTAGACTCCTGACGAACCTGGCTAGTCGAAATACCGTGTCAGCTCTCCGTCGTTAAGAGTCCGAAATAGTTTGGCTCGGATTGAGACTGCGGGTTAGCTTCAGAGAAAAACAAGAAGACATTCATAATGAGCCTTTTGGGCCTTCGAGTGAATGTTCGGTCTGTACCGCACACACATCCTTACCTGACCAATCCTCATTTAACACTTAGTTAGAGCTTTAGGTTATGTTAGAGTTTTTTAATTTTATGGAGTTGAAAACCCAATATACCATCTCCCTATATATATTGATATATAGATATAGATATATAGTATAGATCTTTGAATGCTCGTATGGTTTCCAGGATATTCAAGGATACAAATTTAGTTGATGTCCTTTATGTATGTATGTATATTGTTTCTTCGGCTTCATATCATTAGCTTTCATTTGACGTAAAAATTATTCCTTTCTGACATTTGAGTCAAAAGATATGATTTTTTAAATGTTTCAGTAAGGGGCACTAAGCCGCCATCTTTAAACTGCATTTAAAAAAAAATCGAACATCCCGGAAAAAATCCTTTGACACTTTTTCATCTACTGAGGTCCTCTATCGAATGAGACATGTTTGACCTTGTCCCTTTTTTTAGTATTGCACTGTGTAATTTAGGCAATTTTCGAACAACCTTCGAAGTCCCCGTAGTTACTGACAGTCCCTTGTCTTTGGTCAGGTTAGGTATGAGAGTCACATTTGGTCCCAGGTTTGTTGAGTAAACTCTTTCACTCATGCCTGGGTCTATATGGCCCCTTGCAGTGTTGCTGACAGGGGGACAGGTTTGAGGGTTCGAACCCCCCAAATTAAAAAATTGCAGTTGCAAAATATCGCTTCAAATGGAATCGAGCTCGAAAGTTGCACGCAAAACCTGTCCCCCCCCCAAATGAAATCCTGTGTGCGGCACTGGTCTCACGTAATACCACAAAAGAAGCTGATTAGAGGTTCAAGTTTAAGTTTCGAATAAAAAACGGTTAGCTGCAGGCCTGACAAGCCAATCATATCCCGAAAGTTGGCAATTTGTTTGCATAGCGACTAAAAGTTGACAACAACAATACCTATGTCGCAACCATGCCACAACGTGTCCTTTTTTATCACAAGCCGCCGTTCCACTATCACACCGCATCTCTGCAAACTACGCAAACTGTCATTAATTATTGTTCGAGAGCCTAAAACTATGCAACAGTAAAAGCGAACCACTATCTATACGAGTCGATTGGCTTTTGTGCGCCACCAACATGGCCGCACGAAGCGAAAATCGAAAGCACTTGCAGCCAATATTCCAGCCTGGCGAATATTCAAAGCACGCAGCCGTGTGCCAGGGTTGCCAGCGTGCGTTGCTTTTGCCGTTATTAGACGCGTGTGAATGGCTTAAAGTGTATGGCATATCGTATTTGTGGCGGTGTGTGTGTGTGTGTGTTGAAGTTACCGCAGCCAATACATGAAAAAAAGAATTGTATGAACAGAGACGTGAACAACCACAACAACAAGAACAACACATATTGGTGCTGGCAAAAAAAAAAGAAACTATAAAACTATACTGAAAAAAGTATGGAAAAAGGGATAAAAAAGTATTGAAAAAGTTATCAAACGATTTTGTTCTTGTTGCTCCTTGCTGCGTTCTTCTTCTTCTTCTCTCACTTTATATTTGCCCATTTATTTCCCGCAGCACAATGTGCACACTGTATTGTGTACTTGTTTTTGTTGTTGTTTTTTTGCTTTCGCTGGCATTAGTTATAGTTGTGTGTTGTTGTGGCTGCTACGTTGACCACTTTTGTTGTTGTTGTTGTTTTGTTTTGTTTGGCTTATTGTGTTAGTGGCTTTGTTTGCCGCCAACGTTGCCGCGCTACTGTCGGCCAACTGCTGAGCATAGTTTTTTTCCTGTTATTATTGTTGTATATTTGTTGTTGCACTGCATTTTTAGGTGTAAGCAGCTTGAAGCGTTGTTTCAATGAATTTATGGCGCGCACTGCCTGTGTCCGTGTATCGGCCTCCTGTCCGGCTATCGATGTATGTGTAAGTGTATTTTTGCGTTTATGTGTTGCTGCAGTTTCCGTTTCCGTTTCTCGTTATCCGTTTGTACAGTGCTTTGTTATATGCTTTCACTTTGTGTATGCGACATTTTTTTATGTTGTAAAATGTTTAAAAAGCGCAAAACGAGTCAGCGCCGAATACAAAATGCGCAACGACTGTCACATATGTTCGCACACTCAAACGCGGCCATACACGTTTGCATTGGCTGAATTGCGCCGCAGCGTGCCAGAAGTGAATTGAACGCCACGGCTTTGGAATGGAGGTGTCCTAAACTTCATGAAATTCACTGCTAACTTTTATGTAAAGTGCGAACATACGCGGCCGGTTTGGGATTCAGGCGGACACTTTAGGACACCGTAAGGTGTAATCAAAGAAATCCAATATTCTTCCAATAGATGACTTTAGTAATCTGTGTCTTGCATTGTACAAGTGCAATCGGTTTACACTAGATGACGTTAGAAAGATACGATTTCGTACTAAAGAAACTTTTCAGACAGTTTTATGACTGCTTGACTCAGTTTTGTTTGAGCGTCTATCAAAGCTGGACGCCATAAAGACAAAATATGTAATTTTCTGAAATTTTCCTTCAATTGGGTTACACTCGATGGCATCACAAAGAAAAGGTTTCGTATTAAAGAAACTTGTCAGAAATTTTTTGACCGCTTGACTCAGTTTTGTTTGAGCGCGCATCAAAGAAACTTCTCAGACAGTTTCATGATTCTTTTAGTCGGTTTTGTTTGAGCGCGCGTTAAAGTTTTTATGGTTCTGATACTGTAACAGTCAATCAGGCGCAATTTTGGTTTTGTCGATTTTAATCCAGTAATTTTGATGTTAAAGATGCACCACAATCTACAAGACCCAGTGTTAAAAATGTCAATGAAATCATGGAAATCGTAGAGTATTATGTAAGCACTATTTTGATTCTCCAGGAGCTAAACATTGTCCAAAAAACCGTTTGGAACCACTTGAATAAGGCTGGATACAAAAAGAAGCTACAATACAAGAAGCAGAATTAATACAAATAACCTCATAAACCGACTTTTCATCTGGCAATTTGCAACACAATCGACAGATTTCTGATGCGGATGTAATTGATGATATAAAATATATTAGATTTCGATACAAAATTGTCAAGCAATAAGGGTTGTAGGCGTCCTAACTGTCAGCAAATTTTTGTAGTTACTAATCCATTTTTTATGATGTGTCTGTGTTGAGATTGGCAGAGAATCTTAACTTCATACGTACTATGGGCTGCTTTCCTACGGCCAACCTTTTAATTCGGTTCAACACTTTGACTGTCTGAAGGAAGTAATCACTCAAAAGCTGCCAGCTTTGACCAAAAGGAGAGGAATTGTGTTCCATCAGGACAACTCCAGGCCACACACACGTCGATAGTGACTCGCCAAAAGCTCCAAGTTGGGTGGTTCGTGTAGAGTTTCCTTAAAGGATCCATCAACCTTAGTGTATACATCCACCATCTAAAAAGGTACATCCGACATCTTAGTGTATACATCAACTACTTTAGTGTGTACAACCACCATCTTAGTGTATGCATCCACCTCTTTAGTGTATACATCCACCTGAGTTCTTGGTACTAACCAAGTGATAACTACATGTTCCTGACTATGGCAAATGATTTTATAAGTAAAAAATTTGGCTCAAGAAAAGTTTGTGACAATCGACTCAGTCCCAGTTTTTTTTCCCAATAAGGACGAGAGTTTCTATGGGAGAGACATAATGGCAACAAATTATCAAACAACACGTTGCACATTTCAACTAAATCAAATCATTCCAACTATACCGATTAATGTCTTCAACTTCTTGCAAAGATCATGCAGTTCTTTTCTAGTGTATACATGCACCATCTTAGTGGGTACATGCACCACCTTAGTGTATACATGCACCATCTTAGTGTATACATGCACCAACTTAGTGTATACATCCACCTTAGTCCGAATTTGGCACCAAGTGATTACTACCTGCTCCAGTCTATGGCGAAAGATTTTGCTAATAAAAGACTTGATTCAAAAAAGTTCGTGACAGTTTTAGCCGATAGAGACGAGGGTTTCTAAGGGAGAATCATAATGGCAAAACATTTTCAAACAAAACGGTGTACATGTCGAATCGGATCATTCTAACTGTGATGAATAAAGCCTTAAATTTGTTGCAAAGATAATGGATTTTTCTTTACTAAACCTTCTATTTTTTATTTTATTTTTTTTATGGCCTCAATGGTTCCTCAATGCCACAAACCGTCCATGTGCCAGCATATGTGAAAACAAAATATGCACTTCGGAAGTAACGCAAAGTTTTATCGCATTTTTTCGGCAGCACTTCACCAGCGCAAAAAATATCGAAGAGAAGCGTTAAAATTGTTTAAAAAAAAGAGGAAAAATGTGTATGGGATTTTTGCATAGCCACTGCAAATGTGTCTGTGTGTGCGTGTGCCGTTATGCCATTGCTTTGTTGTAGCCTACACGTTTCGCCAATCTGCAGGCAGCTTCCCTGTTTCTGTATCCCTTTAACAGCCCATCCAACTGTCCCAGTTGCGAGTTTTGTTGCTTTCATTTCAGTCGCGGACTTTTTTGCATGTCCTTTTTTGTATTCGTGTCGCCGTGTCTGTTGCTTAACATGTGTAACATTTTGTCACTTTCGTTATTGGCAGGCAATTTTCCAGCGCTTGACGCGTTTTTCGCCCATTCATCTCGACTACTTTTAGTCGCTATTCGGCAAAAGTTTAGTAAAATTTGTTGTTCGCATGCCATAAAAAAACTTCGAACTTGACATTCTATGTGTGTATGCGTTGGTTTGCCCTAAATTGATTTTATTTTACTTAATTTTATTTTATTGTTATGCTCGTTTTTCACGAAATTTAGTGTAAGGGTTGCGCAACTTTTTTAAAACTTTTCTAATAACTTTTAGCGCTGACTTTTTCATCGGATTCTTGGTTGGTGGAAACTTCTGTGAGAGATATTTGTATATGTTGGGAGCGAAAGTGCAGTAAGCTCTGACCCTGCGATGTTGCAAACAATTTATTTAATATGTTCGCATTTCTTAATGGCGAACGTGTTGAAATTAATAAAAATAACTAAAGCTAGCCGTTGGGTATAAAAATGAATTATGATTTTTATTAAAAATTGTTCGTAGCTGCTCAAGTTGCGTGGGTGAGCTGTGCGTCGACCCAACTCATGCTTTGTCCTCGACTGTAGCAAATATTAGTGTAACACACACACGCACGAAAAAGCCTTTATGTGGTTAGTTATAGATAAAAATAAATGGCAGCTGTTGTTGTTACACTAACCAACACTGCAATGATCCATCATATTTATTTGTGTAATGTTCAGAGTAATAGAGCACAGAGAATTTCGGGCCCGGTTTTGGTTGGTGGCTGAACGCTTTAATGTTTTGTTTGGTGTTCGTTGGCGTCATAGACGTTTTGTTGCTGGCTTTGAACGTAATAATTTAGTGAGAAGTTTAAAATTGTTCATGGATAATATTATTTGATATTTTTCTATCGTTCTGTTGCCTTTTTCCTTGTCTTTCTGTGGTTTCAATATAAATAACTTTAACTTTATTTCTTTGTACTGACATCATTTTAGTTTCTAGTAGTTTTTTAACTTTCTATCAAGAACAACTACTTCTTTCAATTCTTCAACTAGTATCGTTCGTCCTTCATCCTTTGGAACATGGAAAGTTTTTTTTTATTTATTTAATGTAATTTTTTGAATAAATTACTTTTTAATTTAATTTAATTAATGTAAATTTTTTTTAAATTTTGTAATATATTAATTTAATTTTTTAAATAAATTAACTTTTAATTTAATTCAATTTAATTTTTAAAATTTTTATGTTTAGTTTTTTGTTTATAACTTTTTACATGTATTTTAGTTTTATTTTATATTTATTAATTTTCTGTTCTTATTTGTTCATTTTTATTTTGTTTACTTTTTTCTATTAAAATTTTTATTTTCAATTTTTTTTATATTAAATTTTTACATTTGTTGTTTTGTATGGTTTTATATTTTTTTTATTTTCTACTGTCATTTTCGTTTTGTTGAATTTTTTTAAATTAATTTTTTAATGATTCATTTTTGATATTCAATTCTTTACTTTTCCGTTAGTTTTTCTTTTTTCTATTTTGGTTCTTTCATTTCCTTTTTTCTCATTTTGTTTCAAATTTTCTTTTCATTTTTACTTTTTTATATTTAATTTTCTTATTTTATTTTAGTTTTAAATTTGTATTTTTTAATTTTCTGCTTTTATTGTTTCGCTTGGTTTATTTCTGTTTTATTTTCTTATATTTTTTATTTGAGTTTGAATTTTGTATGTTATGTATTTTAATTTTTTTTTCAATTTCTTAGTTTTTACTTTAAGTTTTTTGAATTTAATTTTTTTTGTGTGTTTAAACTAAAATAGTTTCTTTTATTTTTTAAATTTTAATTTTTGTACTTGATTAAAAATTTTATTTTCACATATAATTGTTTACTTTTTATTCCAAGTTTATCTTTTTTATCAATGTTTTCTGGTTTTAATTTGTTTAATTCTATTTCATTTTTAATGTTTATATTTTAACTAAAGTATAATAGTTTATTTGTTTAATTTTAATTTAATTTCATTATAATTTGTTGAATTAAAAAATTTGTTTATTTAATTGTATCTTTTATTTATTACTTGTTTATTTTTTCTTTTTTTCCTTTTTTGTTTTATTTATTTATTTTTTATTATAGATTATTTGAATTTATTTTATAGTAATTTTTGTTTGTTTTTGTTTTTGTCTAAGTTTTTGTTTTATTTTATTTTATTGTATTATTTTGAATTTTATTTTATTTTACTTTTTGTATTTTTTTGTTTAATTTGATTTTATTTTATTTTATTTTATTTTATTTTATTTTATTTTATTTTACTTTATTTTACTTTATTTCATTTTATTTTGTTTTCTTTTATTTTATATTATTTTATTTTATTTTATTATATATATTTATTATATTTATTTATTATATTTTATTATATTTTATTTTGATTTTACTACTTTTTCTTTTATTTTAATTAATTTAATTTTTTAATAATTGGTTAGTATTGTATTTATTTATTTAATTGTTTATTTTTTATTTTTTTCTTGTTTTTTTTATTTTTTCTTGTTTTTTTTTATTTTTTTGGTTTATTTTTTTATTTTAGTTTATTTGAATTTATTTTATAATATAAAATATTATGTATTTTGTTTGTTTTTGTCTTAATTTTTGTTTTATTTTATTTTACTTTATTGTATTTTACTTATTTTATTTTATTTTACTTTATTTTATTTTTTATTTTATTTTATTTTATTTGACTTTATTTTATTATATTTTATTTTATGTTATTGTATTTTATTTTGTTTTATTTTATTTTATTTTATGTTACTTATTTTACTTTGTATATGATTTGATCTTATTTTATTTTGCTTTATTTTTTTAAATTTTCATTTATTTAATTTTTTAATTATTTTTTAGTATTGTATTATTTTTTAGAATTTGTATATTAAATTTAAGGTTTTTAGTCTTCTATTAAAATTTGTTAGTTGAATGTTTTCTTCCTTTTGTTTGGTTATATTCAATTTAATTTTCGATTTATATTAAATTGTTTTGTATTTCATATCTTAATTTTCTAACTTAAATTTTTGATATTAAAATATTTTTCTTTTCTTAAATTTTCTGTAACTAAAATAAATTTTTTTTATTCCGTCACAACTCAAAAGACAAGAAGCAATTTTCTGGTCTACTCAGAATCACTGTTCCGGCACTTCCTTCCGTGTGATTTTTCTCAAATATAAAAAACAAGGTCAGTGCTATTTTCGGTGCGCGTCTTCTCGATTGCCAATGTCACTTCATTCATTTTCGTCACCGCCATTATCCGCTCGTTTCTCTCATCGTTACTGCGGTCAACCGCGCATAATCTACGCCGCCGAAAAGTTTCATTGATGCGACAAGTGATTATTATCATCAGCAACGGCAACTTCATCATCGTCGTCAGCAGGACGCAGCACAGCACTGTTCTGTGTCCCAAAACACGAAAATCGAAAAGGAAGCTGAAAAAGGCAAACATCTCATTACCGGCAGACGGACAACGTAAAGGCGGTTACATTCTTTGGTCATTATGTGCGGCGTGGCAAAGTGTTGCTATTGTTGTTGTGGTTATGGTTGGCGTCTGGATTTTGTTTGTCTCTTAACTACTTTGCCGAAATTGTATACAGGCTTTCCAGTCGTAGGTTTGCTTGTCCTCGGCTGATGAATTTTTCTGCTGTCAAGCTGACAAGTATGCAACGTTTTGTTGTGGGCACAACAAGCAAATGATTTACACGCGGCCAACGTGAGTGCAGCGCATGTATGCGAAATCTGCTAGCATACACAAACATACAAACACACACTCAACACACATTCATGTCCCGGCATGTGACATTACATCACAGCGACCACTGGCACATGTACGTCATATGAAAATATATGCGCCGACAATTCATTGTGTCCACTCGCATGCTGCTGCTGTTGCTGATTGTTGTTGCTTGTGTGTGTGTGTGCTGCATAGCGCCGCTCGGTTGGCAAACCGGATAGCGCCCTGAGCGGCGCACAAGTAACGACAAAATTACGCTATCACTGTCACATTATCAACGTGTGCGACCATTCGCCGTCCCGCATCGCAATCTCCACCGACTGGCCGCCAACTGACATTGGCACTGCTCAGAGTGATTCAGCGCACCGATTTAATGCTCATACGCCGTGTTGGCCGCGCTTCTGTTCAGACTGTCCCCCTCTCTCTCTCTCTCTCTCTCTCGGTTTGGCTGGCTTAAGTGTGGTTGTTTGCCGTCTTATGTCGGCATTTTATTGCATTTTGTTGTGGTTGTTGTTGTTGTAGCTGATGCTTTTGCCATGAGTGCTCATTAAATAAAAATTATTTTCATACGTGGGGAAAAATCTTGGCTTGAGCCGCACGCAGCCGAGAGTTGTGCGTGCTGAGCATGTCGCATGCTGACTGTGACATAAATTTGACTTTAATAAATTGCCGTCGGTGTTGCGTATATGAGAATTTTTTCACCCTATTTATGTTGTTGTTGATATTTATGTTGCTGGTGCTGTTAAAATGATAATTAAAATTATTGTTATTGTGTGTGTGGATGCGGCAGAGATGGTACTGTCCATCCTTTTTGCTTAACTGCAATTTTTTTTATGTTTCACTTTGCTCGTTTGCTCCTTTTTGCCTCGTTGACGTTGCTGCTTGCCACAACGTCACTGCTTGTTAAGCCCGATTTTAATTAACGTTTCGTGTATTTAATATGCGTGTTGCTGCATAAAGACAACAAAAATATTATTTCAAAATTATTCAGATAAATCAGCATACTCGTATAATATTTTAATGCAATATGCATGTAGGGTGGTTTGCACAATTCGCATTGGGATTGAGAAAAAGTAGAAGTAGGAAAATAAAAAAAATTTTGAATATTTTCGTTTCATTATGAATCTACTAAGACATTTGTTCTTCTCCCAGTTTCGATCTCTTTGGGCCAACGTGTCTTAGAAAACTTTAATTGATTCTACTGAGACAGTAGAAAATGTAGCGCGTACATCTCTTTCATCTAAATTTTTAATCAATATAGAACAAACACGTCCAATTCGTCTTTGTTCTGTTCATGTCCTGTCCATAGCGTAGATTTGCTCGCTGGCAGACAGCATTTGTGTCACTTAAAAGTGAGCCTGCAGCAATTTTGTGCCAATGCAAATACTGCGTTTTATCAGCTATTGTGTGTGTGTGTGCGTGTGTGAGGATGTTTTGCTTATAGCATATCTGTTGGCGCTTTGAAAGGCTTAAATCAGCTACACAATTAATGGTGATGCAATTAATTGTGCTTCGGTCTGAGAGTTAATTGGTGTTTACATTTGGGCCGCCGGTCAAAGTAAAATTGATTTTGCTCTTCAACTACTGATTATTATGAATCAATGAAGTTAGCATTAAACATTGCGTTGCAACCAATAACTTGCAGTAAATTTTGAATGCTGAAATCATAAACTTCTGGCATAGTTCCCAAGACGTTTAATTCGATAATTTATTAGTATAATTTGAGGCTCATTTGCAGCAACAAACCCTTAAGATATGCCTCAATTTAACATAAACAAGTAAATATGTAGATGATAGAATATTCACTTTGGCACTTATTTGAAGAAAAAATTATTTTTTTGAAGTTAAAAGATTATGAATTATGTTCAAGAAGCCTTTTTGCATTCAAGCATACTTTTTGGGTTTTTTTGGATAAATTTATTTTAAAATTTTTTAGAACATGAAAAAAGATATAATATAGTAAAAAGGATTAAAGTAAAAATGTAATATTTTAATGAAAATTAACTTTTCCAATGAAGATGAAGATTTCAAGATAAATTCGATAGTCATAGAATAGGTTTGGTGCCTAGGAATTTTTTGTTGCATACTTTTGGGCCTTTTAGATTAATTTACGTTGATCAAAAACAAATTGCAAATTAAAAGAGAAAACAATTAAAAATGCCAAACATGATCAAAAAGTAATTTTTGCTTTTTCGATTTGAGAGAAATGGAAAAACAAGCACACAAAAGGTGGCGTGGCTATGGCTTTGGATGGATCGTAGAATGGTGTTTCTTACTATTCAGACAGGAGTGGAACGATTGACCATAACAAGTGACAGATGAAGTCAATAAACTTACAGAATACTCCAAGCTCGACGAGAGAGTGGGTACTGACATCTTTCAAAAAGACTCGTTGCATACTTTTTTGGTTTTTTGGAAATTTTTTTTTTAATTTTTTACATGAAAAACGCTATAATATAGTAAAAAGGATTAAAGTCAAAATGTAATATTTGAATGAAAATTAACTTTTCCAATGAAGATGAAGATTTCAAGATAAATTCGATAGTCATGGAATAGGTTTTGGTGCCTAGGAATTTTTTGTTGCATACTTTTGGGCCTTTTAGATTAATTTACGTGGATCAAAAACAAATTGCAAATGAAAAAAGGAAACATTTAAAAATGATCAAAAAGTAATTTTTGCTTCTTCTATTAGAGAAAAATGGAAAAACAAGCACACAAAAGGAGGCGTGACTATGGCTTTGGAAGAGCCTAAAAGCGTACAGCATTTCCTCTATCACTGTCTAGCGCTCAGTTGGAGAAGGCCACACACAATAGAACATCGCCCTATACGAAATATCGCGTTGATATCCTATATAGTCATTAACACTAGAATGCCCGGCAATCTGACATACCTAAAATGCCCATATGTAGTCATTTTGACTACATTATTGTTTACTGAGTTTTTTAAAATTTGATTGGTTTTTAAGTAGCAAATATGAATAAATGTACACGAGATTAAACTAAAATAAGCATTTAGTTTTTATTTTTTTATAGTTTACAAAGTAAATTAATTTAAATAAAATAGCGTACTTTACACATAAATGGAATAAAATGGAATGAAATTTGGAATTTGGAATTTTTGAATGCATTTTATGAGTGAATTTTGGATTGAAAAACTTGGGAATTGTCACAACCTACTATGATATTATTTTTTTAAATGTTTGCAATTATTTGAAATTTTCATATTTCGCAATTAAAGATACATATTTGTCTATTTATCAGTAAGATTTGCTGAAAATTTTATACAGGGTATATAGGGCATTTACGGTAAATTTTGCAAAATTGGGGTAAAAAATTTTGTTAAAATTTTTTTAATTTATTTATTCCATTTAGCTTTAAAAATTAATAAAAGTCACGTAAGATATTTTTTTAGAAAGCGATGCAACAAAAGTTATTTACAATAAAAGACCTCAATGTAGTCAAAATGACTACCTTGGGCATTCTAGTGTTAAAGACCTAAGATGGTTTGACTGTTTGACAACAGTTTCTAAGAAATTGTGCGAAGATATTTTATGCCTATAGACGTTAAAGATCTGCTCAGGATCCTTACATCGTCCTAATGATTTGACCGCTTGACAACCGTTTCAAAAAATCTTGCGAAGGTATTCTATACAGATATTGAAGACCTTGTGACCGTTTGATAACTGTTTTTAGAAAAACTTGCGACAAAACACTTTCACACTTGGAGGTTTTGCCAAAGACTGCCAAAAGCGCACTTATGCGATTCTTGTAATTCTCATCTGGTTCATGTAAATAGCGATAGAAGTAGACAAGTGTTTCACCAGCCCGAGCTGGGATTCGAACCTAGGGCCTCTGGTTATGAGAAGCCAGTGCGCTACACGCTGGATTATCGAGGCCGGTGTATATGTGGAATGGAACGTATTCATCTACCTAAACCTAACCTAACCTTGCATTACATACAATAAGTAGTCAGTTTTTAATTGCATACTTTTAGGTAGTTTCAGTGTTCAGACTTGTAAGATTTTAATTGTTGCACTTCGTGAGCGCTAAACGCAGAACTGCCGACAGGAACACACAATTGTTAGCATCATTTACTTCTTAACCCTCCATTACTATCGTCAGGGTGGAATCCACCCTGTGAGTTTAATTTCTTAGTAAAATATAGATTTTTTAACCAAAACCAACATAAAGTTATAATGTAATCCACATTTGCATATTTCGGAAGGTTATAGAGTACATTGCAGTTGCATAAATAAAGCTGATGCTTTTATACAATTTTTTTAAAAAGTCACTGGGTGTGTTACACCCTACGATAGTAGTGGCGTTATAAAATTGCTGGATGCTTAACACCGATTGTTAGTAATGAAGTTTTATTTTTTATGAAATACATTTATATATTTGTATTCACTTTTTGGCGACAATTTTTTTAAATAACGTATAGACCATTTACTTAGTAGAAAATCCTTAAAAATTATGCTCTAGGATAAGTAAAAAAATTTTTATAACATTAAATTTGTTATATCTTAAACTAATAAAGTTAGAAGGACGAAATTCAAGGATGTAGTAGTGGACATATTATTCCTTAAGATATATTTTTTTCAATTTTTTTTCCAATAGTTTTTGGAAATTTCCAAGGATATTCAAGGATAAAGTTTCAAAAGGACATTTTTAATACCTATTTGTCCTTTTGCACCAAAATATTAAATTTTCTAAGATTGTAAGGATTTTTCTGTTTCATTTGATACCCATATTGTTATTCTACAATGCGCTCAATTTTTGAAATAATTCCTTGAAATAAACATGTCCTTGAAATTTCAAAGTCCTTTTAAAAAAAATCCTGACGTCAGAGAGAAAAACTAAAAACGCAGTTTTACTACATTTGGCCCCTAGTTTCGCAAGTATATCGATTTTTTCGTGTGTTTGGAAATTTTTTGATTTTTGTCGCACGGTGTAACCTTAAAAAGTAGCAGGTATATTGTTGATTTTTGTTTGAGTTTTTATGCAAAATTATACCTCGGTCCGAAAAAAATTATTAAATAATTATTTATTACTTATTTTTTCAGCTTTCTGAATCACTAAGCCCAAGAAGCATATCTTGAATATTATGCAAGTTGTGGCAATTTTTCCAATGCAACTTTTTATTTCATCTGTCTTTTTTTTTTAAATGAAGTGTACATAAACAAATGTTTTTATTAAAAAAATGAATTAACAAAATTATGCAATTTATTTTTTCTTTTAAATGTTTTGATGCTGTGATTATGAAAAAATTTGGTTTTTGTTTATTTTACCTCAATGGATAAGTAAAACGGATAATCAAAAGTTGTGGGTGGATTACACCCTTGGTTAGTAATGGCGTTATGAAATATACGATAGTAATGGAGGGTTAAAGCTTCTTAATGTTTTACTTTTTCTTATTTTCTTCTTCTTTTTTGTTTGACCACAGTAAACCCAGTTCTCATTGTTTCCTTCTTCTTCTTTTTTTGTTTAGTAAACCAAGAAACCTAGAGTTGACTATTAGTTGGCAACTTGTTAATTTTACGTTTCTTAGCCGCTGAGGCCTTGACATGCTCATCTCAGATATGCACAGCAACAACAATGAGCTCACATTTGCTTGTATGTGTGTGTGTGAGCGCGCCTACTGGCGCAGCATTCAACTTTAGACCACTTGGCATATCGCGCATTTTTTCACGTTTCTAATGATTATTTTATATTTTTAGTTCCTTTTCTTCTCAGAGAGCTGATGCACATTTGTTGTTGTTCTAAATTTGTTGCTGTACATTTGATGTTTTAATTTTAAGGCAATTTTTCTGCTGGTGCCGGTTAGCGCAACATACAAAAAATTGTTTTGAAATGTTTTGCATACTACGACCACGTCGACAGGATGTGTTGGCTTTCTGCGTTGATACTCACTGCGTTGATACTTCTGCGTCGCACACATACACATCTACACATATAAAAGCACACATACACATATATAAGCACATACAAACTCACATCAGAATGCGTTGCTAAAAGTTGGCGCCGTTGCCAACTGCTGTTGTTGTTGTTGCTGCTGTTTCTGTCATACTTTGTTGTAAACAACTTTTTGCTTATGTGTTGTGTGCGTTCGCGTCCATGTGGGTGTCTTCTGCTGGCGCTTAATTAGTAATATGTGCATTTGTGTGTGTGTGTGTGTCAAGACAACATTTGCTGACTGTTTGAGACCACTTCAGGATGCGGTTACCGCTGCAATGTTTCTTGCAGCTTGCTGCTGGCTCCGGCCTGTGCAACGATTCTCGCTTCTCACTTCTGCCAGTTGCTACTCGCCTCACGTCTCACATTTCACGCTCTTCATGGTCGCCGCCCGCCAAAGTGGCTATGCAGCTGTAAAGCTGTTGACTTGGTCATGATGTTGCAGAAAAGAGAGAAAAAAAATCTAAAAAGAATAAAAAAAAAGAAAAACAAAACAAGCAAACAAAAAAAGCGTTGCCACAGTTTTTAACGACTTTATGAAGTTTTATTTGGCTTAGCTTGCCAAATGCATTTCACTTGTTTGTATTTTCTGTCTGTCGCTGTACAAGTGTGTGTGTGTGTGCGTGCGTATGTTTGTGGCAATTCTTCCAGTTATTGTATGGTGTTGTTGTTGTTGTTTTTTGACAATTATAAGTTTGCATGGCCATGCCATGTTGTCGCAGCACAGCAACAGCGCCAAAACTAAAATTAAACAAAGTAAAGTAATTAAATTGCACGCCGGATAGATGAGAGATTTTTCCTAATTGGTTTAGGATTTTTGCTGCTTTTGAAGTTAACTTCTTTTCATTTTATATAAATGTCTTTTTTTATTTTTATACATTTTTTTTTTTTAATTTAAATTTTTTTTATAAGCAACAACACACTGAGATTTGTTGCTGTATGTGTACGTTTGCATTTGTTTTTAGTGACTGATGTGTGTGTGTGTGTGTGTATAAGTGAAAAGTCAGCATTGCATTATAATTGTTTGTTGATGTTGTTTGAGTGTTTTGTTTTGAATGTTTTTGTTTGCTTGTCGGAAACCCAAGAAAATTGCATTGCCGCCAATTTGTCATTTTCTGTAAATAAAATGTGCCAAAAGTTTTTAATTGATGTTGGTAATGCTGCATGGCAATGTGTGCATGTGTGTTGCATAGTTTTGCGCACTTTTGCAGTGCAGCACATGTGGGCGATTGCAAAAGTTGTATGTTTTACTGTGTTGGCGTTAAGTGTGGCACTACAGTTGTAATTTGTGTAGTAGGCTTTTAGGCGCCCTTGAGTTTTTGTTTGATATGTGATGGAATTTTAAAATTTGTTTGGTCGTGTTTTGGGGAAACATTATAGCGAACTTCATGCCATACAAAAATGTAAAAATGTAAAAGGTAAAATAAAAAGGCTGGCAGATCTTGATTACAAAAGCTCTGCGAAGAATAAGGCAGCAGATGTTGTTGCTAAGAGTGGTGTTCACCTGTCAGGTGAGCAAATTATCAACGTTCTGATGACTTAAAAGGCAATCAACAAGATGACAACTTAAGACTTTGAGGCGAAAGACAAAGGCAAGTTGCAACAGTTTAGCTACCTAATACTCTGACAACTCAATGAAACACGAGATTCCTTCGGCCTACGAGCAAAGAGTGGACATCACAGAGTCGCATGAATGCAAAAAGTTCTAAGAAAATGATGTCAGGGAATCATTGGAGCACATTCTACGCTTCTGTTCGGCTGTCTTAAAAATTGCGACTTACTCATTTAGTCGCATGAATGTAGAAATAACAAAGAAAATGGTGTCAGGGAATCCTGGAGTACATTAATGAATGCAGCAAAGTAAAGAAAATGGAGTCAAGGAATTTTTGGAGCACATTCAACGCTTCTGTCCGTCTATCTTAAAGACTCCGATTTCCGACTTAGAGAATACAAAGAAAATGGTGCCAGTCAAGCCTTGAAGCACATTGTTTGCTTCCGTCCAGTTGTCTTAAAGGCTGCAACTTACTCGGAATCCTTGTTTCGTTTGGCATCACCCAGTCGCATGAATGCAGGAAATGTAAAGAAAATAATGTCAGGGAATATGTGGAATAGATTTTGTGCTTCTGTCCGACCGTCCTAAAAACTGCGACTTACTCATTTAGTCGCATTAATGAAGAACACTCACAGAAAACAGTATCATTGAAATTTTAGAGGACCGTCTTTGTTTCTGTTTGGCTATATTAAGACTTTGCCTCATTCACTTAGGGGCCTCATATTTCTCTGGGCATAGATCGGTCTCCAAGTACAACATTTAGTCGCTGCTGAACTTTGCTAGGAACACTTACATGCTCACTGATTACTTTTACGTCGAGAAGAAGACCTAAGAAGATCTAACTGATACCGTTACGGACCTAAAAGGGTCTAGGCGTGGTCGACCTGACAGCTTACCTAACCTAATCTATGTTAAAAGCTTGAAAAAATGTATCACAAATTTTACATAGCATACTTTTAGGCTTTGCTTTGAATTGAACTTCATTTATGTTTCTTGTGTCAAGAATTATTTTATTTCAAGGGTTGAAAAACAACCATGTTTTTGTTAATCTTGAGAGTTGGCATAGCATACTTTTAGGCGCTCGTAGTTGTTTTTATTTGAATTAAACTTCATTTATGTTTCTTGTGTCAAGAATTATTTTATTTCAAGGGTTGAAAAACAACCATATTTTTGTTAATTTTGAAAGTTGGCATAGCATACTTTTTGGCGCTTTTAGTAGTTTTTATTTGAATTAAATTTCATTTATGTTTCTGGTGTCAAGAATTATTTTATTTCAAGGGTTGAAAGGTGGCATAGCATACTTTTAGGCGCTCTTAGTAGTTTTTATTTGAATTAAATATCATTTAGTTTCTTGTGTCAGGAATTTATATATTTTATTTAAAGGGTTGAAAAACAACCATGTTTTTGTTAATCTTGAGTCTTGGCATAGCATGCTTTTAGGCGCTCTTAGTTATTTTTATTTGAATCAAACTTATTTTATGTTTCTTGTATCAAAGATTACCAAAAATTTTTTGTTAATCTTAAAAGTTGTGCCATGCTTACAAAACCAGAAGTATTCTCAAATATCAAATATGGCATACTTTTAGGCGCTCTTAGTTGTTTTTATTTGAATTAAATTTCATTTATGTTTCTTGTGTCAAGAATTATTTTATTTCAAGGGTTGAAAAACAACCATATTTTTGTTAATCTTGAGAGTTGGCATAGCATACTTTTAGGCGCTCTTAGTTATTTTTATTTGAATAAAATTTCAGTTATGTTTCTTGTGTCAGGAATTAATATATTTTATTTAAAGGGTTGAAAACCAACCAGGTTTTTGTTAATCTTGAGTCTTGGCATAGCATGCTTTTAGGCGCTCTTAGTTATTTTTATTTGAATTAAACTTATTTTATGTTTCTTGTATCAAAGATTACCAAAAATTGTTTGTTAATCTTAAAAGTTGTGCCATGCTTACAAAACCAGAAGTATTCTTAAATATCAAACATTTGGCATTTCATACTTTTGGGCGCCTTCATATAAAGTTGTATACGTTATGTTGAGTAAAACTTCTTTTGAATTTCTTGTGTCAAGAATTATTTTACTTCAAATGTTTTTCAAACATGATTTTTTATTAATCCTAAAAGTATGCCATGTTTTTATTGCTTTGTGCAAATAATGTCAATCTAAAATTTCTCACAACTGTCGCCTTACATATTTCACGAGCAGCATAGCACGTCTGTGTGTTTCTGTGTTACTACCGGCGCCACAAAGTATGCAAACAACTATTTAGTTGTAAGTTTATGGAATATGTTTGCTGCTGGTGTTGCTGCTGCTGTTCCGTTGCACAATTTATGGCCAACATGCGGTCAATGGTTATTGGCTGCCGCATTAGCACCGCAAACAAGTCATTGGCATAAAAATGCCATAACAGCAACAGCAACAACAAACAATAATCATAGAGAAAGAAATAATCTGCACGCCCAACACTCGTCGACTTTTTCTTAGCGGTCGTGCTCGTTGGTCGTTGTTCGTTGCGCAAAATGCAAAATCACAGCTTCGAGCGCAAAATTCTTACACGTAATTCTGCTTATTCGTTTGTTCGCTGGTTGCGTTCTGTGCTGCATTGGTTCGTGCCGTTGGCGTTCGACTCGGCACCAAATAAATGCCGACAAATTTATGCTTAGCATAATGTATGACTATCGCCTATAAGTATGCTAGCTACAAGTGGTGTTTTGCATTGCTTGGGTGGCGGAGGGAAAAGCGGGACACTGAGTGCTCGAAATCACGCGCCGTCATTTCTGTTGTTGTTGTTGCAGCAACAAATGCAATTGTGCTGAATATAAATTGGAACAATTTTTGCATTTCATTTTGTTCATGCTGTTGTTGTTGTTGTTGTTGTTTTGCGTGTGAGTTGGCAATAAAAACTGCGTTCTGCCGTTGCGGCAAATTCTCGAAGCGACTTCTTGGATTTTTTGTGCCGATTCTGTTGGCAAAAGGCGTAAAATATGCAATGATATTTGTTGCCTACACAAACACACGTACACACTTTTTCATATAAGTTAAATGTGTGTGGGTGCGTTTATAGCGAGAAAATCTGCAAGTGGCTCACATCCTTTACCCACGTTTTTTGAATGATAAACGCATACGTTATGCAATTTGTTGTATGGCTAAATGGGTAACTGGTGTGCGTGAGTTGAGAGGAGAGTAGAGTAGAGTAGAGTGAATGCATGACTCGCATGCAATTTAATATTATTGCTGCAATACAATTTTTTAATATTAACGCTAAAAGGAAATTTTCCAACATTTCATGGTATTGTGTGGGCGGGCACAACAACAACAACAATAATATAAACAACAACAACAAAGCAAGTAGAAAGCAGCAAACGAAGTAGAATGGCAGCAAAACGAACTGAACAAGAAAAAAGATAACGATTGCATTTGCCATGCAATTGTGGCTGACTGTAAGGTTAAGCACTACCAAGTAGCAGCAAGAAGAAGAAGAAGAAGAGTATTAAAAAAATATCATATTTTTATTAAACTGAAAATAAAGCAAATTTTATGCTTGTTCGGGCTGTGGCGGATGCATTTTGCTAACTGAAATTTAAATATTTTGCTTTACTGCTCGCCGGTGGCTGGCTGTTGCATACATTTAGGCGCACTTTGTATAAGCAAATCGCATAGAATTGTTGACGCATTTGTGCGGAGAAATACATAACGGCAAGTACATCAATTTAGTATTGGTTTGTGGAAAGGTGAAGTTAAAAATAACCTGAAGAAAAGCAATTGAAAATTTCGATTGGTTGGTTAGTTGGTGATTTGTTTAGGGTGGCAATGTCCTTGACATCCAATTGGCCCTAATAATCCATGTTTAGCCACTTTCTCAGTACTTATTTGAAGGCACCGGCCATTTAGAACTTTTTGAACCCTGACTCCTCTTCGGTGTTGACTTATTTCTAGCGTTCAAGTAAAATTTTGAGCTTAGATGTATTCAGAACAGAGATCTAAAATAATGATTATCCAAATTTTTGGGAATAAAAAAATTGCTCTAATTTAAGAAATTTCTATAACTATTGTTTTATAATAATTATTCCCAATAAGAAATTTTTTACGTCGCCTGTAACTATTACTATGTAATAAAATTTTTTGAGTTGCATAATAACTTTTATAAGTAACAAATATATTTTTCGTTGTCGATAATTATTATTTTGGACTTTTTGTTTTTTACATTTCTTCATAACTTTTATTTATGACTTTTTTAATTTACGTTACCGATAACTATTATTTTGAGAACATTTTTTTTACGTTGCTCCATAACTTTTATTTGTAATTTTTTTTCATTCACATTGCCGATAACTATTATTTTGAAAACAAATTGTTTACGTTGAATTACCACATTTTGGATATGAATTGATTTTGAATTGTTTTTAATTGACAAACGCAAATTAACTGCAGAAACCTAATTTCCACCAACAACTAAACAATAAAAAATCAATTCAAACTCAAAATGTGGTAGAGCAACGTAAAAAAAAAATTTCTTTCATAAAAGTTATGAAGCAACGTAAACAAAATTTTCTTTCAAATAATAGTTATCGGCAACGTAAATAACAAAAAATCATAAATAAAAGTTATGAAGCAACGTAAAAAAAATTTTCGCAAAATAATATTTATCGGTAACGTAAATAAAAAAGTCATAAATAAAAGTTATGAACCAACGTAAACAAAAAAAATTCCAAAATAATAATTATCGAGAACAAAAAAAAAATTGTTTTTCATAATAGTTATTACGCAACGTAAAAATTAATTGTCGCAAATAATAATTACAATCAACAAATAAAATTTATGTTGCATTGTAATAGTTACATTGCAATTATTTTCTTAAAAAACTTATAATAGTTAAGTCGCTGATATAGACATCTATAGTAGAACTTTATGGCGAATATTTTTGTAGTACATTTTGTCCTTAAAAAGTCCTGTCTCAAAGGACATTTTTGGCATTTTAGAAAAACAGGCTTAAATTGACCCATAAATATGGGAGCTAGAGGGTTAAAATGTTTCACAAAAATGTTCCCTGTGGTATTTTACATAAAATTGCTGAACACATTATGTACCTAACATGTACTCGTAAGCTCACATGGTTTTCGTATGACGATTCATCATAAAAAAAAACAGTCTAGTGAAGGAAATTGGAGAAGATTGAAAAAGGGATTGGGAAGAAAGACATCTGTCTGTAAAATGGCAGCGTGTCCATTTTAACATTGGACGGGGAGCAGTTGTCCTACAAATTTCGTGTCAATATTAAAACAGTCGCCTAAAAGTATGCCAGTTTTTTTGAGCGCTTCAATACATTTGACTAACAAAAGTAGCTAATTGACCAACTAGTTGGATGTTGTCGATGATTAAAACCACAGTAGGTGACATTTTAAAGATGTGAAGGTTTGCGATGAAGACAAAGAGAGGAAGAGTGTAAAAAAGGTAAAATAAATTGGAAGGTAGAAAGAGCGAAAAAGCAATGCAGTGAAAATAAGATAGAGATGACCAAGAAAGGGAGAGATAAGGAAGAGAGAGAGAGATACGGAAGCGAAAGAGATAAGGAAGAAAGAGAGATGAGGAAGAAAGAGATAGATAATGAAGAGAGAAATGAAGAAGAAAGAGATATCAGTATCAAGGATTCGCTTGATTGCAATATTAAAGTGTGAGTGAGAAGTCGATAACAAATTAGATACATTAGGAAGAGAAATTAGTGGGAGCTTGTTGTAGGTTGTATTAAAAAATTTTCCGAGCAGTCTAGGGGGTTCAAATCCCCCCCAAAATATTGTGGTTTGTTATGAAATTTGTAGGTGCAAAATATGGTTTCATATGGTGGTATTGGGCTCAAAAGTTGTGTATGCAACTCAGCTAAAATGAAATCCTGTGTCCTGTGTAAAGAGGAAGGGAGACCTACTAGTAACTCGAATAGATTAAAGTACTCCATACTCCCTGAATGAAGCGCAATTGTTATTGTAGGTAATGTTGTGGCCGCTCGAAAAAGGAAAATGCAGCATCGAGCATAATGTGACGGCAGCAGCTAATGTTGTGGCTGTGGCAATATTTTGTATTGGCTCGACCATTGTCAATTGTGCATATTTTAGTGCAATAAATAAATAAATAAATTTGTGCAAACCGCTGCCTGTGTGGTCAGTGGTCGGCGGCACATTTGGGCGAATACAAATTATTGCAGCCCGCATTTAACTAATTGTCAACCAACAACGAGCAATCCGAGCCAAGCGGCTTTTGGCTGATGGCTGCTAGTTATTAGCAACAATAATGATTTTTATTTTCCATATTTCTGTTTGTTTTTTTTTTGTCGCACTCACTCACATAATGACAAACTATAAATGTTTAATGTGTGGAGAAAACAAATTTTGAACAGAAAGATAAACAAATTTTAGCTGTCAACTGGTCTACATTCTGAAATGTTGTTTGTTTTTGTCTGTGTGTTGGTGTTGATTACATGCATAAATAATAGAATAGCTGTTGTTGTTGTTGTGTATCATATAATTGTTAGTGTAAACATACCAAAGCACCGTAGCTGTCGTTATGTGTGTGTTTTATAAATTTTTAAAGCTGTCAACAACAGCTAAGCAAATTTTCCGATCATGCAATTTTCGCTAACATTTGTTTTTAATTTTCGTTATTGTATTTGTTGTTGTTGTTGTCGCGTCAGTGATTGCTATTTACTGTTTATAGTGCACATTTGATAAGCGTGCATTTGGCGTTTATTGTTGTTGCAATTTTTTGTACATTTTGCCCATTGAAAATGGCACAACGTGGCGTATGAGTGACATTGCAGTTAAATGTTTTAAATGTTTTTTATTGCCGCCAATTATTTTGTGCACGACCTCGACTGTCGCTATGGGTGACATGGTCGCGCATATTGAAATAT
Source organism: Melieria picta (assembly GCA_964056695.1). Lineage (NCBI taxonomy): Eukaryota > Metazoa > Arthropoda > Insecta > Diptera > Ulidiidae > Melieria > Melieria picta. The sequence goes on from OZ057400.1 coordinate 10,672,555, forward strand.
TGCAATATTGATAATATTGAAAATTTTAGTGTTTTTGTTGTTGTTGACAAAGAAGCATGACACGAAATGTGTCAAAGAGTGCAACTGATGCAAAATGTTCCAATAACAACGTTTGCTGACACATTTTTAGACCAAAAAAAGAAGAAAATTCAAATAAAAATATATAAAAATACACACTTTTCATGTACAGCAAGCAACAACAACAAAAAGCAGCACAGTCAGCAACTTTCGCCCATGTCGGCCTACAAAAAGTGAAAACAAAATTCATTAACATATAAACTAGCAAAGTTTGTACATGTTGAACATGCGAACGAGAAACAAGAAGCGAGAGAGTGAGAGGAGTCGGGGATGGGGAGGGCGGATGGCTTTTATTGGTTGCTATTATTTTTGTTGTTGTACCAGCAAGAGTGAAATCATTGCACGAAATTTCGAGCTGCTACAACTGACAATGACATTCGACACTAAAAAACATCAACAACAAAAATAGCAACAGCAACAACAATACTTAAAATGAGAAACAAAAACAATCACAACTCTATTTGAAATTAGATACATCAACAACAATACTTGAAATAACAACAACAATTCTCGACACTAGAAATAACAACAATACCCGACACTAGAAACATCAAAAGCAACAAAAACAACAGCAGCCGACACTAAAAACATCAACAACAAAAACAACATTCACTTTCGAGCCTTAAACATATTAACAACAACAATAATAACAACAAAGTCAACAACAACAACAAAAACAACAATAATAATAACAAATTCAACTACAAATACAACAACAAAAGATAATAAAAATAATAAAATTGTTGCAGCCAACAAATGCGTAATTTTCATTTTGCTTTCAAAAGCCGAAGGCACCAAAATAAAAACAACAAGCAGCGCCCAACAACTTTTACAATAAATAAAATGTTGGCAACATGCGCCTTTGTTGTTGTTGTTGTTCTATCACATAGTTATAACATGAAATTGCATGCAATTTTGCACAATGCAACAAATAAGCAACAAGAACAACAACAACAACATTCAAATGCTGAGGGATTATGCAAACAACAGTAGCACTAGCGACAATAATAACAACAACAGCAACAACGACAATAAAAATTATACAACAGCAGCCCTGGCAAAAGTTAAATTTATGCAACACAACTTGCGGCACAATTTGCATGTGTGTGTCTGTGTGTGTGATCGAGAGAGAGAGAGCGAGAAAGCAAGCGAGAGAGCGCGGGTGTGCGATGAGAAGCAGCGCTAAGCGGCATTGGGGTTTTAGAAAAACACTACAGCAACAACGACAACAACTTTTGCCGCAAAATGTGAAAACCCCAAAACACAAACAACAAAATTGAAATAGCACAGCAAAGGCCAACGACAATAACAACAACAACAAATCCAACACAGTTGAACTAAACACAAATTCCAGCACTACAGCTGCCCGAAAGTGACTGCACATATATATATGAGTGTGTATGAGTGTTTGTAAGTGTTTGTGTGCATTGGCTGCCTTTGGGGTTTTCGCTAGTTGGAAAAACTTTTGAGGTTAACGCACTTCAAATGGGCGCATTCAAACAAAGTAAAAGCTACAGCCACAACCAGCGCCATGCACTGGTAGCTGCCTATGCACATGCAACTGTATGTGTGTATGTAAGTATGTGTGAGTGAGTGTTGTTTGTTAGATTTTGCTGCATGCCTTCAAATGTTATTACTTGCGCTTTTGTTAAAAGTTGCCAATCTGTGTGTGGGTTTGTATGTGTGTGTGACAGCATTTCACAAATTTGCTGCTCACACAATTTCATTGCACAAGTAGTGTCACTGTTGCTTTATTTTTGCTTTTGTTCTGTTTTTTTTTTTTTTTTGCTGTCCACTTGGTGGCGCATTTTCCAGAATTGCCGCTTGTCGATGCAAAGTTTGTCGATTCAAGAGTTATTGTGGTGAAAAGGTAGAGTGTATGTTGCTGTTGTGCTGTTCGTGACTTTCTCTAAAATGTGAAAAGTTGCCTGTTCGGACAGCAGCCCCGGTGAGTGAAAAGTTTGCAGGTATTCAAATTTAAATTTTATTAGCGGTCAACTGGTGCGTTCGGGTGAGTGTCATTGAAATTGGAATGTGTGGTGAATTGTGTGGAGTTTGAATTTCTCATTAATATGGCCAAAGTTGCTAAACATTTATAATTGGAATTTTGCTGTTGTTGTTGTTTTGAAGGGTAAAATTTTGTGGTGACAAATCGTTGACAAATCTCACTTTAGTTCATACAAAGTGGATCACTTTAAGGCAGAGACATAACAGTTATAACGTTTTTAGAAAAAAAATTGGAAAATAACTGTTTCATTGTAAGAAATATTTGAATTGTTACTTATAATTATTATTTTGAAATTATTATTTTTACATCTGTGTATAACTATTATTCGTGAAAAATATTTTTTCTGTTGCCTAATAACTATTATCAGCAAGAAATATTTTTTCCATTGCTCGGTAACGTTTATTTTTTGAAAAATATTTTTTCCGTCATCGCATAACTGTTATGAGAGAAAAATATTTTTTACGTTGAGTGGTAACTATTATTTTGCAATATATATTTTTTACGTTGGGCATTCACCACATTTAAGGACTTCGCTAAGTCTTACGACTTCTACCGGGACGGGTACTGGACAAGGGGCTGGCACCCACCACCCACACAATAAAAAATTTAATCATTGATTCGATTTAAGATTCGCGATTATTCCAAAAGTGATGGGTGATGGTGTTAGTCTGGCATCAAATTCATGATCAGCGAACTTAATTCCATAGAAAACTTCTAGTCGCATTCACCGATCAGACATCTATTTCTTTTGTGTGCCGGTATTTTCAACGAAAAAAATATATATTGTAAAATAATAGTTATCAGTCAACGTAAAAGAAATATTTCCCATTCATAACACAGCACAACAAAAAACACTTTTTTCTGTTGCATGGAGTTTTTCTACTGTTTCTTACTAATTTGGGTGCGCTGATTTCGAATCTATCCTCAGATTTTTTCTAGCAGCTCTAGTTTGTGAGATATAGGTACCATGTCATTTTTTCAGTTTTTCCTCTACTTTTTCCATATTTTTGATCGTAATTTCTAAACCAAAAAAACCGATTAACATGATTTTCACCTTAACGCATTAACAACACCGCACGGCTTCTTTTTCGATGCAACTTATTTTTATAAGTTTTAAAATGCCGCGGTAATTGGACCTCAAAGTCGGAAAAAATTTAATTTTAAGGCGTTTTCTTTGATGGTCAAAAACATACACAATTTTCGTAGATCAATTAACAAGTTAGGTGTATAATGAAAGCCGACACATCAAACATTACAACTAGTGTCCGACCGAATATTCGGTTTCGGTTTCGGCCCAAATAAGTGGTTTCGGTTTCGGTTTCAGTTTCGGCCAAAAAATGGCCGAATAGCCGAAACCGAAACTTTCTAGTATATTTTTTACATTTTATTGTGTAGCAGGTATATAGTGAAAGAAGAAGTAATTTAGATGCCAGCAATGTAAATAAACTTCTTTTGTTAGCATATAATATTAAATTATTTAATTTTGAATATTAGCGAGTAAGGTACGAAAGGGTGATTTTTCATGTCTACGTTTTTAAAAAATGAATAAATTGTTTTTATTAATATGTATTTATTTTTTTATGCTATTATGTTTCGGTCGGACACTAATTACAACACAGCCAAATTATTTGGCGGAATACACATTCGCATCGAAATAATAGCAAAAATGTACCATAGTCATTTTCAGTCCGTTTCCTTAAAAAAGTAGGAGCCTCAAAATATGCAAAGTTTTTATTTTTTTTTTGTTTCGTGCAATTCAAAATATTTTTGTTTTTTGCTTGTATTTCAGACTATAAATGGAACATATAAAAGAGCATATTTTGAGGCCTCTAATTTTTTAAGGAAAACGACTGAAAATGACTATGGTACATTTTTGCTATTATTTCGATGCGAATGTCGCCAAATAATTTGGCTGTGTTGTATTGCTTGATGTTTCTTCTTAAGATATTCATATACTTCGTAACTGGATTTATGAAACATCTGTTCGATTTTCGCCATCAGAAAAAACGCCTTGAAATTCCATATTTTCCTACTTTGAAACCTTATTACAACGCCAATTTAGAACGCATAAAATTGATTAATGTCAGAAAAGATGGCGTGAGATGTTGTTAGTGCAACTATATAAAAATCATGTCGATAGGATTATTGGTTCAGAAACTACAGTCGAAAACGAGAAAAAAGCCGAGGAAAATTCGAAAAAGTGACACGCCCATTTTTTTTGCGAAAACTAGAGCTGTTACATAAAAACGGAGTATGGGTTTGAAAACAGCGTGCAAAAACGATTCAGATTCATGTAAAAAACTCCATGCAACAGACATGCTGTTGTGCAGTGTAATTGTTACTGCCAACAGAAAAAATATTTTTCAAAATATAAACGTTACCGAGCAACGGAAAAAATATTTTTCCAAAAATAAACGTTACCGAGCAACGGAAAAAATATGTTTCTCTCATAACAGCTATGCGATGACGGAAAAAATATTTAAAAAAAAAATAAACGTTTTCGAGCAATGGAAAAAATATTTCTTGCTGATAATAGTTATTAGGCAATAGAAAAAATATTTGTCACGAATAATATTTACGAAATGACGAAAAAAGTATTTTTTTTCCTCATAATAGTTATTGTCCAACATTTATAAATATCTCTTAAAAATGGGCTACGTTTTCGAATTTTTAAAAATTCATAACTGTTGTAGGTGTAGGTGTGTACTTTGGTTTTGCAAATTTTTTCAACTTTAACAAAGAAAGAAATGTATGAAAAGCTGGTTTAATGCTTACTAGCTCACATATCCTGGCACGCTTTTCTTGGCTTTCGGCGAGCTCAGCAGATATGTAAGTCCTTAAGGATTCCATTCTCTACTTGTTAATGTATTTGTACGTTCCTGTTGCTTCTTGTTTCTTGTTTCCTAATGGTTTCCTTCTCATTATTATTGCTTCTTTTAAACTATTTTTTCTCAAACTTATTGCTTCTTTTTTACTGGCTTTTTTATTTAAAATTTTTCCTCCCTGGCCGTTTTATCGACTTAAATTACATTAACCACACCACAATGTACATTCGTCAAATGACGTTCACAACAACAGTAACAATTTGCGCTTGAAAACACAGAAAACCAATAACCAAGAAGAAGAAGAAGTTGGAAAAGAATCACCAACAATAATAACAAAAATCAGCGCATTTACTCAATGAAGTGGAAAAAGTTCATAAATTCCTGGTCTTTGTCTTATTTGCTTATTTTATTGCTTTTATTATAATCAATCTTATGTTGTTTGTTGCTTTTAACATTATAGGTTTGTTCTATATGTTAAGTTATTATTGTTGTTTGTATAGATAAGTCTGCCTTTTGTGTGCATATTTGGTCTTATCTGAAAACTTTAAGACTGAACTACCTTCCTTCGCTTCCTTTAGTCACTGCTTTCTATACCCCTCCTCTCCTCTTTATTTCTATTTATGTCTTGAATGCTGGTTCATTATTCTTATGGCTCGTATGTTTCAAAATAATTTCAATGAATTTTTAATTAAGCTTAAGCACACAAAAACCAAACACAGTCAGCAACAGGCAGCTGCCAGGTTGTAGCAAAATTTCGCCTCGTCCTCGTGGAATGTTGCATGTTGGCTAATGACTGCACAAAACCAACAACACTTCTATACAAACTCATTACAATAAATTTTCGCTATCTGGTTTTTCTGGCAATGACAAATGCAGCCAATGCAGCTGCAATGCGTTGACAATTAGCAGCACACATGAGATAACAAAATGGCAGCTAACAAACATAAACAGGCACATAGACAACACACACACCCACACAAACTCACTCGCTCGCATATGGTTGCTGCCATTTTTTGTTGTTGTTGTTGGTTGCATTGTTTGCTTGTTTCTGTTGTTGTTGTTGTGGTAACTGTCAGTGCACTATTGTCATTTGTGCGCCGTCACTCAAATGCATCACACACTACGAATTGTGTGTTTTAATTAGTTTATGCAAATATTTATTTGTTTGTTGTTGTTGTTGTACAATAGTACGATATTGTTAGACTTTGTTGTTGTTGAAATTTGTTAATTAGCCTAAATTGAGCTTTCAAGTCGGTCACATTTTTTGCTCAAAATCGATTAGCGAATTTTTCTATTTTAAAATTGAGCCTAAAAGCCTTTTACTTATTTGTAAAATAATTTTTTTTTTATTTTTTATATTAAATTCAGTCACTGAAAACGAATGTGAATCTGATGCATTGAAAAGCTAATTTGTCAAATAAATATATAAAAAAATTCAATTAATAAATATACAAAAATAATAGCTCAAAATTTTTCACTAAACTCCTCAATTTCAAACTCAGAGTGGAACTTATAAACCCAAATAATGTAAATAAACCTAACAGTATACAATTTACAAAAATAATGTTGAATATTTATATTTAAAATTCATTGTGCACAATGGATTGAAAAGCTAATGAATAGGTCAAATAAATAAAAAATATATAACAATGAAAATAATAGCTCAAAAATTGCCACTAAACACTTCAGACACAAACTCACAGTGGAGCTCATAAGCCCAAGTAAGGCAAATGAGCCTAAAAGTATGCAATTTACAAACAGATTGTTACATTTTTCAATTCAAAATCCATTGCTCACAATGGATTGTAAATTTCTCATTTTTGTAGACCCTAAAAGTATGCCACATGAAATGCTTCCATGTTCTCCATTATGTCAACAACATTTACCATACTTTCAGTAATTTAATTTAATTGTTCCAGCTAATTGACTTTGTTGCTTTGAGTTTGCGGCATCTTTAAAGCAATTTTAAAAATGTCTCCTGAATTTTTACTGAACACTCAATGAATCTCATACCACTGTATGTACCGTTATTACTTTTAACAACTTGTCAACAAATTTCAGTTCATTTTCTTCGTTCGCTCATGTTGGTTGCTTTTGCGAAATTTTCGTCAATTTGCTGTTTTCGTTGCCTTTCATTTCAATTACTATACTAATATTTTGTGAAAGCAATAACAACAACAACAGTGGCGACGTCGTCGACAACAGCAGTGCCAAAAGTAAATGAAGTTGAAATTAACATTTTCATTGTTTTCTATTATGTTTGTAAATTGTTTTGTTCGCTTTTGTTTTGTTTTGTTTTGCTGATTTTGTTTTTGTTCTATATTTGTGTATGTGTGTGTGTGTGTGTTGCCATCTAGCGCTGATTTATGTAAATGTTGTAAGAACGCGTCTGCGCTGAATGTGCGCCTTGAAGTGGGTCTGCTTAGTGCTTGCTTGATTGTTGTTTTTGTCGGTGTTTGTGTGCTGTGTGTAAATGATTTTTTGCGCAACGTGTGCAAACAATAAGTTGAGAAGATGTGTTTATATTATTTATTTGTCGAAATATGACAAAATATTCATCTAAAGAAATTGTTTGTGCAGACATGCAGACATGTAATGGTTACGCAAAAATATATGTTTTGTACTTATGTGTTGCGTTTTCTGTTAAACAGAAAGCCTCAAAGAATAAACTTGAAGCACTGGAAGGCATTTCAGGAATAATAATGAAAAGCTTTAATCAATATTTTTAGCTTCAATTGTGCAAAGATATTCATAGTGTTAAATAAATTGTGTACTGCTTTGATATAATGTTACTCATACGCCATGTAAACCTTTAATGTGTGTCCTTTTGTTTGGACATGCGCGAACATTTTTTATACATATTTATGATCAGTGTGACCAGTAGAAGTAATTTAGCCACGTCCGTTCGTTCGTTCCTCAGAAGATCCGTATGCAAGCTACTAAAAAAGAAGCACAGTTATCAGAATAAAAGTCTGGAACTCCTAGTAAGGATATGTTAGGTTAGGGTGGCACCCAAGATGACAGAGTCTTCTCCGGGCCAGGGTTGAACAGTGGCTCATTGGATGGAAAACGTTCTCTTCTTCATTCACAGAGCCACAGCTGCAGCAGTGCTCATTGAAAGGGAATCTTAACTGTGCCTTCCTATGATCCAGTGACCAGTTAGAACTGCTACAGTGGACACGATTGAGTTACACCTCAAGCCCCAAAGCTTTTTGGTTCTCTTATGAAATACCCTAAGTAATTGCAACTGACAAACGTCAGTAAAACCAATTGGTTCAATCCCTGATATCCCTGTGACCAGGAACCCATGACAAATGAACCTCATTTCACTTCGATGAATTACTCAGAGCTGCGCGGCTCCTAACTACAAGTTTCGAAAAGGTGTTCACGCCGGTGAGCGAATTAATGGTCGCCTCACTACTTGCAAAAGCTAGGAGTATCAGTATTGAGTCCACATAGCCGTACGGTTGGACAGCAGTAAAGTTCTTAGTAGTCCTAGTCCTATCTGCTAAAGATTCACGTGAAAATCCTGTGTGTCAATCAAATAATGCTACACGTATGAAGTGTAATAGAAATTATTGATTTCAGTTAAACGATGTGTGGTATTCAACAAATGTTACTCATACGCCACGTCGTACCTCAAATAAATAGCCAATTTAACTGTTGAGACACGTTTGTTGTAACATTTTTAGCTGTGCAATCTAATAAAACTAAAAAAACAATGGAAAAACATCTCTTAACCCTTTCGCTATTTTGTTGACATATGGCAACATGCTACTTTGTGGACGTCTGCATCCTCTATGGTTGCAAGAATACATTTTTTTGTTGGTTTTAGAATAGTTTGAAGTTTTAGGAAAAATACGAAATTAATAAACTGAATAATTGAGTTTAAATAGGAGAAGTATACACGTTTTTTTAATGGTATATCTTGACATAGTAAAGGAAGAAGAAGCAGAAAAAATGAGAGAACTTTTTAATTTCACGTTTTCTTTAAATTTAGACACTTTTTTTTTTTAATTTTGGCTGAAGTAAATGAAGAAATATTCAAATTTTCGTTATGCGTAAAAAGTTGTATGTTTAAGTAATTATTACAGCCACAACGATGTGGTTGCTCTCATAGAAAAACACTCTAAAATACAGGGTCCGAGTATAAAAATTAAAAAATTTTTTACGGAATGTTGCTATTATAACCACATAGAAGCCTAAGACGTAAAATTTAAAATTTTAACTTTTTAACGAAAAACTGTTACTCATACGCCATGTCTTACATCAAATAAATAGCAAAAGCTAATGCGACATGTTTGTTGTAACATTTTGAGTTTTCTAAATCTGAATCTAAAAAAACTATAAAAAAAACAATGGAACAGATGTTAACCAAAAAAGCCAATTCAATTGATGCGACACGTTTGTTGTAAAATTTTGAGCTGTGATATCTTAAAAGAACTAAAAAAAATGCAAACAATTTATGTTAATCAAAAAAAATTTTGCGCATACGCCACGTCTTACATGAAGTAGATACTAAAATCAACCAATGCGACATGTTTGTTATAACATTTTGAGTTGTGATATCTAACAAAACTAAAGAAACTATGGAAAAACATCTGTTAACCAAAAAATGTTACTCATACGCCACGTCTTACATAAAGCGAATAGTCAATTCAATTGATGCGACACGTTTGTTGTAAACTTTTGAGCTGTGATAACTTAAAAGAACTAAAAAAATTTAAAAAAAAAACCAAAAATATGTTACTCATACGCCACGTCGTACATCAAATAAATACTAAAATCAACCGATGCGACACGTTTGCCGTAACATTTCGAGCTGTGAAATCTAATGAAACTAAACAAAAAAATTTAAAAAATGTGTCACACATAAAATGTTACTCATACGCCATGCCTTACACCAAGTTAATTTGAAATTCAACTGAAGCGACACGTTTGATGTAACATTTGGAGTTGTGAGATCTCTTAAACACATTTTCAGGTCAGTTGATTTATTTTGTGGTCACAAGTTAAACTACACAACCTACTGATTGTCTTGAAATTCAAAGTCTTCACATTTTCACAAGTGTGAGTACTTGTTTTTTCCATTTTATTGTTCTTCAAACCGTCATCCATCTAGTATAGCTACAACGGATGAGGATCCGTTCGTCCGCCTTTATACATTTCTTGTTTGGCTCGCCAGTTTAAACTCCTGCTTTACCTGCTCACTTATTTCTTTATTTTTTATTCCTTTCTCTACGCATTTGTATGCTCCTTTCAATTATTTACTTCCTAAATTATTTGTGTATCATCGAATTTTCTGCGTTGCCCTTTCTATGCTCGTCCAACTGCTCTGCTATCACTTTTCTTTACTTTCCTCAGTAGCATTTTTCTCTACTCATCACTACTTGCTTGACCCTTTCTTTACCCGCTTTCTACTAATTTTTTTTTCATAATTTCTTGCTAAATTTGTTCACTTCATTTTTTGTTTGCTTTTCTCCTGTTCGCGCTACTTGTGCCGCTGCCGCTGCAGCCATTCGTTCCGCTTGTTTTGGCTGATTTGATGAGGTATTTAAATTGTAATTAGATTGCGGAATTAAAATGCATTCAGAAGCGTGCTTCAGCGTTGCTTTAATTGCTTTTATTTAATGCTTAACATAATGTCGGCTTAATCGGAAAATTTTCCTTTAAGAGAGCTTAAGCGTCGCCTGCTGTTACGTGTCGCTCATGGCAAAAGTAATTAGCTGCGCTGATTTTAGTCTTTAAAATAATAAAATTGATGGCAAATAAAAGACTAAACTGAAAACGATTTTTAGATGCAAATAATGCAAATCACATTTGGGGAAATGAAGTTGTTTTTATATATCGTATTTTGTACTGTTTTAATGTTTTAGCTCTGACTGACACACAACTTTAAATTGAATTGAATTGAGTAATGTAGCAAACACATAATTCAATTAAAAGTTTGCTGTCGACACTGTCGCTTCAAATTTAGTAGGTTTAATTAAGTTTAGTTTAGTCGGTTTTCTTTATATTTTTTTGGTTATGTACATTTTTTATTTATTTGTTTCTTTCTTATTATTTTGTTGGATTATTTTTCAAGATTTTTTTTAATTTTATATTTAATTCTTGTATTTTGTTTTTTTTTTAATTTTTAATTTTATTGTGTTTTGTAAATTATTTTGTAATTATATGTTAATTTTTGCATTGTTTTTGGTTTTTATAATGTTTTTATATTTTTCATTAATTATGTTGGTCTAGTTTATTTTTTGTTTTTAATTTTAATAAATTTTAAAATGCTTGATTTTTTCTGGTTTCATTTTTATAATTTTGTTTGGTTTCTTTATTTTGCCTCATTACTTTTCCAAGATTTTATTTCTTACATTTATATATATTTTTTATTTATATAATTTTTCTATTTTATAAAATTTATATTTTTTAAATAATTTTTATGTTATTTGAATTTTGTTATTTCGTTTAGAAGTATTTATTTTTCTGTTTTGCTTATATTTATTTTATTTTCCTATGTTTTCATTTCATTCATTTTTCATTTCATTTCATTTTTTTGTTGAATTATTTTTTTAATTTTTATTTACTGTTAATGTTTGCTATTTGTATTTGGGAATTATGTTTTTCATATTTATGCTTTTTGTAATAAGTTAAATTTTTTCATTGTTTTGTTTTTTTATAACGTTTTAATTTTGTTTTTTCTTTAATTTTGTTGGTCTAATTTAGTTTCTAATTTTTCTAACTTTGTGTTATTTTTGTATATTTGAATTTGGTTTTTGTTCTTATTTTTTTATTACTATTTTGATTTTTTTTCCGTTTGTTTAATATTTGCGCTTTGTTTTTATTATTATTTATTTTTGGTATAAAGATTTTTGTATGTAATTTTGCAAAAATTTTTTGATTTTTAGTTTGTTTTATAATTCGGTTTTATTTATTTTATTTGTACGTGTTGTTTGTGTTCCTATTTTTATTTGATTGTTTAAAATTTATTTTCTTTTCTTTTATAAATTTTCATTGTTTTTTGTCTTTTTACTTAATTCTGTTAATTCTGTTTTTAGTTTTTGTTTTTTTATATTTTTTGTTTTATAAAAAATTTTTGTGTTCTACATTTTTTTGTTTTATTGTATTTGTTTAAATTATTGTTTATCTATTTCTTAGTTTTTCGTGTTTAAAATATGTTAAATTTTTTATTGTTTTTATGTTTGAATTTTTTGTTTAATTTTGTTAGTCGCGCTTAATTTTTATTTTCAAATACACAATGCATTTTTTTTTATTTTTTGTCTGCTTTGTGGAAAACTTGGTTTGTTTTTAATTTGTATGATTTTTTTGAATTTGTTTTTTGTTGGATTTTGTAATTATTATTTATTGTTTTTCATGTTTTTTTTAAGAAAATTTGGTTTTGTGTTTATAATTTTTTTGGTATATGTTTGGTAATAGGTTTAGGTAGGTAATAGGTAATAGGTAGGTTTGGTAATATTTGTTTTTGTTTCTGAAATTTTTTTTTTTAAGTTTTAATTTTTTGTTTTAATTTTTAATTTTCATTTTTTTATTATTTTAATTTGTTTTATTTATTATTTTATTATTGTTATGTTTGGTATTTTATTAGTGCTTTTTATTATTTTATAGGTTTGGTAATATATGTTTTAGTTTGTAAAATATATATTTTTTTTTAATTTTTTGTTTTACTTTTTTAATTTTTAATTTATTTAGTTTATTATTTTAATTTTTTTTTTTATTATTTTATTATTATTATTATTATTAGTATTTTATTATTGCTTTTTATTATTATGATCTTATTATTATTAATTATTTTTATATTTATTATTAATCTCTTCTAACTTTTATTCGTTTTTGTTTCAGTTTCAGTTTTGTTTTTAATTTAATTTTTTTTTTATTTGCCTCTTACTGAATAACTTTTTCATTTTGTAATGTTTAAAGTTCATTTCCCACCCGAGCGACTCTTCACCGCAGGCCATAGACAACTTCCAACTTGATCTCACGCTGTCCAATGGCCACTTGCAACTTTCTCACATTTCTTAGGGCATCTTCTCTCGTCCTTCTATTTGCCAACGAAAATTTTTGATTATTTTTCGTAGGGTCTTTGCTATTATATTCACTTCACAAGCGCTGCAACACTGCGTTTCAACCTCATTCGAGGCGACCTTTCACTTCAATTTTGAATTTGTATGAACACCACTCAACTTGAAACTCGAAACTTGCCCAAAAACTCGGCGCGCGTGAAATCAAACTCTGCTCGCTTAGAAATTTGCTGTGTAGCTTTTGTCCTTTGGCCACAAGCGTTCGACCAACGTTGTGCCGAAAGTTTTGAGTTTTGGTGAAGCGGCAGCGTAAACTTTTGGCAAGAATGTTGTTGCAGGTGGGGGAAAAATTAGCAGCGAAAGTAAAGTAAGTACGCTACGTCGGTCGCTTAGCCGATTATGCCGACGATGCTGGACTGCTGCGCTGCCAACAAAATGAACTATGCGGACGTGTTCTGTATGCTAAGCGCGTGAGCACTTAAGAAAATCATTCATTTAAGCGCACACAGCGAAATTAATTATTAATTTTTGTTTGTCTGTCCATTTGTGCAATGAGTTTGCTGCGTAAAGCTTTCGGAAGTCTGCCATTCAGTTGATTTCGCTCTGCTTAGGCTCTCTTTCACTATGTCTGTCTGTCTGTGTGTGCATGTGTCTGATTGTCGACTTCGTTTAATCGTCACAGTTTCGCCTTTTCGCTGGTTATAAATTCTTTGGTGCGCATTTTTGTTGGCGTGCCGCACCAAAAACTTTGGGCCAACTTAAGTTAAAAAGTAACTCAGCGTAAGCGGGCAACGCTACTTTTGTTGCTTACATTGTGGTAATTAAAAATGTTCATGATTAGACCGAAAGCCGGTTGGCTGCTGCCGCTTTCAGTCGGTTGATGTACTTATGGAGCGCTCTAAAAGTTGATGGAAACAAAAAAAAAATAGAAAAACGCTTAAGAATAGTTTTTGTATTTTAAGCAAAGAACACCTCAATCCACTGCACGAGCAGAAAATAATAAAAATTATTATAAAACTTAACCACCAACCATTAAGCAAATTGACGCCAACAGGTCACTAATCATTCTCTCTCTCTCTCTTCTCGTCTCTTTGCAGGTATGTACGCGTGCAGTTCTTATGGCAGGCAAACTTTATGTGCCCAATTTGGCTGAATTTATATGTTGGCAGCATTTTAGGCGTCGCACCACACATCTGTGTGCGAAAATTCATCATAAGCGGCCGAGACACCTTTAGCCGTTCAGCTCGGTGGTTATTTGGTTTGTTTGTGTGTGTGTGCGCGCGCGCGTGTGTGTTGGTGTAATTTGCGTGTACAAATCCCCAGCGCCAACTTACAACTTAATCACAAAATAAATGCGCCAAGATTAATAGGCATTCTGCTGCGCGCTGCAACTTTGGCCGCTTTGTTGCCGCATTTCGCTTTTATGTTTTGTCGCGCCGTGAGCGCTAAATGTAATTTTATTACCTCGCTGGCTGTCGCGGTGCAAAATTTATGCCAACAATAACAACAACAACAACAAAAGCTGCCATACATATGACCAACACTTCTATAGCGGTGCGCCAAATCGCATTTAATATCACAGCTTAGCTTGAAATTTGCTCAGCGAAAGCATCGCTTCGGCAAACTTTGCCTACAAAGGCTTTATGCAGCTTTATCCGTTTGCCGTTTATGCTGTGGCCATTATTATTATTATTATTATTATGATTATGATTGCTATTATAACTACTTAAAGACGTAATGCGCTCAACGCTAAGCCAACACGGAGGCGGCCAAGTGCGGTGCGTTGAGGCCCAACTATGGCAACGTTGTTTATGGTTGAAAATGTGCCATTTGCACCTAACATACTGTAAATTTCTCAACACACATACACACACAATCATATTGGAATGTTTATAGGTAAATGCTTGCAAACACACACACACACCTAATTCACTCATATATATTCATATTTCTGTATATCGTTGTGTGTGTGGGTTTATCTGAAACCATTTTCGCTGTTTCTGTTCCTGTTAACGTCATATTTTCGTGGCATACTTTTGTGCGCTAGTACATTTTCATACATCTAGTTATGTATGATTTATATATGTGTATGTGTGTGTGTGTGTTTAGCAGTTGAGTCGTGTTAAGGTAAATTTTTTGCGTACCTTAATAATGCAAATGTGTGTTCGCATTGTTACACTCCTTCTTTTCTATTAGTATTTGTTGTTGTATTTTGTGCTATGCACATTACTGTCACACGTTTGTGTATCACCTGCGGGTTTGTTAAGTAGAAAAAAAATATTGTAACATAATGTTGCCGTACGCTACGAACGAGCCACATTGTAACAGCTCAGTGGATTTGGTGAAAATGTTTAAATTGATTAAAAAATTGCCGATTTAGCTTAATTTTAAGAAAGTCAAAGTCTATAGAGACGTTATCTTGTTGTTGTATCTTTAAGTCAGAATTTTGAGTAAGTTTTACACATTGTTTAAAGTTTATATTTGTACAGACCCTTTCTGGATGTTTTTTTACCGACACCAGAAACGGATAAAAGCCAAGTTTGATTGGAGTTTAGCTAGAAACAGCTAGAAGCCAAGTTTGCTTGGAGTTTAGCTAGAAACAGCTAGAAGCCAAGTTTGATTTAAGTTGAGCTCAAAGCAGCTCAAAGCTGAATTTGATTGGAGTTTAGCTAAAAACAGCTCAAAGCCAAGTTAAATTGGAGTTTAACTATAAACAGCTAGAACCCAAGTTTGATTAGAGTTTGGCTAGAAACAGCTTAAAGCCAAGTTTGATTGGAGTTTAGATAGAAACAGGTAGAAGTTGAGTTTTATTGGAGTTTAGTTAGAAACAGCTTAAAGCCAAGTTTGATTGGAGTTTAGCTAGAAACAGCTAGAAGCCAGGTTTAGTTGGATTTTAGTTAGGAACTTCAATCAAACTTTCACAAAAGCGAAACAAATTTAATGATTCTATTGACTTCAAATGTTAGCAAATACTTCAAATTAAAAACAATTCTATACGTATTTTCAAAATGATGCAAATCAGCCTTTGTGCATCAAAAATTGATTAGATTTCGTACATATGGAGATTGGTCTGAAAAGTTTTCGATCTAACAAAGAGACATGATATATTTGCTTTAAATTTATTCGAATTTTTCTACAAAGCTTCCCTGTAAGTCAACATATTTACTTCTCCCAGCGATGTTCCCAACTCTTTAACCTTTCCAAATAGAGCATTGGAAATGTTAATTATCACACATTTTTGGTCTAATATGAGCAAACGTGGCATCCAACGTGCCTACAGCTTTCACATGCTTAAATTTTTAGATTCCATATGTGAAAAATACATTTTTTTGGACACATTCATAGCCTCTGCTATCTCTTTAACTTTTATTTTATGAACTTGAGCAAAGTTGTGGTCAGTCATTTCAACTTGTCTTTGATTTGCCTTTCAAAAAACAATATTTTATAACTGCTCTATACTCGATTTTACCCAAACATCAGTCTCAGACAAACATTGACTGACTGAAACCATTCAAAATGGTTGAAAATTCGATGAGCGCCTTTCACAGGAGGCGTCAACGGCTTCCCTAACTTTTGTTGACGACTGTGGCCATCTTCATGTTAATTTTGCAACATTTTCAACCACAATCATTGATAAAAAAACAAAACAAGAATGATTGACGTCAAGCAAAAAGAGCATGTTGACTTCAAATTTGATGAAAGTCAAATCGACTGACTCAAACCATTCAAAATAGCTAAAATGTTGATGATTTTCCATCTTTGACTTGACTTTTGCCATCTTCATGTTAAACTCGAATACATTTCAGACCACAATCATAGATAAAGAAGAAAACAAGGATGATTGACATCAAACAAAAAGAGCATGTTGACTTCAAATTTAATGAAAGTGTTTCAAATGAAAAAAAAAATTACATGCATATCTTATATAATGAAAATCAGACTCTGAAGGTGTGAAAATTGGGTGAGAGTTTAGAGAGAAGAGCACGATTTATCCACACGGCATGTTGAGTTGAACATGAAACTCATCATTTGTATTATAAACTCTACCAAAAAGAAGAGTCTTCACAAAGTTGAAAATAAAGTTTTTGCCATACGTCCTACAAAAGTCGTAGCGAAACGCTTCAAGCCTAGTGAAAGTGGTTCAAATAAGCCAAAATTAGACATTCAATTCTTGTTTTCATCAAAATTAGTCCCCCAAGGTGTTAAAAGCGGATTAACATTAAAATCGAACTCTTAACGTGTTGAAAGTAGGCCAAGAGTTCGTGTGGAAAAACACGATTCAATGAGTTTATAGACTTCAAGCATAGTAAATGAGCTTCAAATGGGCAAAAATTTGACATCCAATTCTTGTTTTCATCAAAATTAGTCCCCGAAGGTGTTACGAATTAACATTAAAATCGAACTCCTAACGTGTTGAAAGTACGCCAAGAGTTCGTATGGGGAAAATGCGATTTAATGAGTTTATGGACTTCAAGCATATTGAAATTGCTTCGATGAGCAAAAATTTGGTATTCAAATCTTGTTTTCATCAAAATCAGCCTCTGAAGGTGTTAACACTTTTATGAAGATTCCTGAATCAGCATGTTTTGTTGAGGTCACTAAGAGATTCTTTGAGCCTATTGAACTTTGAGCCTATATTTATATTGCATTCAGTAGAGAATTCTCTATCGTCTGTTCAGTTGAGCATTTCAACGCAAATAGTCATCTCGTTTGGATTTGCAATTTCCAATATTTATCAACAACTACATATTTACTCGTAATTTTGGATTTTCTAATTTTGGCTTAAAGTCCACGTTGGCGTATGAGCAACATTTCAACCTTTGTACAAGCAAACAAAATTAATCTAAAATGAAACAATGCGTGCTCGTTTAAATTTCTCCATAACATTGAGCACACATAAAAGCGCACATATACTAGGAAACTTGTATCACTGTGTGCGTGTGTGTGTGTGTGAGTTGTACACGTTGGCATATCGAATATTGAACACGTTTCAATTATTTTCATCAAACAATTTCACCTGCTCAAACACAGCACAATGTTTGAGCAATGTTAGTCTTCATATGTGGCGCTCAGCTCATCTGTCCCTGCCACAAGGGCAACGACAGCAACAACAACAACAATCCAAAATAGCAGCTTCAGCTGTCGCACCCATAACAACTGCGCACTAACCAGCCGATTCAGCCAACCTACCAATTGTAGCCCGCACCAGCAGAGCAGAATGCAAAAATAACAATTTCGAAAATACAATTATTGAAGCGTAAACACACTCATACACGTACGAGAGCATACACACACACACACACACATGCATACAAACGCCCACATACCCATACAGGCACGATTGTATGTATGTATGTATGTTTATGCGTGTAGGCAAATAATGGTAGATGACAGTTGGCGTATTTTAAGAACAGACACACACACACACACACACATATATTGCATACTTAGCGGCGTTTATTTACATGCCTGTCATATACATATATATACAAGTCTATTTATATGTACAAGTGTATGTATGTATTGTGTGCGTGTGAGCATTTTAAATGTTTATGGTGAAAAGTTTGCACGGCTGCTGGCTGCTTTGCAAGCACACACACAGCTCAGTGTATGCGGTGGTTAGGTTTGTGTTTGTCGCCGTAGGGGTGACGAGCACGTAGCGGGCGACGCGTTGGTGGTTGAATGTAGTGCGATGTGACGACGGAAGTAAAATAGCGGAAACTACGTCAGCTGATAATTAAAGTAGCGCTTTACGCGTGTTGTAAAATGTATTTACACAGACGCACATAGACGCTCACAAACGAACATAACACACGCACACACACACGATCAAACAGCGCAATGTTGCCTGCAACAGTATTTACACACATGACGCTTGTAGCGTTGGCATTGATATTAAGTGTTTTTATTTGTAATACAGGGTGCTATTCAATCAACTGAGCCAAAGCTAGGAGAGCTTAAATTAGTGTAAATTGTTCAAGAAATTATACGAAAAAATATTAATTTAATTAAAAATATATTTTGAAGGTTTAAATAACCGGCCACTTCAGCGTTTCTAAAAAGGTAAAACCAATTTTCTTTTTGAATAAAATCTTATCAAAATCACAGAAAAAACTTTTCAAAATATTGACAAATATTTCTAGCATGCAATTTTTCAGCTATGAGAAATTGCAAGCAAGAGATTTGTTTAATTTACAAAACCTTTTTCCTAGAATGAAATATTTTTGAATAAAATCTTATCAGAATCACTAAAAAACAGCTTTATAAAAAAATTTTGCGAAATTTCTTTTGATCAAAAAATTGTTGCATGCAATTTTACTTAAACTTCGGCTGCTTTAAGACATTTTTAATAAAACAACACGCTACGCTTTAATGGACGATTCAAAAAGAAACACTTTTCTAGCATGTAAGTTTTTTCAGCTATTTGAAGTTTCATGCAAGAAATTTGTTTAACCCTTATTCTCATACCCAAACTTACTAACGTCGTTTGGCACCCGGGTACCCATTTCATGAAATTTTTAAGTTTTCACTAATAGAAAACAAAATTTTTTAAATATATGATTTGTTCGCTTTTCACCTAAATAACGAGGATCCGGAAGGTAAAAAAAAATTTTCATTATTTGTCAGTTTTTTTCACGAAAATACATCGCAGTGGGCACCCGGGTACCCGGGTATGAGAATAAGGGTTAATGTAGAACAATTTTTCTTAGAATGTATTTCTTCTTTTTGAATGAAATCTTATAAAAATCACAACGAAACAAATTTTCAAAAAATTAAAAAACATTTCTACCATGTAATTTTATCAACTATGTGAAATTGCAAGTAGGAAATTTGTTTAATGTAGAAAAATGTTTCTTAGAATGTATTTTTTTTTTAATTAAATCTTATAAGAATCACAACGAAACAAATTTTCAAAAAATTAAAAAACATTGCAACCATGCAATTTTATTAGCTATTTGAAATTGTAAGTAAGAAATTTGTTTAATGTAGAACAATTTTACTTATAATGTACCTTTTCAATGAAATCTTATAAAAATCTCAGAGAAAACTTTTTTCAAAAATTTTAGTGAAATTTCTTTCGATTTCAACCATGTAATTTTATCAACTATGTGAAATTGCAAGTAGGAAATTTGTTTAATGTAGAACAATTTTTCTAAGAATGTATTTTTTTAAAAAATTAAATCTTATAAAAATTACAGCGAAACAAATATTCAAAAAATTAAAAAACATTTCAACCATGCAATTTTATTAGTTATTTTAAATTGTAAGTAAGAAATTTGTTTAATGTAGAACAATTTTACGTATAATGTACCTTTTCAATGAAATCTTTTAAAAAATCACAGAGAAAAATGTTTTCAAAAATTTTAGTGAAATTTCTTTCGATAGTGAAATAGTATTGCATGCAATTTTGCATACTTGTGAACTTTGCCTGCTTTAAGGTGTCTTTAACAAAACAATGGATTACGTTTTAATGAGCAATTCAAAAAGACAAACATTTCTAGCTTGCAATTTTGACAGCTATATGAAATTGCATGCAAAAAAGGTTTTTCATATAGAAAATTTGTTCATAGAAAGTATTTCTTCAGAACCGATAGCTTGCAAAAATAAAAAAAAAAGAATTTTCCAAAAATTGAGTGAAATTGCTTTTGACTATAAAATTTATGGCATGGAATTTTGTATAGTTGTGAACATTCTCTGCTTTAAGTAGTTTTCAATATAGCATAAGGTTACGCTTTAATAGCTAATTAAAAAATAATAAAAATTTCTAGCATGCAATTTTATCTATTTTTATTTATTATTTATTTATTTATTTTATTATTTATTATTATCATATTTTTATTTCTTCAGAACAGACAATTTGTTATTTTTAGTAAACACATAAATAAAGTAAAATGACCTCCGACAAAATGTTTATTGCATGCGATTTTGCATAGCTAAAGTGATTATTTTGAAGAAGCTTTAATAAAACATTAAACCGTGGCTTAAAATGCTTTTTTAAAGCAGACGAATTTAGTTTGCTTGCGAGTTTTTCAATAAACTTGCATGCAATATGTTTCCTTAGTAAAGTAATTTTGCTTAACTTTCTTTAAAAAGCCATTACCAAAGCTAGCTCTTAGTTGCTTAGTGACTACTTTGAAACAAAAAAAATTGTTCTAGTATGCCAGTCTTTCAGTTATGTAAAATCGCATGCAATAAAGTTTATATAATATTTAAGTTTCAAAAAGCCATTAAAAAAAACAATAAATAGTGGCTACTTTTAAGCAAACGAATTTTGTTTGCATGCAAGTTTTTCAGCTATGTAAATTTGCATGCAATAAGTTTTCTTTAGTGGAGAAATTTGTGCTTTCTTTTAAAAAGCTATAAATCTTAATTGCTTAGGGACTACTTTAAAACAAAAAAAAAACAACTTTTTCTAGTATGCAAGTCTTTCAACTCTGCAAAATCGCATGCAATAAAGTTTTTATAATATTTTAGTTGTGAGAAGCCATTAATGAAACAATAAAGCGTAGCTTCAATGGTGGAAACACTGTATATTTATTCATGTACTACGGTGTCTACACACAGCATATGTGACATTTTTTTTTTGTGTGGGTGTGTGTGTGTTTGTGTGCCTGTAATAGTGGCATTTGTGCTGCTGTTGGCGCTGCACGGCATGCCGGCTGGATTATAAAGCGTAAATACTTGTTAAAACTACCAAAAGGCATTAGAGTAATCAACAGCTATGCAAACACACACACATATACATAAACAACAAAAACGCACATATAAACAAACACACAGACGCGCAACCAGTTTGAGTTTAATATCAACCGTACATGCGTGTGCGTGTGTACAAGCCATTTCTTGTTGTTGTTGCTCATTGCGCTCTACTGTATGTTGAACGCACACACACCAATAAAGTAACGTTGCGTGGAGTTAAATTTAATTACAACTCGCAAGTTTTCACTCACACAAACACAAACATTCATAAAAAGACGCACACAAATTCACTAACACACGCGCGGTACCAACAAGTGTCATTTTCAATGTGCCAACAAACATCAAAAACGTTCATTGATTTCGATGTTGTTTTTTTTTCCTGTACTCTATATGACAATACAAACAACAACAAAATCAACCAGCGACACTTTGACTTTTCACTTTACCTCCTTCGCAGCTTCGTTTACCTTTCGCGTGCATTTAATTACAACGCATTTAATTTATTCAATTTCGTTCACATTAAATGACACTCATACGCCTCCGAGACTCGCATGCCGTAGCGCAAAGTTTACGTTCAAAGCGTTCGTACACACGTACGCGTCCCGCTACGTGCGTGATTTAACAGCCAAAAGCCGCCTTTTGCCTCGGCTTGTTATTTATTTCATAAGCAACGCCCCCTTTGCCGCCGGCTGCAGACGACTTTGCACTGCCGCGACGTCTTTTCTAACTCTACGTGTTGCGGCGCTTCGTCTATCGTTTCATCTCTACGTGCTGCTGTGTTGCTCTTGGAGTGATTTAATAAATTTCGTGCGCTGCTACACGCCCACTTTTAGTGCTTTAATGTTTGCATTTTCGAGCCATCAAAAATTGTACACACACACAGACAAAATTAATTTGGCAGTGTGTCTTTGAGGAACCTTAAATTTAATTTGCCATAATGTTTTTCTTCTACTTGCTTCTCACTTTTTTTTTAATAGTTGACATTAAAACATTTGGCCACAATTTCAAATTGCTCGAACGCCTCCAAAACTGATTAATTTGCGCTTCAGAGCATTGCACGCACATTGTGGCGTATGAGTGATATTAATTCCACTGGTGGGCGCCAGTTACTTTTGGCATTTAATTAGCACCGACTCAGGCGCCGTTACATTTCATCACAATTAATTGCAATTGTTGTGGTTGTTGTTGCAGCTTTTTGTCATCTCACGCATTGTGTTACGCATACGCCCCCCTGTGCGCTGTGTTTGATGTAAGTACTCTACAGCCGACTGTGTGTGTGTGTGCGTATGTGTCTAAGAGTGCCTGCTATAAAATGCAATTAGCTGAAATTGGTTACTTTATTCGAGTGTCTGCTTCACTGCGTCTACGCGGCAAATACGAGCAACACCAACGCGAATGAGCGCCATATAAATTTCATAATAAAATTCTGCCGTAAATTGTTTACTCTTGGCTAGTTTCAGGCAACTTTACATTTTGTTACGCACATTTGATTAAATATGAGTGTGTATGAGTTATTTTTAGTTGAAAAATATTTGTGTATTTTGTTGAATAATTTTTGTGGTAGTTGCACCCACAACAACAGTTGTCCATAGCAACTCTCCATAGAAATTTATCATACACTTTAGCCAATTACATTTTAGCTTCAACTCCCCAAAGTAAATTCTTCATTTTTTTTTCACAGTTTGTGAGGTCTGCATTTGTTTGCTCGTACTTACCAAATTTTTTTTTACTTTTTTATTTTTTGGTCTGCATTTCATGTGCTTTCTTCGACGCCTTTGTTGGTTCAATGTTATTCATTTGAGAATTTTTTTTGTCTTTTTATTTTCAATTTTTTCGCTGTTTACTTTTGCCGGTTTTCTTTGGCCACACTGCGCACTGTAATGAACATAATAAATCATATAGTTGCATTCGTTTCTACACTGCCGGACACATGGGGCGCACATTGAAGTGAAGCGGCACGTAGCCGCCGCAAATGTCTTTCATAATTAAAGCATTGAAAATTCCTGCGCGTGTACTGTGCACAAAGGCAATCAGTTAAGTATTATCGAAGAAGGAGCGAATAAGAGCGAAAATGAGAGAAAAGTTTGTCTAGCATCCTGGACAAGGAAGTGGTGAAGTGGTGATAGCTTGCAGAAGCATTGGTTGGTGCGGCTGAGCTGTGGCCAAGGCTGATAAAGGCAGCACGACAATGTTTTGCTGTTCAATGGCTCTAGAACTAAGCGCTGCGGTTTGATTTACAGGTTGATTAATGACCTTCGAAAGTTAAGATCTTTGCCACTCATATCAGAAGATTGTTGGTTTGGCTGACTGGTAATTTTGACTTTTACTGTATGTTTTGTTCATCAGTTTTGTGCTATAAAATTTGATTTATTACAGCCTAAACGAAGACAAGTGCTGTCTTTCTGTACCTCCCAGAAGAATGAGTACCAAGTCTATTTTGAATCATTAACTTCGCAATACCCGATTTTTTGTTTAACAGCCACAGAGTTGTGTTTCGATTCTCCAATAGTTCTCATTTCGATTTTCCAACCACTTTCAAGTCTCGAGCATCTTGAAAACATCTCGAAGACTACTTCGAGATGTGCTCTTTGAGATGTGCTCAATGTTTGGCTGCATTCTGATTTTGTCAAAGATTTTGTGACAGTTTTAAACTTAAGTCTTAGCGTTCATCTCTGACGATTGTTTGCTAGTAGCTGGTTGAGCTCTCTTAACCCTTTCGCTATTTTGTTGCCATGTGGCAACATGCTACTTTGACGTCTGCATCCTCTATAGTTGCAAGAATACATTTTTTTGTTGGTCTTTAGAATAGTTTGAAGTTTTAGGAAAAATACGAAATTAATAAACTGAATATTTAAGTTTAAAAAAGAGAAGTATACACGTTTTTTTAATGGTATATCTTGACATAGTAAAGGAAGAAGAAGCAGAAAAAATTAGAGAACTTTTTAATTTGACGTTTTCCTTCAATTTAGATACTTATATTTTTTTAATTTTGGCTGAAGTAAATGAAGAAATATTCAAATCTTCGTTATGCGTAAAAAATTGTATATTTAAGTCATTATTACGGCCACAGCGATGTGGTTGCTCTCATAGAAAAACACTCTAAAATACAGGGTCCGAGTATAAAAATTCAAAAATTTCTTATGGAATGTTGCTATTATAATCACATAGAAGCCTAAGACGTAAAATTTTAAATTTTAACTTTCCCCAGTAAAAACCTGTAGCGAAAGGGTTAAGCTCTCTTTAAACGTCCAGCTAGTTATTCAAATTTTTTTTTAATCAATTTTGTCTTCTAAAAGTGGATTTTTTGCAAACAAAACTGAAGCGAGTGTAGGTGTTTCTCTCAAGAAGAAACACCTACCTATCCAATTCTAGTCTTTGGTTTCGCAGAGCTATAGACTGTAGTGTTTGAATCCTGCGAGACCGCAACTGACAAGTCCTTGCAGTTTGAAGATATTTCGAAGACACTCTGATGATGTTTTTGGGCCATTGGCCGGAACTAAGCTCTGCTCTGATCTTTTCAATAATTTTGTGGCAGTTCTGGACTTGAATCTTAGCGCTCATTTTCGACGATTCTTTGCTAGTGGCTAGCTGGGACATTTTAGTTTTCTACTTCGATTTTTGTAATCGATTTTGTGCTATAAAAGTAGATTTATGGCAACCAAAACGAGAGCTTGCGTTGCCTTTCTGACCCTTTCAGAAGAGTGAGAGCCAAGTCTAGTTTGAATCACAGCCTTCAACTTGAGTATTCGGATCTTACTCGCTGACATCTGACAACTCTTTGAATTGAAAATTTCTCTATCTCCTCTTTAATAATTTACTCAACACTTTCATTAGTTCGTTTATATTATCGGTTCACCTTGCACTGTCATCTGCTCGAGGCATTTATTTTCGCTCATTTCGCCAGCAATCGAATACTGCTCGCACTCGAAACGATTCGATTTCCACTTCAGCTTCATTGTCATCGTTGCCATTAATTTAAGTTGCTAGCCAAACATACTTTTACTCGCACTTGCCGGCCATTTACTGCTCGGCATTGATTTAGCACTTTTGCTGGCCACTTGCCGCTGCCCGTCGTCACCTACAATTTGTACGTTTTTTTTTGTTTTGTTTGCTTTTTTCCAATTTCAAAGAAGCACCAAGTGATAATGTGCTTTATTGCTTAGCGTGAAAGTTTCCTTCAATGCACTTGAATGTGTGTGTGAAGGTGTGTGCGTAGTCATTTTAATGGCAATTGATGATGTGACGCATTCGACCACAATGATTTTCAATAAAAACTTTTGTTATTTATTGTATTTTGTTAGTTGTCTGATGCACTTCCAATGTTTGCGAGTAGGTTAGGTTAGGTGTTTATTTTTTGTTTGTTGTGTTAGGTGTTGATACGGGGTGTTTATAAATTTGTATAGATTCATGGGCACAGTGCTGTTTAAGAGAAGTTACAATACTTAATTTTAGTATTTGTAGTTAAAAATTCAAAATCAAAAAAGTGTAAGTAAAGTATGGAAGCAAAGGTTGGACTTATTTTTGAGAGGCCTTAAGAGGCATTTTTTCTTAAGATCTGTTCCGCAGCTTCAACTAGAAATCAAAGTGATTTGATAGACAAGGCTTAAGTGATATCGAACGATGGGGAATTTCAGTTACTGGAGTTTCTTTGCGGCCCTTAAGGTTCAATAACATTGTACTATTAGCTTGAGGTTCTCAGCAGGTTTGACTCAAACAAAGGAAGAACAGTTAGTGATTACAAAACCTCCTCAGTTTCAGTTTGATATACAGACAATATCTGACTTTAGAAAATTATCTTCTATGCACAAGAACTTTGTAGTTCCAAATAATACAAAATAAGCACATTTAATGACTATCTCATCTCCTTAGCTTCACGCTGAGATCGAGAAGATATCTAAAGCAGTAGAAATGCAGTCCTCTGCTAACGACTCATCAGATCGATTACGATTACTATGAGATTATTAGATCTAAGCTTCAGCTTGAGAACAAGACGGACATATAACACCGTGCGACAGCATTTTTCACACCGGGAAAAATCCATATGTGCGTGAAACTAGAGACCGAACATAGTAATACTGCGTACTCAGTTTTTCATTTCTACATCCTTTGTCCTTTTAAAAGGACTTCAAAATTTTGAAGGGGATAAAAAATATAAAAAATACTTAACTTCGTTAGAATATGGCGATATGTATATCAAATGAAAGAGGAAAGGCTCAAGAATTTAATTAAAATTAATTTTTTATCTATTTGTAAAAAAAGGATATGAAAAAGGTCCTTTGAAATTTTAATCCTTTATATCCTTAAAACTTTACATAGAATTTTCTTGAAAAGTAACTATGTTAAAACCCAAAATCTCTTTGATCACATGTCAAAATTTCATTACTCTAACTTTATTAATTCGAAAGTTATTCAAAAAAGGCGGAAGCTGTAATTTTAATGAAGTACAAAAATTCTAATTTATTTGAGTATCAGTATTTTAAAAAATAAAAAGATACCAAATCAATGAAGCGAGAATAATGACATTTTGACACGTGATCAAGGAGATTTGGGGTTTAACATACTTACTTTTCAAGAAAATTCGACATAAATTTTCAATGATATAAAGGACTAAAATTTTCAAAGGACCTTTTTCATATGTGAGAAAAATATTTTTTATTTTTGTCGCATGGTGTAAGCAGAGAAATTGTAGTTATCGTCTCAGGTCTCAGGTCTGACTAGTGATTACCATGTATCCTCAGCTTCAGTTTGGGACGATCATGATGATCTGTAAAGCAAAGAAAATGCTGTTACTGGATCTTCTGAAGACTGATGTGATCTGACAAATATTTCTTACCAAGTCTCCTCAGCCTCAGTTTGAGATCAAGACGATATCTAAAGCAAGTGTCAATAGAATATAATAGAGAATAGAAGCCCAGTTACCGATCCAGATCTCCTCAGATTTGGCTAGAGATCAAAACGATATCGAACACAGAGACAAACAGCCTTTAGATTCATCACCAGTTCTACCTCTAAGAACAACACTTTGGTGCCACAGAGTTGATGTTCTCATTGGGCTTTGCTAACTCCTGGATAAAGTTTGATATGGTAGAGTTGTTTTTCGATTTTCAGATCTCCTCAGCTTCAGCGGGAGTTTGAAGTGGTTTGGTCTTTAAGTCTAAAGCAGTACCTTCTTCATGAAGTTAAGTCAGAATGACCTCTGAGTGTAATTCTTTCTCTCATCTCTAATAATCCTTCTCAACCTAGCCTGATTGTTAAGAAAGCATTAGCTTTTCTTTATCATTCCCAATTTTTTTATAACCTTAGTATACAATTCAACTCAAAGAAGACACCTCTGCCTTCTCTCTTCGCTTGAGAAATACATTTTCTGCCTCCTGCATCCTCCTAACTTCTGACAAGAAATCAAAGTGGCTCCTTCATGAAATGAATTGGTAGACTAGAAAACCCTTCTAAGTGGAAGTGTCTCTCTGTTTGCCCGAATCCTTTTCAACCTAACGTGCTTTTTAAGAAAACATTAGCTTCTCTTTCATCCTATTTCACAACCCAAGTATACAACCCAACTCAAAAAACTATATATCTGTGCTGTAGTTTTGATGTTCTTTTAAAACTTTCTTTTGGCATGAGAAATACATTTTCTGTCTACTATTATCCTCCTAATTTCTACCAAGAAACTGATATGGCTTCTTTATGAAGTGAAATAGTAGACTAGTTTTCTAGTTCGGGTTAATTCTTCTCAATTTAATCTGCTTGTTGAGAGTAAGCTTCTCTTTCATCATTCCACGTAAACAACTCAACTCAGATATTATTAAACTCTCCTTTGGCGAACTTCTACGAAATACATTTTGCAATGACCAAATCTTCTAAACCTCAGCATTCGATATTAAATTGGTTCAGGCCTTGAGCCCTAAGTCAAACCTTCTTCATGAAGTGAAACAGAAAATCAAAATAACCTCTGAGTGGTTGTGTGTCTCTCTTATAAAAAAAATCCATTTCAACCTAACCTGCTTTTTGCCGGCCTCGATAGTCCAGTGGGTAGCACGCTGGCTTCTCATACCAGAGACCCTAGGTTCGAATCCCAGCTCGAGCTGATGAAACACTCATCTACTTGTATCGCTATCCACATGAAGCAGATCAGAATTACAAGAATTGCAGAAGTTCATTCAATGGCAAAACCTTGAAAGAAAAACTGCCAAACGCCGTTCGGATTTGGCGTTAAACTGTAGAAAATCCAGCTAATCGTTCATACTTCATTCAAAAAGTCTACATTTCTTATTCGATCCTAAACTGAAACAAACTCTAAGTAGTTGAAATAGAAACGTTAATACTTATTACACATTTCTGTCTTAAATGTTTATCAAAATTTGTGTCTCGATTTGAAGCATATTTCCGATATGATTTTCAACACTATATAAATTTCATAACACATTTCACAAATTCTCGCCATTTACATTATTAAAGCGCACTTTTGGTTCCTGCACACGACGCTGTAATTAATTTTGCAAGTGTGTCTAGATTACGTATTTGAAATTCCAGTTTTACAAAGCGCGTAAAATTTCAATATTGCACGTGCTAAACTTTTGAGCAACGCTGTGTGGTATGTAAACACGTGACCTTTATTATTGCGTGCTCATAAATTTGGTTTACATTTTGTAGCGTTGGTTCTGTTCGTTCCACGGTTGTATGATGCCGCGTGAAGCGCGAATGATTAATTGTGGCAAAATGTTTGCAACAAAATGAGTGAGTGCGCAATATTCTGCTACAAAGCAAATCCATTTACTATATGGATTTACTTTGTGCATGATTCGGGCGCATGATTTTGCAGACAACGGTACAAAAATGTCAATGTTTTTGTTGGCTGTAAAGTTACTCGTACAGCAAAAGTTTTCTTTTGATTTGAAAGAAAAACAGACCAGATTTAGCATTTCATATCAAAGGCAGCTTGTCAGTTGTGAAGCCTAAAAGTATGCACGACTTGTGGTTGCTTTGGAATTTGTTAGCAAACAACAAATTTGTTTGCATTTGCGTTTTGTAAAGCATACTTTTAGGTGTGCGTGTGTTTTTTTAGCTGTGAGTGTTTCTAATTTAATATTTAATATAATAATTTAATGCAATAGTTGACGCTTTTGTTTCGAAGTCTTGACTGAAGTGTGAACTTAATTAACCTCAAATGTTTATGTTAAAAAAAGCATTCTGTAGTTTGTATTTTAATAAACTTGCAAACAATTATTTCGAACAAAGGTAAAGCAAACTTTGGGCGCAAAGTGAGAGAAATGATATTTGTGGTTTTTGTCAGCCACAGATGAACGTCGACGAAATGCAGATTTTGCAATTAAAATCAGAAGACATTATTGTGTATGGGTAACCACTAGAAAAACAACAACAACAACAATGACAAGAACGAAAGTAACAAACCAAAGTACATTTCATATTTTACATGTTGAATTTAAACACACACACACACACACATGCAAAGTGGCTTTGCCATTACACTAGTAGCAGTTACAACAACAATTGTCATTTAGTTTATAAAATTACAACCCCGTTTTTTATGTACAATTTGTACATGTCGCAGAACCGCCATTTTGCGGTTTTGAGTACTGCAGAAAAATTGCAGAAAAATTCATTTAAAACAACAAGCAGGAGAAAAATAGTGAAAGAAAAAAATAGTATAGAAAAAAGTAACAACAAAAAACTAGGACATAAGATAAAATAGGCAAGTAAACAGTGTTAAAAAATGACTAGAAAAGAAGCAAAGAATTAGTGATAAGAGCAGATACAAGTGGTGAAAGAGAGAAGAAGAGTAGTGAAGAGTAGAAGCAGAGAGTAGAGTAGTTGTTAGTCGAAAAAAGTGGTTGCATTAATGTGATTAAAGTATTAGAAAAGAGTGCCGAGAGTATCAGAAAAAGACTGAGAAGAGTTGTAGAAAAATAGGCTAAAAGTGGCAATGAAAGAGAACACAAATCTGACAGACATTGTGATCAAAGAGGAGTACAAGAGGAAAAGCAAACATTAGCAAACATTACTGAAAAATAGAACAGAAATAAAAATAATAAAAATGTATGAAGTGACAGCACAAGATTGGGAAGAAAAACAGAAAAGAAAAACTGGGAAGAGTTATGGCAAAGTAGAACAAAAGTAACGCTAAAGAAGAAAACTAAAAGAGATAGAAGAAATAATATTGATACTATATCAGTAAAATAAAAAAATAAAGAAAAATTGCAAAAAAGTAATCGAAGCAAATTGTAAAAAGAAAAATTGATGGAAAGAGTATTCGAAGGAGTAGTAGAAAACTATGATCAAAAGTAGCATTACAAAAGTTACGGTGGCAGAACGGAAAAATATGAAAATAGAAGCAGAAATGATGACCAAAGAGAAGTAGAAAAAAGTTTCCTAAGAAGAGCAGAAGAAGAGTTAAAAAAAGTCTTAAAGAAGACTAGAAAAAGAGTGGGAAAAATCTTAAAAAAAAAATAAGTAATAAAGTGGATAAGAAGAAGGGGAATGGGAATAGGTGCCAAAGAAGAGTTGGATAAGAATGGAAAAACTCACAAAGAAGAGTAGAAAAAGCATGGGTACCAAAGAAGAGAGAAAAAAGTGGGAAGTCTTAACGAAGAGTAGAAAAAGAGTGAAAAAAGTCTCAAAAAAGAAACAAAAGAAGAGTGGGAAAAGTCTCAAAGAAGAGTAGGAAAAGGGTGTGGGGGAAAGTCTTAAAAAAAAGTAGGAAAAGTCTTAAAGAAGAGTAAAAAAAATCCCAAAGAAAGTAGTAGAAAAAGAATGGGTCCCAAATATGAGAAAAAAAGGAGTGGAACAAGTCTAAAAAAGAGTATAAAAGGAGTGGGAACAGTCCTAAAGAGTAGAAAACAGTCGCAAGTCTCGAACAAGAAGTAGAAAAAGAGTTGGTCCCAAAGAAGAAAAGAAAAGGAGTGAGGGTAGGTCCCACAGAAGAGAAAAAAATGGTAGGAAAAACCTTAAATAAGAGTAGAAAAAGTCTCAAAGAAGAATAGAAACAGAGTAGAAAAAGGGGAAAGTATTAAAAAAGAGTAGAAAAAAGTAGGAAAAGTTTTAAAGAAGAATAGAAAAAGTCTCAAAGAAAAGTGGAGAAAGAATGGGTCCCAAAGAAGAGAAGGAAATAAGTTATCCTTAGTTATTCTCACTTAGTCCCAAAGAAGAGAAGAAAATTAGTGAAAAAAGTCTTAAAAAATCCTCGAAACTAACGGGAAAAGTCTCAAAGAAGAGTAGAAAAAAGGGTCCCAAAAATGAGAAAGGGAGGAAAAAATCTCAAAGAAGTGTGGAAAAAGAGTTGGTCCCAAAGAAGAGAAAAAACAGAGTTAGGATAAGTCTCAAAGAATAGTAGAAAAAGAGTGGAAAAAGAAGAGTAGAAAAAGAGCCTCACTCTTGTTGTCTTAAGAAAGAGGAGAAAACGAGTGGGAAAGTCTCAAAGAAGAGTGGAAAAAATTAAAAAAAAAATAGGAAAGTATGGGTTCCAAAGAAAAGAAGTAAAAGAGTGGGAGAAGTCTTAAAAGAGAGTATAAAAAAGAGTGGGGAAAAGTCTTAAAGAAGAGTAGAAAAATTTTCAAAGAAAAGTAGATAAAGAACGGGTTCCAAAGAAAAGAAGTAAACGAGTGGGAAAAGTATTAAAAAGGAGTAGAAAAAGAGTGGGAAAAGTCTTAAAAAAAGTAGAAAAGGGTGGCGAAAGTCTCCAAGAAGAGTAGAAAAAAGTTAGTCTCAAAAATTAGAAGAAAAGGAAGAAAAATCTGAAAGAAAAGAAAAAGAAGAGGTCCCAAAGAAAAGAAGGACCATGGTCGGAAAAGTCTCAAAGACCATAAGAAAAAGAGTGAAGAAAAGTTTTAAAGAAGAGTGGGAAAAGTCTTAAAAAAATGAATGGGGACCAAAGAAGAGGAGAACAAGAGTGAGAAAATGTCCTAAGAAGGAGTCGAAAACGAGTGAGAAAAGTCTCAGAGAAAAGTAGAAAAAGAATGGGGTCGAAATGAGGAGAAAAGGAGGAAAAAATCTCAACAAAAATTTAGTAAAAGAATAAGTTCCAAAGAAAAAAAGGAACAGGGAGCAAAAAAAGTCTCAAAGAAGAGTAGAAAAACAGCGGCGAAAAGTCTCAAAGAAGAGTAGGAAAAGAGCTGCGAAAAGTCTGAAAAAGAGCACAAAAAGGCTGAGGAAAAGTCTCAGTTGTTTCCTTCTTTCTGCGGCAGTAACGAGTGGCGGCATCAAACCGAACATTCCAACTGACCACCTGCCTCGAATTTGTGGCTCTTTTATTTGGCCATTTCCGACACAGAGAGACAGCAAGGAAGCGAAAGTAAAAAGGCCAGTCAGGTTTGCGTGTACAATTTGCGGCTCGTTTTATGTGGCTGCCTGTCTGTCTAGTAGCAATAAATTCACAAATACACTCACACATATTCATGTATATACCGCAGCAACATTTCTAATGCCTGACAGCAGGCAACAAGCGTGAAAAATTACAGCAAAAAGCAAATGCAAAGAAAAAAACGAGAAGAAAACGAGTTAAGTACCAGCGGGCGGTATGGGGGCAGGAGAAGAGGAAGAGAAAAAGGATTAAATGCTTAGCGTCGCTTGCTGTCCATTTATCATTTTAATGCATTTTTATGTCATTTCGCCTTGGCTTTTAGCTTTCCCGCGCTTTGTTGCTGTAGGTTTTATCTACGGCAATTCGCTGCCTTTTCTATTTTATGTGTGTGTGTGTGTTTTTTTGTACATTCACGTTCAATTTCTTTGCCATTTTTGGTGAAAGTTATTGTTTGCAACTGGCGTTGGGCTGCTGGCTTGTCACTGTGTGGCCGATATGAGATGGTTAAGGTAAGATTTGTTGTTGATTTTATGGGTTGTTGCTCTAATTTTCCAGGTTTGTGTGCGGATACTTGCCGGAATTCGCTGTATGTTTTTTCAAGATAATTTTGTTGACCATTTTGTTTTTTACTTTGTCTAATGCTGTTGAAATGGTTGAGATGGGAATAAGATAGGAAAAACATAAAATTCGCCGTTTATGTTTTAAAAATATTTATCCGCGTTGTTGTTGGCATTTAGTAGAGTCAACAAGATGGCCTCTTGCTTGAGCTGAGTTCTTTCAAAAAATAAAAATTTTCAGGTGAAATAAAGATGCAAGATAAGAATAAATTGACGACAGTCAAAAGTTAAGAAGATAAGCAAAAAAAAAGGCTATAACACAAATAATGCTAAAGAAGTGGGGAATCAAGATTTTTCGCTGTAATAATGAACCAACTAAAAATGTTATCGCCTCCTAAAAACGTACACCAACTCCGCAGTAGTTCACAACCAGAACAGAAGAAGAACATTGTTCCAAAATTTCGCCCCTTTCACACTGTCACTCAATGCTGGCCGCAATATTGTGCAACGTTGCACATTGTGTTAGTTTACGTGTATCGCGTGCATTGACGTTGTCCACTAGCGCGTGCTGCTGCTGCTTGGAACGAACAGTGCACTGTGCATTTGTATTGCATGAAAACTCATTTGTCACATCCACACACACACACACACACACACACATATGCATTATACAAGCCATGAGAGTCGTTGTTCGTTGTCATTGACAGCCAACGACGAAATGGCGCAACATTTTGTCTAACAACAACGTTGCCAACTGACCGGATTTCGCTCGAGCGAACGTGAAATAATGGAGAAGAAATTCTACAGATATGTGACAAAATAAATTTTTAATGTTAATGTTGACATTAATGACAAATAGCGAGTGCGCTGATGAAGTTCAATGCATGTGAGTGGATTAAAGTTTTCGAGAGTAACTAGTATGAAATATTTAAAATTCGCCAAGTAGCGTTGATTGATCTAAAGAGCTCACCAAGCTTGTAGTTGCCAAAAATAGTCTTATTATCTATATTTTGCTTTGTATATTCCGGTTCAAAGTTTATTACAATGCGTGAAACATGGAGGGAGCTATGGCAATTAGGCACTGGCTTTGACCCATTTTTTATAATTGGGTCCAAACTTAATTAAATGATTTTCTAGTTCACATATCTTTCGTTAAACTACTTTTTCAATGCATACTTATAGGCTATAGCTGGTATTTTAGGCTTAGAAAACATATTGCTGCATACTTTTTGGCTGTATCTGTTACTGAATCTATGTGCTTCTTGTTTACATTTATTTGTATGAACGTTTTTTGGTGCATACTTTCGGGCTTAATGTATTTATGCATACTTTGAGGCTTAGAAAATTAATTGCTGCATATTTTTAAGCTGTATCTGTTACTGAAACTTATAGGTTTACATATATTTTTAGAAATACATACTTTCAGGCTGTAGCTAATATTGAATGCAAACGCATTTTCATTTATTTTTGCATAATTTAAGACTTAGAAAACATATTGTTGCATACTTTTTGGCTCGATTTGTTACCGAAACCTTTGTGTTACATATGGGGCATTCCATACAAAATTTGCCACCAAAATTTTTTTTTCCATAAAAATATTTTTTTTCGTTGAAGTTGTTGAAAATATTCGATACGTATTTTTTTATTCTTATTTTTTACGCGTTATTTTCGAGAAAAAATTTTTCGAAATTTTACTTTCGTAATAAAGTACATTTTTCCAATCGTTAATACTGAAAAACCGGTCGTAAAAAATAAGAATAAAAAAAATACGTATCGAATATTTTCGACAACTTCAACGAAAAAAAATATTTTTATGGAAAAAAAAATTTTGGTGGCAAATTTTGTATGGAATGCCCCATATACATATTTTTAGAAATAAATTCTTCCAGGCTGTTGCTGATATTGAATGCAAACGCATTTTCATTTATTTATGCATACTTTTAGGCTTAGAAAACATATTTCTGCATACCTTTTGGCCGTACTTGTTCTATCTATTGAAACTTACTGTTTCTATTAAACATATTTGTCGTTGAAATCATTTAATTGAGGCATACTTTTAGGATGTAGATGGTATTGAAAAGAATAACATTTCTTTATGCATACCATAAGGCTTAGAAAATATATTGTTGCATACTTTTTGGCCGTAACTGGTTATATCGAAGCTATATGTTTCTAGTTCACATATGCTTTGTTGGAATAATTTTATTTGTGCATACTTATAGGCTGTGGCTGATATTGTTGATAATAAACATTTATTTATGCATACGTTTAGGCTTAGAAAATCATATTTTTGCATACTTGTTGGTTATATCTGTTCTTTTTATTAAAACTAAATGTTTCTAGTTCACATATATTGCGATCGAGTCATTTTATGAGTGAATCTTTTTAGGCTGTAGCTAATATTAAAAAATATATATCTCTGTGCATAGGTACTTTTAAGCCTACACAAATTTACGGTTACATACTTTTTGGTTCTATATCTGTTAGTGAAACTAAATGTTTCAAGTCTACACATTTTTTATATAAGTGTTTTGCTGCATACTTTCAGGCTGTTGTTCATATTGGATCCAAAAGGCATCTATTTATGCATACTTTTAGGCTTGGAAAATATAATGCTGCCTGTCTTCAGTTCACATATGCTTTGTTGGAATCAAATTATTAGTGCGTGCTTTTAGGCTGTAGCTGGTATTGAGACAAAAACATTTCCTTATTCTTACTTTTAGGCTTTTTTTAGCTGACCTAAGGCACTGCTGTTGTATTAATAACTGTTCAAAAAAGAAAAAAAGAAGAAATAAATCCTTTGCATAACATAAATCATACATTTCGAATGTTTCAACACACGCAAAACATATTAAAGTAATTTTTAGTCTCTTCTTCAACTCTGCATTCTAATGTTATGAAAGAAATTGTTAAAAATAACAAAATTTAAACTAAAAACTTAAAATTTAAAATTCATAATTTTTATATTCTGTTGATTTTTTTATGTTACTTAAATTACCATCATCAATTAATCCACGAATATATTAAAAAGTTCAATTAAAATCGCATAACAATTTAGATTAAAATGAAAATCATAAATAATTTTTTTAATTCAATTTTTAATTTGCTTTTCAAAACCCATTTTAGCGCTTTCACAAGTAGCAAAAAACTGCTTATGAACAACAATTTGAGATTAAAAATATTAAATACGATAATCACTCATACGCCACGTGTTGCCAGTGGAAAGAGTAGAGAAAATGTGCTTAATTGCGCAAAACTATCGGCTAAAAATGGCAATCAACGAATTTTGTAAAAAAAAAAGAAGACGTGAAAATATTTAATGCCAGTTTTTGCAACATTGGATAATGAACAGATATTCTGCTTAATTGGCCCATAACAAAATGAAACTTGCAATCTGTGTGCGCACAAATTACGCCATTGAACAGCGAGCGAGTGCTGAAACTCACACACATGAATGAGAAAAAGAGAGCGAAAGCATAGCGAGCAACACATGTTGCATTGTTCATTTGATTAAATTGTTTGCAAATTTTTCAATTTGCCATTTTTCATTTTCTTCTTGTGGCATTTTATGAACACTCGCGGCAAAGATATGCGACACGGCAATTGCATCAATTGTAATCAATGTTTTTTCGCTCGCATTACCATTTGGCTGTAATTGCTTTTGATTGTTGTGTGCAAAAGCAATTTGCATTTTAATGAAATCGTTGCTGTTATCGTGCAAAATTACACGCTTATTTTGCAGCAAAATCAAGATGGTTTGGAGGTGAAAATAGCTTTAGAAAAATTTGAAGGGGTCATATTTCAATGTAACTAAATTATGTTCAATTTTTAATTATTGTTTTCCAATATTTTGCCATTCCAAGTAATCAAATCATCATTGATTTCACTGCTTTAATTCAAATCAAATCAATGTCTACTTTTCCATTTCAGCATTAAATTCACAAATGGTCAACAGTTCAGCTGACATATTAAATGACATTAAACACAAATTTCTGTTCGCATCTAAATTTGCATTTCAATCAATAAAATTAGAAAATATTGAAATTCTCTTAAATTGCGGCGCAACGTGGCGTATGAGTAATGTGTTTGTCGTTGGTTTAAGTCGTCTTGAAATGCACACAGCATAATCGATAAAGCAATAAATGAGTTAATTAAAGTTTCAGCATAATCCACTTGACTGATTTTCTCGGTTCGTTCTTGTTGATGGCCTCAATTGCTTTACACATGTTTACAAACGCAATACACTGGTATTTATTTAAATATATAAAACAACACACACATAGAACAGACTGTGTGTGTGTGTGTAGTTATAGGAAGCTATAAGACGACATTTCTGTCACGCACACTTGCACACTTAAGCGCATTTACACGCACGCCAAAACCTAACGAAACGCAGACTTAACGCATACATTCAATGCATACAATGAATGTCCTTTTTCCTAGCCAACAACACCGAATGACAACAACATTAGCCACTTACGAGCATAGCGTGTGGTCGGCGCTGCTAATGCGCTCGACATAACGTTGACGACGCCAATGATCGTCAGCAGCATTTTGCCAACTGCTGCTTATGGCATACACGAGCATATATGTATGTATGTAGTTGTGTGCGTGCCACTCAGAGCGCGCGCCCATCCAAGTGTCTAAAGAGTTAAAATCAAAGTCAACCAACTATGTAGCAAACGCACGAGACTGTGTCGTGTCATAAAGATAAAATAAAAATGAAAATGTCAGCGCACATGCACGACTACGTAATCGCGGGTCTCAATTTGTTTGTGTGTGTGTGTGTGTGTGCGCATGTTTGAGATGGAATAATACGGCTATCTAAATTGAGATGACTTTTTCTGTTGTCTGTCGCTAAGAGTTTACTAAACGTGTGCCGAAGAGTAAAATAAAATTTTATTTTAATGACTGACCTCGTAAGCGACAACAACAGCTTTTTAGAACGCATTCATGTGTGTGCGGATATTAATATGTTTGACTGTTGTGTATGCAATTTGATGGGGAAAATTATCATTACAATCAATACCAAATTTGACATTGTTTGTGTAAAATAAATTTTGCCACTTAAATTCAGTGAAGGAAAATATTGCAGAATAATATATATAAATGATACAAAAATGGATACAATTTTGAAATAAGATAATACTAAAAATACTGCCACTAAACAGTATTGTTCGTCATCAATCATGGTCAATCATTTTTATTGATACTTAGTTCAAAACGAAACATTAACAAAGAAATGAATAAACTTATCAGTTATCATATAAAATGAATACAATTATGAAATAAAACAATACAATAAAATAGAATTTAAGCTTTTGGTACCATCAATCACGGTCAATCATTGTTGGCGATACTCAAATATAGATGGCAGACTTCTAAAGTGCTGATAAATAGTTAGTATATAAAATGAATATAATTATAAAATAAAGCAATAAAAGAAATATAATTTAAGTTTTTGGTATCATCAATCACGGTCAATCATCATTATTGGCGATACATATTTACAGATGGCACACTTCTGAAGTCCTGATAAATGGTTAGTTTTCATATAAAATGAATACAATTATAAAATAAAGCAATAAAAGACATAGAATTTAAGTTCGTGGTACCATCAATCACGGTCAATTATTGTTTATGATACTAAATTTAAAAACAGAACATTTCCAAAGTCATAAACAATAATCAGTTATCATACATAATTAATACAACTATAAAATAAAGCAATAAAAGAAATTAAATTTAAGTTTGTGGTTCCATCAATCATGGTCAATTATTGTTGGCGATACTAAATTACAGCCGGCACATTTCTAAACTCATAATAAATGGTTAGCTATAACAGAAAATGAATACAACTATGAAATAAAGCAGTACTAGGATTATCATTATAGTTTTACGTACCATCAATCAGTATCATAAACCGTCAAACATGATCAATCAATATGAGTGATACTAAATTACTAATGGGAAATTTTCAAAACCCATCACTAAGCACCAGTTATCATTAGTAGCTCATTAGTAGTTGAAAATCATGTTAAATCTCTCACAGCAAATGCCTTTGATTGACATCAATCTCACTCGAACACACAATCTTTAATCAGAGTCATAATTTTAATCTATCATCAGACACAATTAAATTCACATTCTAACATCAATCAAAATTCCATTCTTATTCTTTATGTTAGAAAGTGAAAGCTTATAAATAAACAAATCTTACAAGGTCCTAGAAATATTTTGATAGTATGCGGACTTTTTGGATAGCTCATACCACATAGGACCATTTTCAGATCTAAGTTTCTTAATTCAGGACTTGCAGCTTGATTGAAAAGTAGAAAAATTATGTAATTTTAGAAAGCCTTCCATTGTGTGATTGTTGTGTTTGCTGTAAATGAGAAAGGAGCAACTTGGAGTTGAGATATTTCAGTTGAAGTTATGACTTCGCAATTTTATCTGTTTCACTACATATAGCACTCTTCAATCCATTTCATTCAATCGCAATTATGTCATTCATTAATTATCTTAGGCAAATATGTGTCAAAAAGCTCCATCAAACACTGTCAATCATTGAAAACACCCCTTAAATCCTCATCTGTCACTAGCAGTGATAACGGAAGTGTTTACAAACCCATCCTAGTCACATATGCATCATACAGCTTTATCAAACACTGTCAACCATTATCAAATCATCATCGTCAGTCACTGGCAGTGATAATGTAAGTGTAAGTGATAGAGTTAATTTTGTCAAATATGCATCATACAGCTTCGTCAAACAATATCAATCATTATCAAAGCCAGCATAAATTCTCGTTAGTCACTGACAGTCAATGGGAGTGTCGATAATGTCATCTTAGTCACACATGCATCATGCTGCTTCATCAAACAATTTCAAATATTATCAAAAACATCAAAAATTCTCACCAGTATGTAATGTAAGCGTTGATAACATCATCGAACACTGTCAATCATTACAAAAACTATCATAAATTCCCATCAGTCACTAGCAGTGATAATAGGAGTGTTGATAATCTCATTTTAGTCACATATGCATCATACATCTTCATCAAACACCGTCAATCACTATCAAAAAACATCATAATTCCCCATCAATCAATAGCAATGACAATGCAAATATTGATTTTGTCATCATAATCACATATGCTTCATACATCTTCATCAAACACCGTCAATCACTATCAAAAAACATCATAATTCCTCATCAATCAATAGCAATGACAATGCAAATATTGATTTTGTCATCATAATCACATATGTTTCATACAGGTTCATCAAACACCGTCAATCATTACTAAAAACATCATAAATCCTCATCAGTCACTAGCAGTGATAATCTTGGAATAGTTTGGGTAGTATTGATTATGTCATATTAGTCATAGCTTCCTCAAACATTGTCAATCATTACCAAAAACATTAAAAATCCTCATCAATCAACAGCTGTGATAATGTAAGAATTGTTAATATCATCAACATCAACATCATCATTCTCAATCCTCGTCATCTCATCAATTTCGACTTTCACATATCAACTATTACGAACACCTTTAACCGCACTAACAACATCATAACTACTGATCATTATTCTGGCTGTTTGATGTTCATCAATGCCAACAGCAGCGACACAGGATATGAACTCATTTTAACTTGAACGAGCTTGACTTGAGTTGAATGCCGTCACTAACGTTCTTTTTACTCAATGCCAGTGAATTGGTGCGGGTATGTGGATGAGACCAGTCAACTAGTGTGTTGGCTTAGTGTTAATGCACGTTTTATGAAGTCAAGCAGCCGTTGAATAATGAGGCTGCAAGAGAGAAAATTCGACTTTTCCTGTGCCCGTGCACGAGCGCGCACATCATTAAATTGGCATCGCGCAATGGCAGTTGGGCGAAAAGTGAATCAATGAGCATATATCCTGTTGCCAAATATTTGCAGTTTTTGCGTGAAAGAATTGTAAGGGATAAAAATGATCTGATGCCGGTCTGATATATACAAAGTTGAGTTTAAAGTAAACAAAATCAAATAAAATAAACTAAACTAGCAGCATGTCTTTTGAATTTGTTCAACATTTGAACTAATCCTTTTTGAACGTTTATTGACTAAAGCATGACTGATTTTGCACGTCAGTACCTTCTCCGCTCTTCAGCGAGCCATTCGAAGCCAGCATAATTTTCCAAACATGTTATTGTCTAATGAAAATTTCAAGTAGTAGTATTTCTATATATTTGTAAGTGTCTATGACATACCAAATATGTGTACAAAACACACATCTGTACATTCCCAGCTCTAACTATGCCTTGTAGAATATTACAGGTACTTCAGTTGCTGGGTTTGCAGACATCTCTGGTTTTCATGTGTGTGCGTTTGGCAGCTGCTGGTGCTGCCACTACCGTTAATTGCCAACATGTAACAGCGTGACTGGCAGCCGTGCAAACGAACCGACAGCAGTACATCCCAACTATCGGCAGTCGGGCAGCTCTGGTGGTTGCTTGATGCATGAAACGTAGCCGACTTGATGCTGTTTCAATTGCTTTCTTGCATAACATGCAATTTGCCGAAACATTTTTACCTACTGCTGACAGCCCCCTTATTTGCCTGGCACATGTCTCGCTGGTCGCAATATCTGTATTGCTTGTCGCTTTATTGAGTGTCCGGTGTAGTATTTATTGGTTTGCATGAATTGATGGCCAGTTCACTGTAAAATAATACGCTTGTAAAGGTAGGTTTTGCTCAGCACACGTTGTTGATGTGAGTACTTGAAGAGACGTTTTTTGTGTTTATTTAAGCAGTTGTAACACTCAAGCGACTAAAAATGGTCCTTAAGTTGAAAATTTTTTATATTTTGGAAGTAAAAAAAACAAAATAGAAATTATTTTTAGAGAGTTTACACGTTTTCATACTCGTACACTAAGTCGTATGATGAACTTTTAATACGACATAAGATTTATTTTCAGAAAGTTTTTACGAGTTCACTGAGTCGTATGATGAACCTTTAATACGAAATCGAATTTCTTTTCAGAGAGTTTTGACGAGTTCATACTCGTTCACTGAGTCGTTAGATCA
The DNA here is from genome assembly GCA_964056695.1 of Melieria picta. Lineage (NCBI taxonomy): Eukaryota > Metazoa > Arthropoda > Insecta > Diptera > Ulidiidae > Melieria > Melieria picta. Next base: position 10,715,145 of record OZ057400.1, read on the forward strand.
TTCTTTAATACTAAATAGATTTTTTTTCAGAGTTCATACTCGTACACTGAGTCGTATGAAGAACCTTTAATACGAAATCGAACTTCTTTTCAGAGAGTTTTGACAAGTTCATACTCGTACACTGAGTCGTATGATGAACCTTTAATACGAAATCGAATTTCTTTTCAGACAGTTTTTATGAGTTCACTGAGTCGTTAGATCATTCTTTAATACTAAATAGAATTTTTTTCAGAGTTCATACTCGTACACTGAGTCGTATGATGAACCTTTAATAAGAAATCGTATTTCTTTTCATAGAGTCTATACGATTTCATACTCGTATACTGGGTCCTATGATGAACCTTTGACACGAAATCAAGATTATTTTCATAGAGTTTATACGATTTCATACTCGTACACTGAGTCGTATGATGAACTTTTAATACGAAATCGAATTTTTTATCAGAGAGTTTATACGAGTTTAAGCGAGAATCGAATTTCTTTTCATAGACTCTTGACGAGTTCTTACTCGTACACCGTGTCGTATGATGAACCTTTAATACGAAATGAAATTTTTTTCACAAAGTTTTTACGAGTTCACTGAGTCGTTAGATCATTCTTTAATACTAAATATAATTTATTTTCAGAGTTTATACTCGTACACTGAGTCGTATGATGAACTTTTAATTCAAAGTTGAATTTCTTTTCAGAGAGTTTATACGAGTTTAAGCGAGTTCATACTCGTACACAGGGTCGTATGATGAACCTTTAATACGAAATAGAATTTCTTTTCAGAGAGTTTATACGATTTCAAGCTCGTAAACTGAATCGTACGATTAACCTTTATAGAGGCTAAACTTGAGGTGATTTTCTCAACTTCCAGCCTCATCTATTCCATACACACACACACACACTTAAAATGAATGACACTCAAAAACTGCAGTCACTCTCTGTCCGTTTCTCCGTATCTCTCTATCATCACACATTCATAATGCCAGCAATGTAAAAACCATGTCTGTGAACTTGTTGTAAATTGCCCAAGCAAAGCAAGCATGCTTTTTGGCGTGCTGGCACAATTAAGTGGTCGTTGATTTATGCTGTCGAGACCGAACCTGCAACGAACACGAAAAGTCAAGCATCCAGTCAGCAGTTCAGTCGTTGGCCTGTTTGGCCAATTTCATAGTCCAAAAATGTTTGCATGAGTTTGTGGCATAACTTTGTGTCTGGTTTATGTATTTCGAGCAGTTATACAGAATATGGCTTTGACAACTTTTCGGCCAAAGCATAAATGTGTGCGCCCACACACTTTCCCCACTTCAACGCACACACAAACACCACACACACATATCTATACACACACAGAGTTGAACTCGCCGACACACGTGAGAATTGGCCATTAATCAAATTGGCAATTCCACAAACCGCCGCTCGGCCCAAACTGCTCATTACACGCATTGGCGTTGGTGTGTGTGAGTGTGTAGGTGCTGGTTAAATATTCTAAAAGTATGCAACAAGCGCGTTATTCATTTAATATTCACGCGTTGCGGCTCATCACTCATTTAGCTGCTGGCTCTAGTTGTCGGCCCACGCGCCCAACAACAAACCATGAAATTAGATTTTAACAACCGACTCCAACTTGCCGACATGGGTAACGAAATATATCATAATTTACCGCTGTCTTTGCTTGTTTTTGCAGCGCTTATTTTCACACTTAATGATGTGCTGTAAAGAACAAAAAAAAAGAAAACTTGCGCTGCCCATCAGCACAAAACAAAATTAAAAACACCAAAAAAAAAAATGCCAACAAAACAACGACACTGACAGCCCTGTTGCCGCTCGCATATAATTTGTCACATTATAAATTTGTTTTGTTGGCGCTTTTTTCTTACAATTTTCTTTTTGCCATTTGCCTTCTGCGCAACTGAAGTTGGCTGCCCCTTTGCCACATCTCTCAACTGAACCAACTAGACAGACAAATGGACAGACAGCAAACTGCTGTCACAATTTATGCAATTTGCCTTTTTCTCTCAACTTGTCATCGTTGTTATTGTTGTTGTTGTTGTTGTTGTGCTTTTCCTCTCGGCCAACTTGTGTGCGTTTCTAATTACAAATTCCTACAAATTTTTTTTCCGCAGTCAAGTTAATTTTTCTCGTAATTTTAATTTCTTTCCATTTCCACTTTTCACTCGGCAACAGTTGTTGCATTTTTTTTCATGCTGTTATTGTTGTTGCTGTTGTCTTGCTTTCACAGACGAAACAAGCTTATATCTTCGCCCCAGTGTTATGGCTGTTGTTGTTGTTGTTCCCGTCGCTGTTTAGGAATTCATTTCAATTTTGTTTTTGTCCTGCGCCGACAAGCAACCATGGCAAATGGCTTTTCTTTAGTGCTCTTCATTTGGTCTCCTTTTGCCGCTTAACATCTTTTTTTGTTTCTTGCTTTGTTTTCGCCTTCGCTGCTCATTGTGTTTGCCCTCGTCTATCGGCCCACGGCGCTCACCGCTTGTCTCTGGGCCCCTTTGGCTTTATTAGACTTGTCACTCACGCCGCTTGGCTACGCTTTGCGTCCTTTCTGAGCAGATTGTTGTTGTTGTTATTGTAGTCATGGTGTGTTTGTTGTTTTAGTTTAAAGACTCTCTGAAGTGGTGGTGTCCTTCTTGGGGTACTTTTGCTTTGCTTTTGCCAGCGACACCCAGAAGTGGCGAGTGTAGACGCAGAACTGCGCAAAAGTCAGGTTATATATCGTAAGGAGAGAAATGCAGACAGACAAACGTGGTAGTTTACATCATTTTTGTTTAGTAGTTATGATTGTTATTGTTGTTTGTGTTATATTTCCTTTTTTTGAACAGTTTTATTGTTATTGAAATACGATAACAATTGGGTTTCCAAGTAACGCAATGAGAAGAAAATCAAAAACAATTAAAGGTTTACTGTTTTTTGTTCGTACCGGTCTGTCATAGAAGTGTCACGCCCCCCTGTACAACATTTATGAAATTTCACGGCAGAACGACACATGGAACGACGTATACCAAAATTCAATACTGTCCCACTTATGGTTGTGAATTAATTCAATATTATAGATCTGCGTTGTATTGGCATGCCTCTTCGTTCAATGACCACCCAATTTTTTCAATCGAAAGGCGTTTATAATTAGACAGTTCGTACTGAATATTACTGATGTGCGAGTTTTAGTTCAAATCAGTTATTAGCAAAAGTGGGTCACAAAACAGAGAAACTTTTCTCTGGACATAAAACCTATTGTGTCAAAATTTCATCAACAATCGGTCAAGTAGTTTCTGAGTCTACAAAGAACAAACATTACAAGCATTCGTTCCTATAGATTGAAGACATGGAGCACCCACCCAATGAAGAAGTTAACTTTTGATTTATGAAAGTTAAAGATCTTAAAAAAATTACTCCGAAAAACTCCGAACAAATTTTTGGTTAAGTTTGTGTAATTTTATGCATATTACACAATCAAAACAACACTAAAAATAGTTTTAAAAAAAGTTTACTTTGGCTTTTGCAGCACAAGGTATAAAAATAGGGACTCCGAAAATTTGTTGGTTAGTTTTTCATTATAATACTTGCGCCAAATAAAAAGATGCGCCTAAAAACCACTATAAAATAGATTCTAAAAAATTTATCATCTGGTTTGTTACAGTAAAACAATTAGCAACTCCGAAAATTTGTCGGTTTACTTTTCGTAATAATACTCATATCATCATTTAGGTAATACTTCAACGCACTAAAAACTAATTAAATTAAATTAAAAGTATATTATGCCTTGATTAGTTGCATTAAAAGGTATTAAAACTAGGAACTCCGAAAATTTGTTGGTTAACTTCATAACAATTTTCATACGAAATACAAAATTTTCTGTCTGAAAAACAATGCAAAAAGAATTCCAAGAAAGTTATGTGGTGGCTTGTTACAATAGAAGGTATTAAAATTTAATGACTCCGAAAGTTCTGAAACTTGTTCAACTATCTTTAAAGTTTTATAGCTTTAGAGCTGCCAAAACAACTTTTCAGTTCAATATTCCAACCTAGAGTTGTCTAATCCACAAAATATTGTACATATATAACACATTACATGTGCCATGTGTTGAATATATAAAACTCCGAAAATCTCCTAATGTACTTCTTCATATTTCTTTAGCCTTTTATATGTTAAGAAAATAATTTGTTTATATTCCAACCAATATTACTGCATAAATTCAATTAAAACAGCATATATCCGACTCCGAAATACAACTAAAGTCTATTTGTATATATTTTTTAATGTGTTTTTATATTTCAACCTAAATCTTAGCTTCGGCATCATTTTATAAACCTTTAACACCTGATATTTCCCCATATATAACATATATTTGTCAATTCCGAAAAACTCCTAAATAAAATATACCAATTTACACAACGTTTAATTATTTCCGCTAAAAATGCAATTAAAACTCAGCATATATTCGACTCTGAAATACTAAAGTCTGTTTGTATATGTTTTTTAAATATGTTTTCATATTTCACCAAATGTTTCAACCTAAATCTTTACTTTAGCACTAATCAATGCACATTTAACACCCGATATTTCCTCTATATTGCATATATTTGTCAACTCCGAAAAACTCCGAAATGAAAATTAAATATTTACATAACGTTGAATTATTTCTGCTAAAAATTCCATTAAAACTAAGCATATATCCCACTCCCAAATACTCCTAAAGTAAATTTATATGTATTTTTTAAATACGTTGCCATATTTTACCAAATGTTTCAACCTAAATCTTTACTTTAGCACTAATCTATACACATTTAACACCCGATATTTCCTCCATATTGCATATATTTGTCCACTCCGAAAAACTCCGAAATGAAAATTAAATATTTACATAACGTTGAATTATTTCTGCTAAAAATTCCATTAAAACTGAGCATATATCCCACTCCCAAATACTCCTAAAGTAAATTTATATGTATTTTTTAAATACGTTGCCATATTTTACCAAATGTTTCAACCTAAATCTTTACTTTAGCACTAATCTATACACATTTAACACCCGATATTTCCTCTATATTGCATATATTTGTCCACTCCGAAAAACTCCGAAATAAAAATTAAATATTCACATAACGTTGAATTATTTCTGCTAAACAAAATAATCATATAACTATTTCTGCATAAAATGTAATGATTTCTGCTAAAAATTTAATTAGAACTCAGCATATATTCCACTCCGAAATACTCCTAAAGTCAATTTATATGTATTTTTTAAATACGTTTTCATATTTTACCAAATTTTTCAACCGAAATCTTTACTTCGGCACTAATCTATGTACATTTGACATCTGATATTTCCTCTATATTGCATATATTTGTCAACTCCGAAAAACTCCTAAATGAAACTTACCGTTTATACGTATGTACAAACCATTATTTTCCAATAACGCTGGCAATTGCACTTTTGCCCTCACTTTTTCCAAGTATGAAATTAGTTAGCAATGCAAATCCCACAAAAACTCCTAAAGTGTTGCAGGCATTTTCCCCTCAAAAAAGGTCTTATTTTATTTATTTTATTTTATTTTATTAAAAGTACTGTTGTGAAAAGTCAAAAACTGTCCATAGTTTTGCTCGCTTTGTATGTCCATACGGTGCTTGCTGGCAGTTTCATCAACTGTGAAATTGTTTGCTTACATTTCACACAAAAAGACGCCGCCGAACAACGGTAAAGCAACAGCCAAAGATTCCATTTCCTGTTTTCCAAACTACTCACTTGGCGAAAGAGAAAGCAGCCAGCTGAAACTTTGCCCAAGCAATAAAGTGCAAAAAACTTTATCTTTACCACGAATAATATTCGACATTTCTGACCTACTCCCTTCACTACACTTTCGCTGCTGCCTCGCCTCGTCTCGCTGTGCTGCTGGCAGTAATTTTGGTCATTTCCGCAGCAGTGTCCCTTCGACTTTCGGTCGTCGTTATTTAGTACGGGAGGCGAAGAAATAAATTCGAAAAGGCAGCCACAAAAAGGCAGCAGGTGGGCGTGAATGACGACAGTAGGCGGAAGACGACGCAAAAAGAATTATGAAGAACTTTAACGAAACTAATAACGTGGGCATGCTTCAAAGTGCAACTTGGCTGCCCAACCAGCCAGCGAACCATAGCAGTCCGTCAGCCAATCCGTCGTTCAGTCGGCCTGCTGCTCGATTTGCGCTCATGACTGCCTACCACTTTCGTTTGGGGCCGCTGGCGCTGCACCACAAAATAAATGTGTAAACGGACATTCGTAATTCATTTTCTTGCTTACAGAAAAATAAAGCAAAAGTACTACGAAAAGTATACATGAAATTTTATGTAAGTAAATGAAGAAAGTTTACTAAAACAAAATTGGCAAGGAAGTGGCATAGTTTCCAAAAACTCATTGTCCAATTTTTCTCAAAAGTACTCTCGCACCAAACATTCGACTCTTACGAACGATGGATAGCTTTGCCGGGTAAAATGGATTTTACATAATTTGTCTTGTCGTATTTGCAAGGCATTACAACATTTTCTGTGGCATTGCTTGTCTCCAACACTTATTGACAATGCAGTTAATTACTTTGGGCGTGAAAATTGTGCAGGCAAAAACGTTTTCATTTTAAATTTTCAAATGAAATAGAAAGTGACAGCTGCGGTCATTGTAGGAAATTGCTAAAAGAAATATTGCAAATTTTGCTAGAAATATGAATTTACATTTATTGATTGGATTTGAAAGATTGATGGCGACTGTGTCAGCCAATGATTTGCAATTTTTATTATTATTATTATGCTAGAAGGGCCACACTGGATTTCCTTTTTTGGGGGGAACTTTTGAGCTCAGTAGCATTTCAAGACATATTTGCCATCCAAAATGATAACAAGACATAAACGCTACTGGCGAGCGCCACTGTTGGTGGACTCCGAAGACCACAGACACCTAGACGGTACTGTCCATTGTTCCTCTGATATTGAATCCTTTTTTGACGAACAAGTGTTCAGGATTGCAAGTTTGGAAGTTTCTGAAGTAGATCTGGCTAGTCTTAACATTGGATAACCTTGGGGCCCATGTCATCAAGTTTCCCAAAGACTCTGTTTCTCTTTAAGCCAACCAGACGTTCTCGCAAAGAATGTCCTGTAGCTCGAGTTCCAGTAAATTTTCTTGCATAAGTCATTTTGTAAGACAAATGTGTTTGGAACGTCTCAAAGTTGAGAAAGAAGTGTTGAACTTGCTGCCTTGAATCAGGCGGTGCTTGTTATCAAGTTTCCCAAAGACTCTGTTTCTCGTTTAGTCGATCCATTGCTCTTCTGAAGCGAAAGTTGTACAATAGCTCGAGTTCCAATTGATCATCCTCCGCGTCCGAAAGCTGAACACTCACCAGTCCAGTACAACAAAAGATTTAGTAAAAATAAGCATATTCACATGAGGCACAATTGCTTCAAAACTGTAGTATCCACATAAACCATAGCAACTAAAAATTGTTGCATACTATTAGGATGCTATAATAATTGTTCTTATCAAAATTGTTGCATACCATTAGGATGTAATAGTAAATGAAATTCTTTGAGAAGCAATGGCTTCTCGTACATAACAGTTTGAAAGGCACTTTGTAGTTTTTTTCATTCAACATTCAACAATAAATTTTGCCATATTAAAAGCGCCATCTGAAATATTTTTCACAACTACAGCTTTCAAAGACTTTAAAATATTTGAAGAAAAATGAACTTTTGGTGTCTTTAGACTTTTCTAGAGCTTTGTAATTTAGTGTTTTTCTCTAAGCTAAACTTTCCGATGTTGGAGAGCTTAACTTTCTTCTTTTCTTCAACATAACTTTTTGCATGCATAGTTTTAGAACTTTTAAAGTTTTTTACATGATTTCCATAAGTTTTTGAGCGTCATTTGAGCTTTCGATCTCTTTCTCTTCCTGAGCCAATGGTGACCATTCTGTCTTACTTTCGTATACTTGCGTTGTCCTCACTGCTACTCACGAGTTGCAGAATGGTCATCACTGCTTTAGACTTTCTGCTTAAAGTTCCCTTCAAGCTTTAACAGAGAAGTTTTGCAGCATTTAACCTTTTGCTGCAAGACTAGTGTCCAATAATTGTGCGCATCCTTGACATATTTTATTCCACTGCAAGTTTCCCCAATCACTTATACAGTAAATAACCGTTAAGCTTTATATACCGTAGCACAGATTTAAGCTCATCAAAAGCTTTTGCACAAACCTCTGGTTCACATTGTTGGCGTTTGTGCATAATTGAATGGCCTTGAGTTGTCCTTCCATGTGTCAATGCACATCCAGAGTGTGAGTTGTCAAAATGTAGCATACATTTAGGGCTTAGTGCAAACTTTAAACGCATTTTCAAATTTTTTGTGTTATTTTTGGAGCTTAAGTAGTCACATTTTAGATTGAGTTCAAACTAATTAAAAATGCATTTAGTTAAATTAAGCAATTAGAAATAAAATCGAAAAATGTGTAATCCCTTTTAATGCAACACCTAAAAATATGCCCCAAACATGTGTAAGCCTTCAAAACGCGAAAGAATTTTCAAATGTTTATGAAAGATTGAGCAAACAAAATTACTCAATTATTTTCCCTGCCACCATATTGGCGCCTAAAATTATGCCCCACAAAAAAAGTGTAGTATTTGGCATTTGCAATTCGTCCTCCAACTGTCTGCACGGCCGGCAATTGACAATCGCCACAGCCGCGCAGCATCGTTGTGAATGTTGCGGCGTGCTGAATTGCTGCCACACACACATCACACACGCACACATAATTACATGCATTACATTGTAGGCAATTTCCATTTACTACACTTGCACCATAATATGAAACATGAAAAAAGTACATGGCCACATAAGCGCCTCCTGCATGTCTGTCGGTTTGTCTCGGTGTGTCTGTCGTTCGGTTGCCGCAGTCTTTGGTGCGATAAGCACGTCAATCTGGTAATTTTCTACTTTATTTCCTTTCGCTTGTCTTTTTTTCGTTTCATTTTCATATTGTTTTCCTTGTATGCAGTGGAGCGCAGTAAAAGCACAACACGCCACAAGGACACTCGAATGTGCATTGAACAGTCAAAGGAACGCTGCCAATTGGCGGCGCATTATTAATAGAATTTGTGCATTACGAGTGGAGCAAAATATGTTTTTCTATGATTGAATTTGTAATCGAGTGTAACGAATACATATAATTCAGTTTAATAGGCGCTCAAGTGACGGGTTCAAGTGATTTAGTGTGTCTAAAGGGGTACAATCGAGATAGAACGCGAGGGAGAGAGAGAGAGCGAGAAATAGAGTGGTGTATCGAGGAATGGTCGTTGAAAAATTTATGAGCATGAGGTTTTCATTTTGAAGTACAGAATTTTATTTAAATATATGTAAGGTATAGTAGCATAGTTAGAATGATTCGATTTAGTTAATACCCAGTTTTGTTTAATAACTTTTCATTTTGAACGAAATTCCATAATGTTTCTCCCATTGAGACTCTCGTCCTTATTGGATAAAAGTGGTACTGAGTCGATTGTCACAAGCAAAGTTTACACCAGCAAAATCGTTCGCCATAAACAGAAATAGGTGGTGATCTCTTCAATTGAAATTGAAAATTGAAATATATACACTAAGGCGGTGAATGTATACACTAAGCTGTTAGATGTATACACTACGGTGGTGATTGTATACACTAATGTGATGTATGTATACACTAAGGTGGATGTATACACTAATGTGGTGAATGTTTACACTAAGGTGGTGCATATATACACTAAATTGGTGCATGTATAGACTAAAAAGGTGGATGTATCCACTAAAGTTAAACTTGTAGTGAGTCCGTCTTAAATTGTGTGTGGCCTGGCGTTGTCCTGATGGAACACAACTCCTCTCTTCGCCAAGTCTGGCCGCTCCTCGACGATTATTTCCTTAAAACAGCTCAACTGTTGACAGAACAGGTCCGAATTAAGAGTCTGAAGCCTAGGGATGATTCCCATGGTAGATAATTCCCTGCCAATACCACCAAACACACCGAAAGACCTTCCTGACCGTCAATCCTTGCTTGGCCATCGTTTGTGCCGGTTTCGCTTGATGTTGTCGTCAATGATACATTTTCCATTATCAGGCACCATCCGCTTCAGAATTGGATCGGTTTTCAGCAGCGATTTGCATATGGAAATAGATTTACTCGCGTGGCAACCATAGGTACATTGAGCTTCTTTTTGTACCCAACCTTATTCAAGTGGTTCTTCCAAACTGCTCTTTTTGCAATGTTTAGCTGCTGGGCAATCGAAACAGTGCCTACATGACGATCGGACTCTATGATTTCCTTCATTTTATTGAGATTTTCATTAATGGGCCTTCCCGAGCGTGGAGCGTGAAATCAAAATTTTCGGAACGGAATCAACGAAAGCAAAATGGCGCCTGATTGACTATTACAGTCTCAGGACTCTTCATATTTTTACCTGGCTTGTATTTTCGCCTTCATTAAAGAAAAACTGTATAATATGGCATATTTTCTCTTTAATGGCATCCATCTTTGATGCGCGCTCAAACAAGACCGAGTCTAGCAATCGCAAAACTGTCTGAGAAGTTTCTTTAGTACAAAATTCAAATTATCTTTTTAAAGTGATCTAGCATTAACTGATCGAAGAAAAACTGTAGAATATGGCGTCCATCTTTGTAGGTGCTCAAACAAAATTGAATCAAGCAGTCATGAAACTGTCTGAGAAGTTGCTTTAGTATGAAATTGCATCTTTTTAAAATCATCTGGCGTAACTCGCTCGCAAAAAACTATAAAACAAACAACAACAACAAACTATAAAACATGCCCCAACACAATTAGTTCAAGCACCACAAAACTGTCTGAAAAGTTGCTTTAGTACGATCCCATCTTTCTAATGCTATCGAACCTAACCAGATCAAAGGAAAACTTCAAAATATAGCTATTTTCTCTTTGATGTGTGCTCAAACAAGACCAAGTCAAGCAATCATGAAACTGTCTGAAAAGTTTCTTTAGTACAAAATCGCATTTTTTTAAAACCATCAAGCCTAACTCGTTTGCACTTATACAACCCGAGATATAGATTACTACCATCTTTTGAAAAACATACTAAATTTCGTTCTATACTTTTTAAATTGTTGTATATTTTTAGGCTTGTTTTGGTTGCCAAAAGTTAACTTTAACTAATAACTTTAATTCAGTAGAAATAAAAATTGTTTTCTGATTTCGTTGCATACTTTTAGGCCTGCAGTCATGGCATTTTTATTTTGTGGCCTCAAGTTTCTGTCATGGAATTTGCTTAATTATTCACTGTGGCAACGCTGTGACCACCTCGAAAGCTTTCACAAAGCTTTTCTACGTCTCTCTTCTCATTTGCTCTCTTTCGCCGCTCGGCTGCTTTTGGACTTTGTTGACATTTTTACGTCACACGTTGCAGCCACGCCGACATGGAGGACTCGCTGCAGCGTTGCGGTGTGAAAATTCCTACCCCCCCAAGCGGCTGCTATGTTCGTCGTTTGCCCACTTTTGTAACGTTGCCATAGCAATGCTTGTTGTTGTTGCTGCTGCTGCTGCAGACCTCCGCTTGTGTAAACCAGCCCAAAGCGGGCTGCTCGAAGTGGACCATTTTGAAGCGCTTTGGCTTTTGTTGTTGTTGCTTGTAGAATTGCCAGATTTTCCATGCAGAGCACAAGTTTGACGCACTTCAGCTTCAGTTGATGAAAAAAATGGCCTTACTTGCTTCGTTTACGCTCTCGTCTATGCCAGAGAATGCTCGTTCGGATGCTCTCGGCGCCGACACGCTTTTACGCATAGAGGCAGGACATCTTCTGCACATCCTCTGCAAACGCTCAAATTGGATAACAAAAATACCTGACACACTATGCTGTACTGTCAGTTTGCGATTTTCCAGTGCAGTGAGCGGTCGTTGTGAGAAAAGTGCCAAATACAAAAACGAACCAGGCAAAACGTCTGCCCAGTGCCAAAAGTGTTGAGAAGCAGAGAAGCAAACATTTTGCGCATCTAAAAGTACTTGGTACATGTAGATTGCGGTTTAGTGAAAGTTTGTGTCAAAAGCATTGAGAAAATATTGAAAATATATTAAAAAAAATAAAACCCAAAAGTGTGGTGTTTCGAAATTAGTGCATAGTTCAAGGCGTTTGTACTTTTGGTTTGAGGTAAGTTGGCAGTTAATAGTTGATTTATTTATTTTTTGGGTTGAAATCTGAAAGTAGGCCGTTCAAATAACACATTTACATGATATCAATTAAAGCGCCTGAAAGTAGGCTTTAATTGAAATTGCCATAAATTAAGGTTTAATTAAAAATTAATTGATCAATAGGCACTTTTATTGTGTTGCATAAACAAAAACATTAGTCAGACATTGTGTGGCCGTTTTGCGACACAGGCGTCAATATATAAATATATATGCATATATATATGTATGTGTATAGTTGCACTGCTTGTGTAGGTCAGTATTTCAATATTTATGGCGCTATGTGGCCCAAATTATGTGCCATCAATTTAGCTGTCAATGATGAATATTGCAGATTCTCGTTTATATATGCAACACTTTTTGCTTGTTTTCGCTCACTTTCGCCTTGTTTAGAGACCATATTGGTTGTTGTTGTTGGGATTTATATTGGGCACAACATTCTAGTAATGCGCTAACGGGTTTTATACTAACATTAATGGATTTTGTTGGATGCCGAGCTTGTTTACTTGTTTTTGCTACATTTTGTGTAGTAAAGTGTTTTGTGGGGCTTTGTAATTAGTTTATGCAGCCATTGAAGCGTTTAAAATGCACACAATGCATGCTTGTAGTGCATACTTTTAGGCACAACAATGTTATAGTTGGGCCATAAATATGTAGTTTGTGTTTGGGCAGTTGTTTGTCAGCTTATTGCAGCGATATTAATTTAATTGTTTTAAAGCTTCAATAAGCAATACTTTGGGGTACATTGTTTTCAATATTTAATGGAAATTTGTAAATAAATCAAACTGAAAGTGGAACATAGAACTTATTCATAAAAAATTATAAGCTTGGCAATACAAATTTTAGCTGGACTTGAAATCTATGATTTTCAATCGTAAAAAGCCTTAAAGTATGCTACATGTTGAGCACTATTAAATGGCTCATTTCTCTGCAATCAACAATCAATAAAAATCCTAAAAGTATGCTAAGTATTGAGTACGATTAAATACTCATTCTCTGCACTTGCGGAATTTTTTTAGTTTCATTATCAATGACCAACAAACAATATAATCCAAGCATTCAAGTGGCTAGTATAGAATTAGTAAATACTTTCAGTAAGCTTCAGTTGCAGTGAACCTTATTGCTAACCCCCTTAGGGACTATCGTCGCAGCTGCGAGAATGAGAAGGAAATATAATCTGTGCAACACCTCGTAGGCGAATGCCATGCACTTCATAGCATCATATCTAAGTGGCAGAAGTCTAAAGGGCATTGCCAGATTTTTTCGACGTTCAGGTGGGTTTGAGCCCACATCGCACACAGGAGCTTGCCTACGCTCTCTTCGGGCATCAGAATGAGCCTTTCAGGCCTTGCTGAGCGAATTTGCTGAGAAATTAGCAAACTACCTGTCTTACTTACCTAACCGACCCTAACCGAACCTTGGTGGTACAGTCTGCCTATCTTACCTAATCCCACCCTGTTCGTAGATGACATGGCTCGTTTAGTTAAAATATTTAGTGCCTTAGATCAAAAGCCAAAAGGTAGTTGGTTCGAATCTCAACTTTGCAAATATAAGATAAAGACGAGTATTTATATAAATTGAACTCCATGAGAATGCAGGAAGGTGAGTAGGTCGGCGAAGCCTACTTAGGCCCTGAAGGTCCATTGTAATACAACAACTTGTAATACTTTCCTACATTTTCGTCAAGCATCACAATGAGCCTTTGAAAGTTTCCGTCTGTACTTGCTGAAAAATCAGCAAGCTGCCTTGCCTAACTCAAACTAAGTCAAAAGTACTTTTCAAATATTCAGTCACAAAGTTTGGTTACATTTCTACTTTGCTTCACTCAGCAAAATTAAATATACTTTCGACGTTTGGTACATTTTTTTCTATTTGTTTTACTACCAGTCAATGTCAGTGTTTGCCTTTTTTCTCTCAATGTTATTTACTGCTTTTGTCCTTCTTATCTAACGCTTTTCTACTTTCATTTTCTTGGCTTTTTCAGTTTGTATATACTTCGACAATAAATTTTGATATATTTTGCATATGTCAAGTAATGTATGTAGATATGTTTGATTTTTTTGCCTTACATATCTACAAATGTTTTACATATATAAGGCCCACGAATATCGTTCAGCTCTTTCGAAGTCAAACTGTAAAGCTGCTAAATCCGCTAAATCGCAGCATTTGTTTAAGATTTGTTGTTATATCTATTTTTGTGTCTTGTTTGTCAAATCTTGCAGTGTTATTTATGTGCATGCATGGTAATTTCAGTGCCTTAAAGTATGCTCTGAAATGTTCAGTTCCGGCGCCTAAAAGTATGCTCTAAAGTTGAGAAATATTCTTAAATACAAAACATCGTTGCTGCGCTGCATTTAATTGAGGCATTGAACTCTATACCAGATTCTTTTCCAAAATACTTGGCTTATACACCTAAAATTATGCTTTAAAATTGTGTCTACTATAAATAAAATTTTATGTTAAGAAGTTGCATACAAAATTTCATATACTGCAATAAAACAAAGTTATTGCTATATAAACTTTAACTAAAATTTTCAGTTGCGGTGCCTAAAAGTATGCTCTAAAGTTGAGAAATATTCTGAAATACTAAACATCGTTGCTGCGTTGCATTTATTTGAGGCATTGAACTCCTTACCAGATTCTTTTCCAAAATACTTGGCTTAGACACCTAAAATTATGCACTAAAATTTTTTTTACTATAAATAAAACTTAATGTTAAGAAGTTGTATACAAAATTTCATATATTGCAATAAAACAAAGTTATTGCTAAGTAAACTTTAACCGAATTTTTCAATTTTGGCGCCTAAAAGTATGCTCTAAAGTTTAGAAATATTCTAAAATACAAAACATTACTGCGTTGCATTTATTTGAGGCATTGAACTCCTTTCCAGATTCTTTTCCAAAATACTTGGCTTAAACACCTAAAATTATGCACTAAATTTTTTTACTATAAATAAAAGTTAATGTTAAGAAGTTGTATACAAAATTTCATATATTGCTAAATACCTTAAAACACGTTAAACACTTGAGCGCCTAAAAATGTGCAACAACTTAGAAATGTACAAATTTTTTAATTACTTCATAAAACAAAAAATCACTTTTTTGTTGCTTATTTGTATCATTGTTGTCTTTACCATTAAGATTGGCACTTTTCAGTCGCTTATGAAAAAATAAAATATTGTTTTGCTGCCTAAAAGTACTTTAATTTTTATTGTACCACAAAAAGTCTCATATTACGTCCAAAAATAATGTACACAAAACAATCCCTAATCCCAAATCGAAGGCAGCATTTGATCAACATTTGGCTTTTGGCTTTCAATGCAAAGCCCCCAAAAGTATGCTATACAATACGTGCTGTTCGATGCTTTCAATAAAACACATCTGCCACATGCGACTCTTCTTCCACTTTTCGACTGTTTGCTGCCATCTCAACAACTCTGCCTGTTCTCACCCCGCTTTTTCCCCCTCAATCCGTCCCCCTCTTTGCCGCCTCATTTACCCACGCTTTGGCCTCGCTGCTCGCAATCATTGTCCTTCCACTTTACATTCATAAAACTGCCGTTTAGGTGTTCACATTGTTGGCATACGGAAGTGTTACCCACATCCTGGTTTTGGTTTTTATTTCTATGCTACTTTTCTCCATTATACTTCTTTGGTTTTTATGTTTTTTTTTGGCACTGAGAGTGTGTCAACTTTTGTGAGCTTATGTGTGTGTGTGTGTGTGTGTGTGTGCGCGCAATTATTTCTGATTACTTTTTATTTCCGTTTTGTGTCAAACATAAACTTCATTCTTGTGCCATCAGCTTGACACCTTTGTGCTGCTGTACACATCAACGCACACTCACACAACGACACACTCAACTACAGGTACGAGCACATAATAAGTAGCGTACAAGTTTTTGTCTATACATATGTGGTATGTATTATGCATAGATGTTTGTTTGTCGGGGCAAATAAAAACAACAAACTTCCTGGCAGAATAAAAACGCATAAAATGCACAAAACCACTTGGCACATGGCGCGTTGTTTTACTTTTGTTGTGTATGTGTGTGTTCCTTTTTTCACCTTTCTTTGTTGCTTGAGATTGTTGTTGTTGTTGTTGCTGTTTTTTTTTTACAGCTGGGCTGTTGGCATTTGGGTTTGTCACACTCACACGTTTGAATTATTATTTTGAAATTTGTGTGTTTTTTTTCTGCTCTCATTCGAATGGGGTGACCATATTCATTCGAATATTTCTATAAACAATTTCAAATTATATTAAATGTAATTTTTATATGTTTGATCCTAAAGTGTCAGTTATATTTAATATGAGGAGAAGTAAAAGAAATACAGTGTGTTTCCAATAAAAGGCTTTAGTAATTTGTATCCCGTGTTGTGTGACTGTGATCGGGTTACACTGGATGGCATTAGAAAGATACGATTTCGTGTTAAAGAAACTTCTCAGAGTGCTGGGCGATTTGGGCTTGGTTTTTACCACACCACTGGAGGATATTGCCGGATTCATTCGACGCTCAGGTTGGTTTCAGCCAGCACCGAATACAGGATGACAACGGCTTGCCACACTCTCATCGGGCATCACAATGGGCCTTAGGGGCCTCCGAGTGTACTTGCTGAGAACCAGCAAGCCGCCTGTCTTACCTAACCTAACCTAACTTCTCAGACAGTTTTGTGATTGCTGGACTCGGTTTTGCTTGAGCCCGCACCAAAACTGGACGCTATCAAAGAAAATATATGTCATTTAAAAATTGTTCTTCAATAAAGACGAAAAAACAAGGCCAGGCGGTTGAAAATGTGAATAGTGTTTATGGTCCTGAGAGTGTAACAGTAATTCAGGCGCAGTTTTGGTTTGAACGATTTCGTTCCGGTAATTTTGATGTTAAAGATGCACCACGTTTTGGAGAGGTCATTGCCCAAAATGTCGATAAAATCATAGAAATCGTCGCGTCAGAAAGCCATGCAAGCAATGTTTCGATTGTTCAAAAGCTAAACATTGCAAAAAAAATCTTTTGGAACTACTTGAATATCGTGGATATAGAATTTATGGCTCGACACAGATCGTGTCGATGTATGGGTGTGACATGAGTTAAACAAGAAGACGCCATGAACCCAATTTTCTCCTGCTAATCACTGCTGAATGGCAACGAAATCGACCCATTTCTGAAGCGGATGGCAACAAAAACGGTCGTAGTCGAACAACTGTGAGCCGACGCAAACGTTGACCAAGCAAGTACTGACGGTCAAGAAGGTTTTGCTGTGTGTTTGGTGCAATTGGAGGGAAATCATCTACTGCTGCATGAGCTGCTTGCCTAAGGCTAAACTCTTAATACCTGTACTGTCAACAATTGAACCGTCTAAAACAAGAAATCGCCCAGAGGCGGCCAGCTTTGGCCAATAGGAATTGTGTTCTATTAGGACAACGCCAGGCCACACATATGTCGATAGTCGAGTCGCCACTAACTCCAAGTTGAGAGATTCTTATACACCCACCTTAGTGAATACATGCACCAGCGTAGTGTATACATACACCTTAGTAGATATATGCACCACCTTAGTGTACACATCCACCTTAGTCGATACATGTACCACCTTAGTGTATACATTCCACCTTAGTGTATACATCAACCTTAGTCCGAACTTGGCACCAAATGATTACTACCTATTTCTGTCTATGGCGAATGAGTTTGCTGGTGAAAATTTTGCCTTCAGTGAAGCTTGTGACAATCAACTCCCAGTCCCAGCTTTTTTCCAATAGAGACGAAGGTTTCTACTGGGGAGACGCACTGGAGAGTGCAATTGCAAGTTAAAAAATAATGGTGACAAGGAAGAAGGGTTTCCTTGCTCCTGTCCGGCTTTCTCAAGACCACATCTTACCCACTTAGGGACCTCGTTCTTCTCTGGATTAGATAGGGTCTCCAACAACGACATTAACTCGCTGCTGAGCTTCGTTAGTTATAATACACCCACACATCTCACCGACTACTTTCATATCCATCTGCAACACCAAGGAGCTGTAACTGGGCCTATGCCTGACTGACTCGACCACCCAGCTAACCTTGTTGGAATTGGCAAGGAAACTCAACTGATATGAGCTGCTTCGCTATGGCCTCACACACTTAGGACCTGTACTGTCAACAATTTTGACGAACAACTAACAATTTTATTCGTTTGTTTAGTTCCTTTATGTCTATTTTGTTTTCATATTTTTGTTTCTATTCCAGCGATGGTCACTCAATTTGCTATTTAAATGTGTTTGAAAAAGTTGCAACAACTTTGTTGGGAACATGTTTCAACACCGAACTGTCATCGCTGCTGTCGCAACAGCAGCTTGAGAAACAACAGCACCAACAACAACAACAACAACAACAATCACCAGTATGCTAAACACAATAAGCTGCTTTTTAGTGGGTCACTTGCGGTGGGACGCCGCTGCGGGAGTTGCCACCTTGTTTCTTTTTATGTTTGTATGCTTTTAATCAAAACTTTTGCTCGAGCTACACACACACACACACACACACAGCTCTTCGTACTTCATGACAGCGTGAGTTGTGCGCAAATTTCTTTACTCAAATATCTGCATTTTGTTCTACGAGCCGCAGCGCTTAGTTCACATTCCTTTGTTGCTGCTTTTGTGCAAATTGTTTGTCTTGGTGCGTGCGTGCATAAAAACCCAAAACTAGGAACATTCAAACCTCACCCACCCAGTCACATGTTCCATCACACACACACACACTGACTTACTACACTTGTGTGCGTGTGTATGTGCTGAAATGCCTCCAATAACCACAAGAAGCGTTACTGAATTGAAAATTAGACACTCGCTGTCTACACCAGTCGGCGGTCGGCATTAGCATTCCACTCGCCGTTTGTCATTTCGGGCGCTCTTCTTGCTTGCTTTGGCGCCATTTCTTGCTGTTGCTAGTCTCGTATGTGTGTGTTTGTGTGTTTTAGCGGTCGTATGCGTATTTGTATTTGTGTTGCATACTTTTCGGGCGGCATTAACTTTGTCAGGCATTGCGCTTTTGTGACTTGGCAAATATTTTGCGTGTTTGTCGTTGTTTATGTCACAAAGCCGCCGCCGCTCTCGTTGTCGCCACACTCCGGTGTTCACAATTTTCTTCTCACAATTCACATTTGTGTGCGGCCGGTTTTTCTATGCAATTTCTTGTTTTTGTAGTCTTTGCAGTTTTCATGGACTGTCAGCGCCATGGTCACTCGCCAAACATGTCCGAACGACCACTGTTCGCCTGTCATTTAAGTTGCTTTGTCCTGGCTGGCTTTTGTTGTTGTGCCGACCAGTGTTGTCTAGTTTTTTCAGCATCATTGCTCGAAGCTTTGTTTGATTTTTTGTTTTAGGCATTTCGGTCTTGCATTGCAAATGTGATATTTCAATGTTTAACAGCATTTGTTGGCAACTTCTGCTGACAGTGCGGTTTTCTTGTTCTGTTTTTGTTATTGCTGGTCGTATTTAGATTTTGTATTCTTGTGTTTAAGATTTTTCGTTGTTTTCGTGCATAATTTTTCGCCACTATGTTGCAGTGTTGCATAGAGTTGCAAGTGGAAATTAAAATTTTCGTACGGAAGAAACATTTATGTGTTTTTTGTAAGCCAGAGTGTTGTTGTAGCCGTTCTGTAGACTGTAGTCTGATTGTAGAAAAAATTTTCGAACTTTCGAACTTCTGCTTTTACTCTGAAAATTCTTTAGATTTTTAGTCTTTTCAATCTGGATTTAGTCTTTATTAGTTCAATGAGTGAGCAAACTTTAGTTCGATTAATTGTGGTATCGTAATGGGTATTTATGGCCTAAATGGGCTCCGGCTCGGGATAACCCCTTCCACTTTTCTACCTAGTCCTAACTTCACGTTGGATGCCACTTTGGTATGAGGTTTCTTTTGTCTAGAAGTCAACGTTGGTGCCATACAACATTTACTATTTCTGATCTGCATTACAGATGTGATCTGATTACAATATTGCATGGCTTGTCATTGGCTTGCCATTTTGGAGAAGGTTCAAAAAAAAATTAAAGACATTCCTCTCGCTGCTTTTCTTACATTCCGACGTTGCTGTCTACTTTAGCATTAGCTTACCTTAGCATTGGAATTTGCTTAGCTTACCATTTGCACTAAAATTAGCATTAGCTTAGTTTAGCATTGCAATTAGCTTATCATAGCATTAACATTAGCATTAGCATAAGCATTAGCATTGGGACTAGCATTAGCATTAGCATAAGCATTAGCATTGGGATTAGCATTAGCATTAGCACTAGCAATAGCATTAGCAATAGCATTAGCATTAGCATTAGCATTAGCATTAGCACTAGCAATAGCATTAGCAATAGCATTAGCATTAGCATAAGCAATAGCAATAGCAATTGCAATAGCAATAGCAATAGCATTAGCACTAGCACTAGCATTAGCATTAGCATTAGCACTAGCATTAGCACTAGCATTAGCAATAGCATTAGCATTGGCATTAGCATTGGCTTTAGCATTGGCATTAGCAATAGCACTAGCAATAGCATTAGCACTAGCATAAGCAATAGCATTAGCACTAGCAACAGCATTAGCATTACCATTAGCATTAACACTAGCATAAGCATTAGCATAAGCATTAGCACTAGCATTAGCATTAGCATTAGCAATAGCTTTAGCATTGGCATTAGCAATAGCAATAGCAATAGCATTAGCATTGACATTAGCATTAGCATTAGTATAGCTTAGCATTAGTTTAGCTTGGCTTAGTATAGCATCAGGTTTGGCTTAGCTTAGCATTAGCTTAACATTAGCATTAGTTTAGTTTTACTTAGCATAGAATTAGGTTTAACGTAGCTTAACATTAGCATTACCTTAGCTTGGCTTAGATTAGCATTAGCTTAACGTCGTCTTAGCATTTTCTTAACTTACCTTAGCTTGGCATTAGCTTAGCTTGGCTTCGCTTAGCATTAGGTTTGGCTTACCTTAGTTTTAGCACTAGCTTAACGTTATCTTAGCATTTGCTAGACTTACCTTAGCTTTAGTAAGCTTAGTATTAGCTTAGTTTAACATCATCTTAGCGTTTGATTAGATTAGCTTCGCATTAGCATTAGAACTTTCATTAGCATCAGTGTTAGCGTTAGGTTAAGCTTTGCTTAGAATTAGCTTAGGTTAGCTTAGCATTAGCTTTAGTGTGGCTTAGCTTAGCTCAGCATAAACTTACTATTTAGTAGCTTGGCATTAGCTTACCATAAGCTCGGCTTGGCTTAGCTTTAGCTCAACTTCGCTTAGCGTAGTTCAGCTGAGCCTAGCTTAGCTTACATTGTCTTAGCTTAGCTTTCCATTAGTTTAGCTTAGCTTTACCTTACTTAACTTACCTTAGCTTTAGCTTAGCTTCTTTAGCTACACAGAGCGAGGAATTTCATTTCGATATCGTCGATTCTTCGCCTTTTCTCGTTCTCGTTTTCTTCTTGTGATTTGCCTCTTTACTGGTTCCTTCCATATTTGTATCTTCCTTGACCCAATTTTGACTTATGAAATGCTTTATTTGAACTCCCGTACCAATGCGCCTAAAATTATACCACTTGAAACCTACTTTACCTTCTTCTTTGCTTCCCTCATGTAGACAGTCATATAGTCCTCCTCTTGCCCTTTATTTTATCTGTTTTTAATTCATGTGTTTTTCATTAAATTTTATTTTATAATGTTTGGACTGTTATCTGCCTAAAAGTATGCCACATCATATGTGCTTTCCAAATTTAGGATTACTTCATTTTAGAACTATAATTTCTGTTGCTTTAACTGATTTTCTCAGCATAGCTTCACCAACCGAATTTAGTTTTTATTAAAATATCTTTTATTAAAACCTTCTCACATACTTTGAATTATGTAGCCTTATAAAAAAAAATACAGTTCTCTCTATTACCCAAGAGTCAGCTCACTCGTCCTGCACAACGTGTTTTACTCCAACAATCGTCCTTTTTCTTCTCTTAACCCTTTTGTTCGCTTTCAGTGCGCCGCTATCAGTTAGTAGCATTCGGCAACCATAGTCTTCATGTTATAACTCAATCCCCATGCCACAATCACATGCAATTTCATGTTGCTCCTAAAATTATGCCATTGTCCTTGCAGTATATCGTTTAGGCATTTATTTGCACCACAGCAGCACTGACACAAATACATTTCTATGTCATGCAATTTGTATGTTTCGTGTATTTTTGGCAAAACCAAAAATTGGTGAACCCAACCAAAAGAACACACACACACACTCATACATTATTTATACGAATTTATTTGTGCCTCTACTGCACTGAACTGAACCGAACCGAACCGTACAAACGACTGCAGTGTAAAGGAAAATTTCCTCTTTTTTCGAAAATATTCCCAAGTGCAATGCTGCGCTGATTGCTGCAGTCCTTCATACAACTTTGTGTGCATCTGTGCGCACAAAAATATGCACCGAAAAATTTCTAATAGTGTTGTAGCTTGGCTCATTCGCATCTGTGACAACATGATTCCAAAGTTTCTTGCTGCCTGTGTTGGTTATGAATTTCCTGTTAACATGCGGCTAACAATTTTTGCATCTTTTGTTTTTGATTTCCTGCAAGCAAATACCTCAAAAATGAAATCGAAATGGTCTCGAAAGAAATTAATTGCATTTATTGGTCAGCACAAATGTGTTTGGCATACTTTTAGGTTGCTTGCATGTGTTGGCATCTGTCAGAGTAATTAAAACAAATTGCCTTATTTGCAACCATGATTTATGGTTTGTTTTAAATTACGAAAAAAATAAACTTTACATGTGTAGAAAATATTTTGGCTCGTATTTAATTTGTCTAAATTTCCTAAAAGTATACTAACGTAAGTAATATGTGAGGTGTATAACAATAACAGAATTTTAGTTTAAATTTCATCATATGCCTATTACACTTTTGATGATTTTGTTGAAATAAAAATTGTATGTAACAAATTTAAATAAGAACTTAAAAATCCATTGAAGAAATATTTACAAAAAAATAAATTTTGATGGTGCGCACACTTTGAAGAGGACAGCAATAGGGGTACACGACTAGAAGATGGCACCGGCTTCAACCTTTGCCGTGTGGACAGCTACTTGATTACAATGAAAGCGACAGCAACATAATCACAATCATATTTTTTCGCCTAAACACAAATTGGAAGTGATTTCTTGCACTTTTCTTCTATGAAGTATATATCTATATACATTTTATTGTTCCACAATCAATTTAGAACATGGCGCTGTGTAATAATTTGTGGAAATATTGATTTTTAATTGAAATACTAAAAATTTTGCAATTTATTTTTAACCCTTTCGCAACAGAGTTTTATCTCAAGATCGGGGTTTTTTTTTTTTAACTGTAAGAAAATTTGAAAACAGTATTTAAAAAGTGTTTGGAATGTAAGCAAATCAAGATCCTTGATCGTTATCCTGGAAGATTATAATTTTCAGCAGATGAATGGACATGAAAAATCTGTCATATATAAAAACCACATTAATGCAACAAAAAGTGGAAGCTAATTTTGTTATGCTTCTTTTACCAATCATTGGGATGCATAAGGTTTGTAAATATGTACATTGAGTAGTACAAAGTTATGCGTGTTTAAAATTTACTGGGACATATTGTCCCAGTAGTTGCGAAAGGGTTAAAGTACACAAAAAAAGTAAGAAGAACGCCGAGAAAAGCTGTTTTGAAGCAGTAATGCCAATTGCTACGGTTTTGTAGTGTACAAAATAGAAATACTTCAAACGTTGGCGATAACGACAACTGTGGTCGGTGGTCGTGAAAATAATGGTCTCAATAGGAACGTTGGTTGGTTGATTGAGTGACTGTTACCACAGTGTTGTTGCTATTGACTGGTATTTTAAATCCACTTTGTGGAATTCAGTGTAGAAGCTTTCTGATCTCCATAGTTCAAATTGTTCTGAGATCTTCCAGGTTGTGAGTCCCGAGCGAACGTAGCCTGCTCCTTGCTAAACACGGACATATACACAGAACGTAGGTCAATAAGTCTCTTTGGTTCTCTATGTTTGTTGAAGAGCTTTTGGAACCGGACCCTAAGACCCGCAGTGAACCTTGCGTTATTCCTTCAGGAGTTTCCAAACCGTTGACTCGTCCTATTCAGGTCACACTTTGGCCATGTTTTCCTTGATGTGCTGCAGATAGACAGTTCACTCCAACTTTCGTTAGCGCAAAATAGGAAGTGGGCGTGCCTGTCGTACTTTAACCTGTTGATCCCGAAAAGAAAAGAAGAAAAAGAAAATAGGCCGATGTGGCCAAAAAAGGCCAATGCCGATACCAATTTTTGTGGCCGATACTAGCCGATGCCGATTAATCGGTCGGACTCTAATGAGATCTTTTCGAAAAACAAAACATTTTTATCATAGTTGACTATTACGCAAACAGTTAATTGCCAAAAATCCTTTACCAAGAAATTCCTGCATACTTTTAGGCAGTTGTCCTATGCGATTACTTTTTCGCTTCAGTCATGGCTCTGCTAAGTCAATAGAGCAGAAAAAAGATAAACTTTAAGCGCCGGCTTTCAGCAAATAAAAGCAACAACAACAACAAGTGCCCATAGCAACCGGATATGCTGTCAGTCAAGCGTTGCTGGCATTAAAAAAAACCAAAACTTACAAAAAAAACATCAACAACAAATAATTTAAAACAGAAGAAACTACAGTGCAACGTCAGTTTTGGCGCGCAACAACGACTCACTGTATGTCTGTTGCCAACAACAACAACAACCACAACATGTTCACTATTATTCTCGCCAGTCGACAGATGGAGACGCGCACCCGTCGCCGTTCGCGTTTCACTATGCACACCGAGTGGCGTGGCGTGTCGGAGTTGGAGTTGGTTGGGCGCAAAAGTTGCCGCTCGCCATTAAGGTGTGAATAACCGTTACCGGATGCGCCAAGCAAGCAGCAAAAGCGGTGTTGATTTCTGCCAGCCATGGCAGCCGTTTTCTATTTGCGGCAACTGCATTTTTGTAGTGCAGTGTTGCCAAGTTTTTCCACATTTTCTTATTTTGTTTTCTATTTCTGTTTTTCGTTTGTTGTATTTGTTGCATTGCTGCATAGTGTGCGGCAGCTTATTGCGTCTGCCAAACCGAAGGTAGCGGAGTAAAGAGAGCCTTGCAAAGTTTTGTGCGGTTGCAAGAATATGATTTACTGCATTTAGGTTTTTTGGACAGAGACTCGTGTTGGTTTGGAAAGTTTTGCCTTGTGCCCATTATGATGATGAAGATTATTTGTACACGTCTGCGCCATCAGTTTAAAGCAGAAGAAGCGTACTGATGGAAGACGTATGAGTTTATTTTCCATGAGTGCAGTTGATGTCGCTTCGGTTTGTGATTGTGTGTGTTTATTGAAAAATTGCAATTTGAAGAGTTTTAATCGGTGAGGATTAGGTCGAAAGATAAGAGCGCACATATTTTCTTTGACTAACGTTTGCAATACTCCACTGTAGATACAAATAATTTTATAGTTTCTTGTCTTAAATGAGATGTTAAAGTCTTGTCAATGAAATGCACAGAAATGTTATTGTGTAGAAAACGAAATCTCTGAAAGAGAACCTAAGCGGGCGAATTGTAATAACACAAAACGAGCAGAGATGCGAGAGAATGGTTTTACTTAAAACAATTCAATGTCTGGATGAATTCTGGTAGATAAGATTAGGTTGACGAAACTGTCTGGGTATGGCAACGTTCCAAAAGACACATCTAGACAACAAATTGGGGCATTGGAATTGGAATAACCATTCCAAAGCGAGATTCATTCGAAAGCCAGATCAATCCAATTTGATTCGTGAATTCATCGTAGCAGATATCTTTTATAATCAAGGTCAAGTTTACTCTCATAGCGGGAAGAATGGTTGCTCAAACTCTAAAGAAAAGTACACAAACACTACTTCCTGATGAATGGACTGCCAGTCATTCGAAAGCTAGACCAATCCAATTTGTTTCGTGGAAGAATCTTAACAAATCTCTTTTATTGGAAATCCAAGTTGTCGAAGAATGATGAGCCTACAGCTTTCTGTGTACGTCTCTTACATTGACTAATCTAAGACTATCCAAGTTGAAGAATGATGAGCCTAAAGCTTTCTGTTTCTATATTGTCGAAGAATGGTAAACCTATTGCTTTCTATCTCCATCTCTTTTGTGGGTTAAATTGTCTAATCTAATCTGGGATCATCCATCCATTCATCTATCTTTGTCCCTTTTGTTGACTTATCTGAGTTCATCCAAGTTGTCGAAGAATAATGAACCTACAACTTTTATCTCCGTCTCATAATTGACCAATCTGAGGCTATCCAAGTTGTCGAAGAATGGGAGCCTAAAGCTTTCCGTGTTCGTCCCTTTTGTTGACTTATCTGAGATCATTCAAGCTGTCGAGGAATAGTGAACCTAAAACTTTCTACTTCCATCTCATAATTAACTAATCTGAGGCTATCTAAATTGTCGGAGAATGCGAGCCCACAGCTTTCTGTCGCCGTCTTTTTTATGGGCTTATCCATCTAATCTTATCTCAGATTATCCAAGTTCTCGAAGAATAGTGAATCTAGAACTATCTATCTACGTCTCATAATTGACTAATCTGAGGCTATCCAAGTTGTTGAAGGACGGAAGCCTACAGCTTTCTATGTCCGTCTTTTTTGTGGGTTAATTACTCTAATCTAATCTCATGTCATCTAAGTTGTTGAAGAATGGTGAAGCTAGAACTTTCTTTCTCTGTCTCATAATGGGTAATCTGAGGCTATCCAAGTTGTCGAAGAATGAGAGCCTACAGCTTTCCATATCCGTCCCTTTCGTTGACTTATCTGAGATCATTCAAGCTGTCGAGGAATAGTGAACCTAGAACTTTCTACCTCCATCTCATAATTGAGCCTACAGCTTTCTTTCTCCGTCTTTTTATGGATCAGCTAATCTCAGATCATCCAAGTTCTCGAAGAATAGTGAATCTAGAACTTTCTACCTCCATCTCATAATTGACTAATTTGAGGTTATCCAAGTTGTCGAAGAATGGGAGCCTAAAGCTTTCCATCTTCGTCCCTTTTGTTGTCGAAGAATAGTGAACCTACAACTTTCTATCTCCATCTCATAATTGAGCCTACAGCTTTCTTTCTCCGTCTTTTTATGGGTCAATCCATCTAATCTAATCTCAGATCAACCAAGTTCTCGAAGAATAGTGAATCTAGAACTTTCTACCTCCATCTCATAATTGACTAATTTGAGGCTCTCCAAGTTGTCGAAGAATGGGAGCCTAAAGCTTTCTTTCTCCGTATCTTTTGTTGACTCATAATTGGCTAATCCGAGACTATCCAAGTAGTTGAAGAATAGTGAACCTAGAACATTCTATCTCCGTATCATAATTGACTAATCTGAGGCTATTCAAATTGTCGAAGATTGGTGAACCTAACAGTTTCTGCCTCCTCTCTTTTGTTGGCTAATCTCAGACTATCTAAGTTGTCAAAGAATGGTGAGCCTAGAGCTTTCTATCTTCGTCTCTTTCATGGATTCATCTATCTAATCTAATCTCAGACCATGAAAGTTGTCGAAGAACGTTAAGCCTATAGTTAGAAGATAGAAATCTTCATTTCTTTGATCTATTTGATCTGAGATCATCCAAGTTGTCGAAGAATGAGAGCCTACAGCTTTCTATCTCCGTCTTTTTTATGGGTTTATCCATCTAATCTAATCTCAGACCATGCAAGTTGTCAAAGAAAAGTGAGCTTACAGCTTTCTGTCTCTTTTGTTAGCTAATCTGATCATTCAGCTTTCTATCGACATCAGGCCAGCGCCGGGCAGAGGCAGAAGTCTTGGCAGTAGTCTACCCTTCCTCTACATTTAGAAAACTGTATAAATACTTTTCATTTCATTTCATTTATTTATTTCAAGTCTACAGTAAATGAACTTACAGACTAGGCAGACAACAATATAAGAACTTAAAAATTGAATAACAATAGGAATATAACTTAAGAATAGAATAACAATAAGAATAACGTCATTTATAAAAGCCGTTCAGAAGTGATTTTAATTCTTGTTTGGAGATCGAAAGATCGAGGTTAAGAGAACCACAAATCTTGTTAAATTCTTCCTTAGCAGAACAGTAGAAAACCTCTCATAATTTTTATAAAGAATTTTATCATCCGTTAAAAAAAAGCCTCTAATAACAAAAAAGCGGCAAGTGGAATTCCTAGCAAACCAACAGATCCAGTAAGCTTAGAGGCAGTTAAATTATAAAGTCATATAAAAACCTTCAACAAACCAAAGCATGCTTCAACTTTCTTATGTTTTTCCAACGCCTCAAAGTATGCAAAGTTCAGCATTTGAATGGGCGCCAACACTGTGACTTGTAATGTGGCTTGTTGCAGACTAAGCTGATCGTCTTTTATGCTGCCAAACTGCTGCTGCTACTTCGAATGTTTTCTTTAAGTTGCCACATTGGGCGCACATTTTATGAAAAACTTTGCCGCTCAACTCAAAGTCGAAGCGTTGACTGTCGTACGGTCCAAGCTGGACAAAAGTGCAAACGAGAAGGTGAACAGACAAAAGAAAAATATTCTTCCGCAATGTTTTCGAAAGTTTGCTTTTCATCAACGCGCGCACAAGTTGCATAAGCAAATTAATGATGTTGTTAGTGGCTGTCTGTGTGTGTATGTCTGTGTGGGTTATTTTCGCGCCACAGCCATTGGAGGCATTAGAAAGTGACATACCTACTGGCAGGCTTTCAAAATTGTATGCACACATTTTACATTTTACGACGCTTTGCCATTTATGCGCTTCCGCAATTGAGTGCGCCTGTTGGTATGCAATAAAAGCTGTTTGTTGCATGTTACATGCTCACATTTCTTCTGTTGCTTTTAAGTTTTATGTTTTGTTCATAATTCTGAACATATTTTGAGGCGTTTTTAATTATCAGCAAAGAGATTTAAGCCATGACAAAAATAAAAAAAATATAAATGTAAAATAATAAAAAAAGTGTAGCGGCCTGAAAGCATGTGACGCCCGTTAAGTTGTTTGCCTGTTTTACCTCCTGTATGTATGCAACATATGCTGCACGTACGCTGCAGTAAGAGGAAATTGCATTTATGGCGCGCTTTTAGGCGCTTGCCACAAGCGGAACTTTTAAAGTGCGCCAATGTGAAAGCATACTTTCAGGCGGCACCTCGCACGTACATCACAGGTCGATGAAACGGCAATGCAGTTGAAAATTCAATATACAAACACATGCATATACATATATATATATACATGTACATGTATATATATATATATATATATATATATATGTATAAGAGTACATATACGTGTAAACATGCTCATTTATGTGTACGCATTAACATTTTTAAAATTGCATAAATAATTAAAATTTCTGAAAGCAATTCGAAGCAAAAATTTATGCAGTTGGCAATGATTCCTTGTTGTTGTTTTTGTTATTATTATTTTGGCAATAACTGTAAATATCGAAGCATATTGGAGTTTTGTGCTGTTATGGCAAATATGCGTTTTCGAAGTTGCTCACGCACGCGTCTATTGCGTGGGTCGCATGGCGCATACCATGTGAAACGCCCACAAGTATGCTACGCAATTCACAGCAAAGAAATAAATTTGTGTGGCGTGTGCGCTTTGCGGCCGTTGATGAATACCAAATGAATTTATTTCAATTTGGGCGCATATTTATGTGCATATATGTACATATATATGTGACCGTATATATGTACATATATCCATGTTTGAGTGTGCCTGACAAATTTCCTCTGTGCCCATGTGTGCGTGCGTATCACACACTTTGTGCTTTTGAACACAGCGCCACCGCAACGCTTGGCTTGAAAATTGGCGGTTATCATAATGCGCCTAAAAGTATGTGGCTATAATATCGTTATCATCGGCAATGGCAATGGCGCATAGGCTGAAAATTCGCTGAAAATTCGAAAATTCATTATTGCCATCATGTAAGTGTTTGTTTGTATTCGATGTATGCGCTTCAGAGTGACCAGATTTGAGTGTTTGGATTTATGTATACTTTGGAAAATTTAACGCTGCCTGCTTTAAGGCGCACACATTGAGTTAGCTATCCATTGCAATAGATCCACAGGCAGCGAGCTCAGCCATCTCAGTTACACACACACACACACACACACATGAAACATCGGTATGTCGATTTAATTTCCTGTCAATCTATGTCAGCTGACATAACGAAATATTTCCACTCATAACGCCGCCATAATGCTGCTGCCACATTGTAAGTGGCGCTCATTTATTGTAGCCGTGTGCCAGCCGTTGGCAAAAGTGTGGCGGTTGTGTGCAAGAAGGAAAAGTGTGCTGTTGTTAGTCGTCGCCGACAGGCGTTGCTATGTTTGCTGGAAATTTTATTGTGCAACATTGATCGCCTCAACGATATTGACTATTTATGAGCGCACAAATAGCGAATTATTGATAGACGCGAAGAGGAGTAGAAGTAGGAGAAGTAAATGTGAAAAATGTGACTTGACAATGTGAAGAAACCATGTGGAAAAGGAAGCAGCAGGGACAGCTTTTTCAATGCATCTGTTGTCGAAGCGCATTTCAGATAGACTTCACTGCGACCTTTCAAGGACTAATCAAACCTGTATGTGTGGTCCATGATTGCCTTATTGAAGCATTACTTTTGTTTAGATTAGCAAAGTCTGCAACCATTTAGTGTGTAATCAAACCTTTTTCATTTAACAAATTCTTTAACCTTTAATGGATAATAATAGAACCGTATGTGTGGATAATAGAACCGATATGTGTGGTCCATATTTGCCTTATTGAAGTTTTACTTTTCTGTTTAGATTAGCAAATTCTACAACCTTTTAATGGGTTATCAAACCTGTATGTGTGGTCCATAACTTTCTTATTGAAGCACTACTTCTTTTAACATTAACAAATTCTTCAAGCTTTAAGTGGAAACCCGACCCTGTATGGGTGCCTTATTGATGCACTCCTTTTGTTAAAATTCGCAAATTCTTAAACCTTTTAGTGGGTAATTAAACCTGTATATGTGGCCTATAACTTCCCTATTGAAGCACTGCAGTGGATAATCGAACCTGTATGCGTGCTCCACCAACGACTTATTGAAGCACTACTTTTTGTTTAGATTAGCAAATTCTTAAACCTTTTAGTGGGTGATCAAACCTGTATGTGTGGTCCATAACTTCCATCTTGAAGCACTACTTATTTTAACATTAGCAAATTCTTAAACCTTTAAGTGGAAAAATCGAACCTGTATGCGTGCTCCACCAACGACTTATTGAAGCACTACTTTTTGTTTAGATTAGCAAATTCGACAACCTTTTAGTGGGGTGATCAAACCTGTATGTGTGGTCCATAACTTCCTTATTGAAGCACTACTTCTTTTAACACTAGCAAATTCTTCAACCTTTAAGTGGATAATCGAACCTGTATATGTACTCCAGCATTACCTTATTAAAGCATTGCTTTTGTTGAAAGTAGCAAATTCTTCAACCTTTAATGGATAATTAAACCTGTTTGTGTGGTCCATCATTGCTTTATTGAAGCATTACTTGTGCTTAGATTAGCAAATTCTGCAACCATTTAGTGAATACTCGAACCTGTATGTATTATTATATTATCAATTAATTGAATAAGGATAATATAATTATGCCTTAACAATATTGTAAGCGTGAGCGACTAAGGCTTCATGCTTGCTTTATTGAAGCACAACTTTTAACATTAGCTAAATCTTCAACCTTTTAGTGGGTAATCAAACCTAATTGAAGCACAACTATAGTTAACATTAGCATTTGCCCCTCAATACTTATTTTTCCTGTACCTCATTTCACTCTACTCATCCACTCTTTCTTTCACTGCCATTTGATATTTTCCTATTGGGCCTGTTGGTGTTATGTTTTGGAGGCTGCTCGCCCGCTGTGTACATGCGTCATCAAATATTCACATTTGCCTGTACGCAGAGATTTTTCTTAAACATATCTCTCTTCCATGTTCAATTCATTGCTTCGTTGCTATATGTATGCTCATTCATGTGCCTTGCGAGCTCCATGATTTATGATCGCCCAAACTCAACGCCTGCTTGTTTTTCTACATATATACATTTCTTTCTCTTGTTTTTGTTGTTGTTTGCTTGTGGCAATTGCTTTGTTTGCCTTTACACAACAATTAATAATCCATTCGCCATAAAATATGCAGCGTTTTATTATTTTCTTTTTGCGCATTTCATTGTGTTTCATTTTGTGATGTTTTCATTGGCTAATGTATCACACATGACTCGCTGTCGCTGTAAATATGCCAATAATATATGCTGCATGCTTTTAGGCGCGTGCTATTGTGATTTTTTTCTATTTGATTTGATATATTTTTAAGCTGTGGCGGTCTAAAGTCTATATGAAATATTTATTAGCATAACCACAACGAAATGTTTTTGTTGACAACAAATGCTTTTGGGCACTTTGTATTCGAGCCAAAGTCGGCTGGATGATAAACAACAGCTAATGCATGCGTAATGAAATGAGAGGCAGCTTCGCATACTTAACACATTATATGAATGCCGTAGTGCGCCTAAAAGTGTGCCAACATGTGTTGTCAAGCATCAAGCTTGGGGATTTGAATTATGCGAGCATTGATGTGACTAGAATTGGTGGAAAAAGTATGTAATAAATATTTCAAAATAAACTCGGTGTGAGTATAATGAAATTCAGACACATGCGCCTAAAAGTATGTTTGTTTTAATATAATTAAAATGACAACAATTAATTGAATTGAAGTCACACTCATTTGGCTGCAGTCTATAAACAAAAAACATTCAAATAACCTCACTATCAACTTTCATTTGGAATTTTATGACTTTTAAAAGCCCACCCCTAAAAGTATGCCCGAATCTAGTGCCACTATTGACTGCAGTAACACAGTGCAGTCATAAATCTGCATTAATTGCATTGGAGTCTACGGAGCGGTATGCAAAATGGCAAATAAAACTGCATCATAAATAAAATAGATCAACTCCCTATTCCGCTTCAAGTCTCGCCCCATGCAAAACATTCCACCTTAAATCCCACACAACACGCTTCGCAGCCACAGAAGCGCCAACCAATTTTACATTAAATGGAATCATTTTGCTTTTATTGCTGCGATTTATTTGGCGCTACGCAATTCTCTCGAGTCTCTTTTCATTTCTCTTCCCATGCATTTTATTATACTACCTGTATTTACTTTGTGCCTCTTCCAACGCTAATGAGTGGCAACTCTTCCCCCAGCCACATTCATCGCTGTTGTTGCTACATTTGGTTTGGTGTATTTAAGTTTTTGATTAATGCAAAAATATACGCACTTTTGATTGAAAGTTATACTGCCGCAATAACAAACATTGTATTAAAACTTTTCTCTCTCGTTATTTCTTTTCTATTTTATGGTTTCGTGTTCGCAGAAGACTGCACAACCTTCACCAGCATCGCCGTTATCGACATTGTCGTCATCATCGAGTAACGCAGCAGCGCACAGAGATGAAATTTACATTGACGATGAAAGCATTGAAGGCTCGGGCGGACGTGGAGGGGTAAGTTTTTTCTATTCCAAGTTTTTGCTGTTAATATATTTGACATATTTCTGAGTAAGAGGGTAAAATAATTTGGTAAAATTATTGGTAAGAGATATAAAGTGCAGTGGAAATAAATTCACTATTTTTGCATGAAACTGAAGGCCATATTTATCATAGTTGGAATTATCTGGTTTAGATCAAATATGGAACGGTTTGTTCAATAACTTGTTGCTATTTTGATGGTAATTTCATTATGTCTCATTCATAGAAACCCTCGGCTCTAACTATTGGCAAAAAAGTGGGACTGAGTGACAATCATGTCACAAGCTTTTCACTAGCAAAATCATTCGGCATAGAGAAGAACAGGTTGTAATCAGTGCCAAGTGCGGAGTAAGGTAGATGTGTACGCTAAGATGGTGAATGTATTGACTAAGGTGGTAACTATATACACTAAAGTGGTTCATGTATACACTAAGGTGGTGAATGTACACACTTATAGGTTCGAATCAAGAGTCTGAGGCCATGGGGGAGTAGCTCATGGTAGATGATTTCCCTCGAAGCGATACTAAAGTCATCTATTGAAAAAATAATGCATTCCCCTTTACCACAGCTTATACATTATTTTACTCGAAAGGGTTCAAAAAGTTACAAAAAGTAATTGCAGCATAACAAACCGCACACAATAGTGAAAGCACACGAAAGGTGCTACTTTCTGCAGGAGTTTAATGTGGCGTAAATGTGCCATTTAAGTTTTCCATAAATTCTGCTTAAACATTGTGGCAAAATATAATGTGCGAACGAGAATTATTAACAGATAATAAAAGATGAGATATTGCATAGCAAAATTCATTTCGCAACGAATGCGGTCAACCGAATTCATATGAAAGATTGTTAATTGCATAAAGAGAAATTGGCGAGCGTGGCAGTCATCCGAAAGTGAGCGTCGGAACGATTTTCGTTACAGACGCCACATGTGCGCAGGAAGTTATGCAACAAAAAGCGCGCGGACAATTTGCTAGTGAATCCTGACAAAAAGAGAAGCAAAATTTAGGGGAAAAAAATTATTAAGAATATGAACAAAAATTCTTAAAATGCAGAAGATACAATACAAAAACATAAAAGCTTGAATAAAAAAATACTAAAATTCGCAAATACTAAAAAAATTTGAAAGGCAACAAAAATAATTTAAACAAATACATTTGCAGAAATACATAAAGAATATCTTCAATAAAAATTCTCAAAAACTCGAATAAATAATTTTAAAAAAATTAGAAAAATAAGAAGCTTAAAAATACATAAAACAAATATTTAACAAAATTAAGCAATAAAAAATACAACGAAGCAACGAAAAATACATTAAAATTATATCAAAACTCGAATAAATTTTGGAAATAAAATTTAAAATAAAAACATTAAAAGTAACACCAAAAAAATATAAAAAAAACAGAAAATTCATTCAAAATATGGAAAATCTCGATAACATGTTAACACAATGTCAAAATATAATAAATACATTAAAATAAATTCATACATTATTTAAAACAGAAAATACATTAACATTATGTAAAAGCTCGAACTAATAATTAACAAAATTGCTAAATAAAAAAGTATATTAAGAACACATAAAACAATGCAAAAAAACATAAAATACACTAAAAAAATAAATACTCGAATTATAAATATTAAAAAAAGATGCAAATATATCAGAAAAATTAAGAAAAATACCCTACAAATACATAAATAGAGTCGTGTCTGGGTATAGTGAACCCCCTATATAGTGAACACCCAAATTTTGACATCGAGCCTCAAAATATAGAAACAAATTTTCAAGCAAAAAACAAAAAGTGTATTTTGAGCAAATAAACGAGTTTTTGACCAAAAATGTTAACATTGATATAGTGAACAACCTCAATACAGTGAACAGGCCTTGCAATAATTAGTTCACTATATCCAGACACCACTGTAACAGAAAATACATAAAAAAATATATAAAAGTTCGAAAAATATTAACAAAATACTTCACAAAATTTTAAAAATAACAAAATCATTAAGAAAGAAGAAGAAAACTACATTAAAAATATAAGAAAATACAAACAAAAAACGGAAAATATATAAAAACTGAACACAAAATTAAAAAATTAAAAAAAAACATAACATACTTAAAAAAAAGAAAATACATAAAAAAATGTGTAAAAGCTTCAAGAAATAACCAAAAATTTACAAACGCATTACGAAAACTACATAAAAATTACAAATATATACAAACAAAAAAACGGAAAATATATAAAAAACAACACAAAATTACAATATTAAAAAAATAATCATAATGTACTTAAAAAAATAGAAAATACATTAAAAAAATTTGTAAAAGCTGCAATAAATAACCAAAAATTTACAAAAAAAAAACATTTAAAAAATACAAAAGTGGGGTTCACTCTTCATAGCATTTTAGGTGTAAAGTTGCTATCGTAGCAATCTGTCGCTACAACTGCGTTCGAAAACATTATGAAAATTCACAAATTGCTACGATAGCAACTTCATACCTAAAATACTGTGCAGAGTGAACTCCACTATTATACATACAAAAAAAAGCTCAAAAAAATAACAAATACGTTAGCAATTTTTTGAAACGCAAAACAAGTAACTAAAAAAATTATAAAAAATACAATT
This sequence comes from Melieria picta, assembly GCA_964056695.1. Taxonomy (NCBI): domain Eukaryota; kingdom Metazoa; phylum Arthropoda; class Insecta; order Diptera; family Ulidiidae; genus Melieria; species Melieria picta. Next base: position 10,751,532 of record OZ057400.1, read on the forward strand.
TAAACAAAATAAATTAAAAACACAAAAAAATACTTTAATAGAATAAAAAATTCATTAAAAATTCATAAAAACTCATATAAAAGAAAATAATAAAAAATATATAAATAAATAATAAAAAATACTTTAAAAGAACAGATTTTTTTTTAGAAAATCATAAAAACTCAGATAAATAAATGAAAAAGGAATCATTTCAAGCAAGTAAATTGGCAACAATATTGCAACATTGCTTTGACATTATGCGCGTTGCGTTGCATTATTTAATTATTTATTAATTTTTAATATTTTCTCATATTTATTTATAAATTTGTTTTTCATATTTTGTTCTTTATTTGTATTGTATTTATTTTGTTTTTGTTTATTTGTGCAAATATTGCACACATGGCAGCAGTTTCATGTTTTTCATGAAGTGTGCAATGTCCCTGTGTGTGTTGTTGTTGTTGTTGGATGTGTGTCAGCTGCGTTCGTTGCATTTTGAATGCATGCAGTCAAGTGCAGCGAAAAGCAAATTTGCAGATTTTTTCGAGTTGCTTTTTGTTTTGCATTTTTACATATTTCTAGTTTGTTTCTTTTGCTGCGCTCGCAGCTTGACTGCACTCGCAGTTGTGCGTTTTTCGTTGCATACTTTTAGCTGCTTTTGCTGCTGGGCTGCATTGAAATTATGCCCAATGTTTAAGTGAGCACAACGTAAATGTGATTCCGGTGCGCGCGTTTTCCTCGTCCGCTGCTTGATGGCATAATTTCGAGTACCTGCGCGCACGTATGAGGACACAATGTCCATGTGTGTGTGTGTGTATGTGTTTGCATTTTATGTGCAGCATTTGCGAATGAAATGTTCTTCTAACTTTGCAAGTGTATGTGAATGCGTTTGGTACGTGTTTATAGTGAGAAATTTGTGTTATTAATGTGACGAACGACCGAGACGTGCCGCAGTGAAACTTGTAAAGTTTTCGAACAACACAAGTTCACGTTCGAAAATATGTTGCCATGTCTAAGTCAGAAATTTCCTAAATTGTGAACTTTAATTGTGAGTGAGACGCTTGAGTACTTCATTGGATCAGACTTCTCGTTGGAAGTCTCTTTATCCTCAAAAGCATTCTGTAGCTATTCTGTGTTCCACTCAGAACTAACTGACGAACGACCAGTTGGACATACAAATCCAATAAGCTTATTGGATTTTTCTAGATCCCTTAGTCACTCAGAGTAACAAAAGCACTTCTCCATGCCAACCTTCGACTTGTGAGTGTTGTTGAATTTTTTTGTGTTACTAAAACTTTGCTTCAAGTGTTTTGGCTTGCAAAATTCTCCGCGCAAACGTGTACAACGAAAAATTCCGCATAACTGTAACTCGGCAAACCATTTAATGTCCTTACATGCCACCGACGATCTCATGCTGACCCCATCGCAACCGCCAGCCAGCCACCAATAGAGGAAAACGCAAGAAAATTTCATTTAATTTAATGCTTTGCGCGCTGTTCGCGTGCGTCAGTCTGTCATCAGTTCGTCTGTCCATTCGTCGCTGTGCAATTGTCAGTTGAAATTAATTTACCGAGTTGGCTGGCAACCAGCTGACAAGCCACACGGAGCGCCAGAGCGCTGCCAGCGGAAATTGTGTCTGTATGTATGTGTGTGTGTGTGTGCGTGTATGTGTGTGTACGTGTCTCGCTATTCACAGTGGTTGCCACAGTGACAATGGCAGCAATAGCCATTTGCATTTAATTTCATTAATCATAAAATTGTGCGCATTTTTGCCAGTGTGACAACATTGCTGACAGTTCCTTACGCGTGCCAGCACTTGAAATTAATCCCCCCAACTTACAAAAACAAAGTTCGCGCTTATAAATTGTAACAAAAAGTGACAGGTTGGCTCACACTGGAGACGAAGAGCGCAGTGAACCGAATCGCAGTAGGCACAACGATGGTCGCGGCCGCATCGACAAAGTGTTGTCATTCTCGGTGCAAATGTGTTCGTACGTTAGCATAAATTGCAAGTTATCAAAAGTTACTGTTACCTTCCATCAGGCCGCTGTGCCTTGTCTCCCCTATGAAACATATCAGCGAGGTGGCAGAGCAGTAAACAAAATTATCAACAGTGCTACGTGTTGTGTCCTTTGTGCATTTTGTGCGCATTTATGACGCGTTCATGCTCGCAATATTTCAGTGCTGCCATTTAATTAGGATTTAGGTATTTTTTTATTTGCGAATTTTTTATTTCAATTGTTCATTAAAAAATTTTTTATAGCCTTTAGGAATTTTTTATGTTGCTCAAATTTCATTGTGATTTAGATGTAACATTTTTTATTTTTAAATCTTTGTTTTAATTTTTGAATAAACAAAAATGTTGTTATTTTCTTTTGGAAATTGTTGTTATTAAAATTTACATGCGATTTAGGTTTCATTATTTTGTAATTTTAAGTATTTCTGTTTATTTAAATTAAATTGTTTTCTTTTATTTCTTTAATTTTTAAATATTTTTGTTGTTTAATTTTCAAAAAACAAATTTGATGATATTTTGTGTTTTAAATTTTAATGTTTTGTATTTTTTTTTAAATATTTTATAAATAAAAAAGGTTTTTATTTTCTATTTGAATTTGTAGGTTTTGATGTTTTGTATTTTTAAGTATTGTTTATTATTGTTTTTTATTAATATTTTAAAGAAATATTTATTAATATTTTTTTTTATTTTCTTTTTCATTTTTTGTTGTTAAAATTTTAAAGTGATTTAAGTTTTAATGTTTTATATTTTAAAATATTTGTTATTTTTTTCATTTTATATAAAACTATAACTAATAACTAATAATAGTTAGTATTAGTTATTAGGTATTAATTATTAATTAATATATATTATTTTAAATAAAAAATGTTTTTTTTTAATTTTTTTTTTGTTGTGTATTATTTTTATATATATATATATATATATATATACAGGTCTCCCTCGTATAACGCGGTGGTAACGTTCCAGGAAAATTCCGCATTATGTGATTCGCGTGATAGAAGAATGTAAATTTTAGGGTTATGTTCCAATAAGCTTTTTCCAAAATATAATAGGTACTAAATTAAAGATGTATATACATTCCAACTCAAAATCAAAATTCATACTTTATTTAAAAAATTTAAAACCATAATGCAAAAAAACTGTTTTTTTTAAATCGCGTTATATCGAAAACGCGTTGTAGAAGTACCGCGCTATACGAGGGAGACCTGTATGTATTTGTGTATTATTTTTATATAAATATTTTTTTTATTTTTTATATTATTTTTTAATATTTGATATACTGTTTTTTTAATTTTATTTTTGAATTTTTTGTGGTAAAAATTTAATTTGGTATTATTTTATTTATTTTTAACTTTTTTTTTTTAATTTTCTTAATTGCTTTTTTAATTTTCTTTCTGAATTGGTTGTTGTTAAAATTTAATTGCAGTTGAGGTTGAGAGATATTTTTAATTTATACACATTTTTAAATATTTTTTTACTTTGTAAACATTTTTTAAAACTTTTTATTGTTAAATTAAACATTTTTAATTTTTTTTTCATATTATATTAATTTTGTTTCTTCTCTTTTTGCATTTTTTTTGTTGCTTAAAGTTAATTGTATTAATTTTTGAAGTTAATTTTTGTAAGTTATAAATGTTTTTTTTTATTTTGTAAATATTTGTTTATTATTTGAAAATTTATTTGTAAATCACAGGTGTCATCAGTTTTAAATAATTCTATCTTTGAATATTTTTTTATTTTGTTTTATTTTTAATTAATTTGTTTAACATTTTTTTTAATTTTTTGTTGCTGTGTTTGTTGTTGTATTTTATTTATTTTTGTTTTAATTTTAAATTTTTTTACTTTTTCTAATGTTCAAATTAAACACATATTTGAACCAACGACATTTTTTGTTTATTTTTTTATACTTAGCTAAAATTTAGTTGTAATTTTGGTTGAATTTTTTTTGTTTTTAAATATTTTTTATTTATTCTTAATTTTATGTTTTTTTCTAAGTTCTATGGAATTTTTCGTTGCTCAAAATTGTCACAAATTGTGTGGCAAATTTTTATATTTCTTAAATGCCCTTTTTGTCAATTTTTTTAAACCGAATTATTTGGCAAATGTGCGCGCTTTCATTTATCGCGCAGGCACCCAGCGGAGTCAGCAATCATGCACACAGACACGCACACAAAGAAATGTTTGCACTCTAATGAAAAAATATTTTGGTGACGCGAACGTTTTGTGCTCGTAAAAAATTTCGATATACATATTTGTGCCATGCTGTCATAATTCTGCATGAAGCGTGCAAAAACAACAATAACATACACGTCCGTAACTTCACACTCACACATACAGAAATTAGCGGCGTGCAACACAAAACTTAAACGAAACAAGTTAAATTATTTCAGAAATATTAAATCCATTTTTCTGGTGATTCTAATCGCTTGTATATACTTTTTTCGTACTAAATTTCAACACAATACCTTCAGCCATTTAAAGCTATTGATCAAAGCCAGTTGATTGAGAGCCGTCCAGATAGACGAACTAATGCCATTTAAATCGATTATCCTGCTAATTCTGATCATGTACTAATTTTTCTATACCGACCATGCCCACTTCTGTGTATAAGACATTTTTTCACACCTCACACCTTAGTCTGTGGTATGAAAAGAATTTGAATTGAAAAAATTCATTCGTGATGATAAAAGCTAAAACAAACACGTTTCTGTGCTTATTTGCTTCACACGCTTTGGCGCACATCAAAAGCGAAAAACCTGTACTAAACGCAGAACTCCAGAAAACGTGAGTGCGCAAAAATAAATGAAATCCCTTTAAAAGGTATAAAACAGTCCTTCACACACACACACACACACACACATCGAAGCGTGAAATATGGGACGCGCATATGTTATGCAGCGTACTTGCAACATCACTGCCACTGTAGCTGCCTGTCGCCGTGCAACACTCACACACACACACACACATACAACGCATAAACGACCAGAAGAGCCCACAAATGCGGGTGCAGCAACTGGGAGCTGGCCCAGTAATCCGCTGCACCCAAGCGATGCCGCCAAACAGCTGCTTGTGCCACACACAGACGCAGCTGGCCACATGGGGGAAATAAATTTCCGTAATGCATGTCGGTCAGCTGGTGCGCCGGTTCGCTACGGCTCCATTACTCTATATTTCCTTTGGGTCCAAACGGCCGCCTTTTAGTATTTCATTTTTGTTTGTTGTTCGTTTTTTGCAATTTTGTATATCTTCATTCCTGGTTTTTTGCATGCGCACAAATTGCCAGCACGTTGAAACATCATTGGGACCGGTTAGTTATGGCCTACACTGTGTGTGTGTGTGTGTGTGTGTGTGTGTGTGTCGCTGGTCAGTTAAAGGCCGCTGAATGTGTGTGTGCCGTTCATAGCGGAAGTTTTTGCGGTCTGCAATGGGGAAATTCAATCGGGTAATGGGGTGAAATTGTAAGGTGGAGTTGCAGAGAAAAAGGCATAAAAGATAACGGTGACATGTGTCTGTATGTGTAGATATATGTGTGAATGTGTGACGCGCCTAATAAATTGCCTGGCACAAGTGGCATGTGCGTGGGTCTCGCTCACTCTGCTGATTGCTATTGAAGGCAGGGAATTTCTGTTGGACAAAGCATGAAATAGTAAAAGCATCAATATTCAAATTGAAATAAACAAATACAAATATTTTGACTATAGTTTGCTCAAGGAAAATGCCTAAAGTCTGCATTAAATTTGCAAAAATGGGACTCCTTGCATTAATAAATGAAAATAGTGACTGCTAAGCTCAAGCAAAATGCCTTGTTTGCTTACACCGTGCGACAAAAATTAAAAAAAAATTTCACACCGCAAAAAATCCATATGGGCGTGAAACTAGAGACCAAACATAGTAATACTGCGTTCTCAGTTTTTCATTTCTACATCCTCATTCCTTTGTTCTTTTAAAAGGATTTCAAAATTGTTAAGGGCATAAAAATATAAAAAATAGAAATCTTACTTAACCTCGTTAGAATATGGCGATATGTATATCAAATGAAAGAGGAAAGGCTCAAGAATTAAAAAAAAAATAATTTTTTATCTATTTGTAAAAAAGGATATGAAAAAGGTCCTTTGAAAATTTTAATCCTTTATATCCTTGAAAATTAACATCGAATTTTCTTGAAAAGTAACTATGTTAAACCCCCAAATCTCCTTGATCACGTGCCAAAATTTCATTATTCTCACTTCATAGATTTTGTATCTTTTTATTATTTAAAATACTGATACTCAAATAAATTAGAATTTTTGTGTTTCATTAGAATTGCAGCTTCCGCCTTTTTTTAATAAGTTTCGAACCAATAAAGTTAGAGTAATGAAATTTTGACACGTGATCAAAGAGATTTTGGGTTTTAACATAGTTACTTTTCAAGAAAATTCTATATAAATTTTCAAGGATATAAAGGATTAAAATTTTCAAATTACCTTTTTCATATCCTTTTTTTACAAATAGATAAAAAATCAGTTTTATTTAAATTCTTGAGCTTTTCCTGTTTCATTTGATATACATATCGCCATATTCTAACAAGGTGAAGTATTTTTTATATTTTTTAATTTTTTATCCCCTTCAAAATTTTGAAGTCCTTTTAAAAGTACAAAGGATGTAGAAATGAAAAACTAAGTAAGCAGTATTACTATATTTGGTCCCTAGTTTCACGCCCATATGGATTTTTCTCGGTGTGAAAAATGCTGTCGCACAGTGTTATCTGTCCTTGAAATTGTCCGTATGTCTGTCCGTTCTGCGTTTCTGTTTGTCCATTCATCTGTTCCTCTGTCTATACTTTCATCTTTTTCCGTAAATCATTTGTCCATTAGTTGATCTAGGAATCTGCTCGTTTGACCTTTCTTCCATCTGTTTTCTCTTCTGTTTGTTCCCCTGTACTTGAAACTGTCCGCATATCTGTCCGTTCTGCGTTTCTGTCATCATTTCAGTTCATCCATTAATCTGTTTCTCTGTCTATTCTTTTATCTTGGTCCAATGCAATCCATGCTGCATCTACCCGTTTGTCCTTCCTATTGTTTCATATTTTGTACGTTTATCTAGCTTCGAAACCGTAGTTTCTCCCGTCTGCCTTTCTTTCTGTCCATGCATCCATTCAACTGTTCCTCTGTCATGCTTTATCGGTTATTACATTTGTCTATTCATTAGCTGGTACATCAGTCCATCCCTAAAGTCAAAGGTAAATTTTTATTTGAACAAGAAGACGAAAATGGCACTAATCAACCCAGAGCGAAGTCGTCTGCTATGTACATCTGATCCTCTGGCTAAGTTTTATCTCTTTGTACATCAGTCCATTCATTAGTTCGTTCATCTGTCTATTCGTGAAGTTATACATAAATTTTTACTTGAACAAAAAGATGAAAATGTCACCAAACTTCTCAGAGCAAAGTTGTCCGCTATGTTCATCTGATCCTCTAAGTTTGATCTCCTTGTACATCAGTACATTCATTAGTTCGTCCATCAGTCTATTCCTAAAGTCATAAGTGAAGTTTTACTTGAAGAAGAAAATGACACTAATCTACCCGAAGCGAAGTTGTCTGCTATCTTCATCTAATTCTCTTTCTAAACTTTTGTACTTCTGTCTATTCATTAATTCGTTCATTACTTCATTCCTGAAGTCATATATGAAGTTTAACGTCAGTAAGAAGAAGAAAATAAAACAGACCTTCTCAGAGCAAAGTCGTCTGCCATAAATTTACCTGACTACTCAAAATTATAATCAAATATTTAAAAAACAAAAAAAAAAACAACTGAAGACTTAGCTGAGTTGCTGTATTTTAATTTTGTATTCTTAATAACTTTGTATTTGTATTTATGTATTCTTAATGAGTTTTCACAACTTGTGTAATAAAATATTTAATCACTTTTTCAACTATCCCCCTCTGATGTATCATTTGTGTAGTTGTGGAATTCTCCTTTCAAAAAAACGAAAAATCACCCTTTCATCTGACTTTAACATGGCTCAACTTTATTTCATTTGCAGCTGTCATTTTGTTTTGTCTTCTCCTTCATTGTTTTACTTAGTCAATCATTCATATGCACATAACTTTCAAACAAATAAATACCAAAACATTTGAAACATTCTTTTGCTAATATTTGCCAAATAGATGTTTGTGCATGGTGAGTGACAGCAGAGGGGTAGGGGAGCGAAAAAGTCTTAAATGTTAAGTGGAAAAGTTTTTAGCAATGCGCTTTCTTTAACTTTTGTCTCGTTTGCGTTGTTTGGGCTCTTTCAGCTGGTATGAATTTGCTTTTCCGGAGAAGAGGCATCTTGGCTGTCGCTATAGACATAGATGGATCTGCTTCTCCATCTGCTTTTCACAACAAAATTCAGTGCCTCAAATATTCCCCTGACCGCTGCTAGAGAGATTCTTCCCTCTCTCGCATCCAATATTTTCCCTCTCTTACATACAAACCTCTTCCCTCTCTTATATCTAATCCTCTTTCCTATCTTGCATCAAATCTTCTTCCCTCTCTTGGAACAAATCTTCTTCCATATCTTGCACCTTATCTTCCCTCTCTTGGAACAAATCTTCTTCCTTCCCTTGCATCTAATCTTCTTCCCTATTTTGCACTTAACCTTATTTCCTCACTTGGAATAAATAATTTTCCTCTCTTGCATCAAATCTTCTTCCCTCTCTTGCATCAAATCTTCTTTCCTTTCTTGCATCTAATCTTCCCTCTCTTGCACTTAACCTTCTTTCCTCACTTGGAATAAATATTCTTTCCTCTCTTGCATCGAATCTTCTTCCCTCTCTTGCATCAAATCTTCTTTCCTTTCTTGCATCTAATCTTCTTCCCTCCATTGCACCAAATCTTCCCTCCCTTGGAACAAATCATCTTCCCTCTCTTGCATCTAATACATCTCTTGCATCTTCTAATCTTCTTTCCTTTCTTGAAACAAATCATCTTCCCTCTCTTGCATCTAATCTTCTTCCCTCTCTTGCACCTAATCGTCTCTCTTTTGCCTCAACTATTCTTTCCTCTCTTGCATGTAATCTATTTCTCTCTTCCTTGCATCAAATCTTCTTCCCTCTCTTGTATCAAATCTTTTCCCTCTCATGCATCACATGGTCTTTCCTCTCTTGTATATAATATTTTCTCTTTTATAAAATCTTCTTCTTTCTCTTGCATCTGGATAGTCTGTTCAGTCCTTCACTTAATTCTCTCTTCTGCTCCTATTGTACCTAATTTTTTCTCCTTGTAACTTATCTTTTTCTCTTACATCTTATCTTTTCTCCCTGTCTTTTTACTTCTGTATCAACTCTTCTACCATCTCTTGCATCTAATTTTTTTGCCTTCTTTTGCACCTAATCTTCTCTTGCATTCAATCATTTCTCTCTTGCATCTTATCTGCTCTCTTTCTCTCTCTTGTATCAAATCTTGCACGTAATCTTCTTCCCTCTCTTGCATATAATCTTTTTCTCTCTCTTTCCTCTCTCCTTCTGTATGCAATCTTCCTCCCTTTCTTGCATCTAATCTCTTTCCTCTCTGTCTCTCTGTTATCTGCTCTCTCTCTCTCTTATATCAAATCTTCTTTCTCTTTCATTAATCTCTTCTCTCTCTCTCTTGCATCTAATCTACGCTCTCTTCCCCTTCCTTCCATTTCACTAAATCTACCAAAGCAAACACTACGATTTCTAAATTTTGCTATTTCAATTACTCCTCAAAGTATGCTACAAACTTGTGGTCAAATGTGTTGCTGTATTTATTTGCAGCTGTCTGACGGTTGCAAAAGGCCTAAATGGTTACATTTTGTTGTTATTTCTTTTATTCAAAGGCCAATTTTGTTAATTAAATTTCAAATTGGAAAACCTGTGACCAGTTGTGGTTTTGATTGCTGCTTGCAATAAATATTATAACAAAACAAAAAAAAAGATTACTATGTATTTTTATTGAAGCTGTGTGGGTTTTCTCTGTAGCTTTTAGTGTTTTAATTGGATTGAACCAAAGATGGATTTGTTGAATTGGAATTCCAATACATTTCAAAATTAAATTCAATGAAATGTTGATTGATGCTGCCTTCTTAAAAACAATAAAACCTAAAGCATACATAGACACTTGAAGCACACAGACGAGTAAATCCACCAACACTTAATCGAAAATATATGCAAAAGACAATAATGCATCCTTAAAGCTTTTACAGCTGTCCACATGAGAACAATCAGCAAACAATGAACCGCAAAACAAACAATAAAGTCATTGAACTCTTGGCTACATGTTTCGTTGCACTGCGGGCGGCCTGCGGCTTGGACTGTTTAATGTGTTATTAATGAGCGTCGGCATGCGGCCAGCAGCAATACCAACAACAACAACGACAATCATAAATAATAACAAACAATTAATATGCCAGCACTCTGTGACTGACATGTCAACAGCGACAACAGAATTTGTTGCTGTTACACGTACACAGACATCATCAATGCGACGATGCACACATCAACGGCCAGCGTTGTTGTCCAGACCGCAGAAGCAGCAAAACGCAGCATGAAACGATTTCATGGGAATTTTCGCAAATAACAATAAACATATTTTGTGCATTGTCAGCAGAAATAATGCAAACACAACAAGTTGTCCATGCCTGTCTGTGTTTGTGTGTGTGAACATTTATGAACACCGATAGAGAGAGAGACAGAGACAGAGCTAGTGTGATGATAGACGGTGAGCTGTTTGTAAACAAGCAGCAAATGTCAAGAAAATTTCAGTTCATTGAAAGCATAAATAAGTTGGTGTTATGTGTATGTGTGAGTGCATTAAGTAAACAAAAGCCAGAACAACAACAAGAACAACGGGCGACATCAACTGTGTTAAGGGGGTAGTCAGGTAGAATCGACCATATTTTTAAATAATTTTTTTTTTTCCATACAAATTTTTATTCCACATTAACAATTTTTTTATATGTTATTGTACATAGTTTTGAGTACTGAAAAAATTTTTTTTATAAATTTTCGTTTATATCCGGGGGAGATATGGGCGACCGGAAGACGCCATTTTGAAACGCTGGCTGACACGATTACGGCCGATCTACTGCACCGATTTGCTTAAACTTTTTTTTATATTTTCAGAAAAGGTTTGGCTATCGCATGAACTACGATCATTATTGTCCATTTCTATGTAACAAAGTTATGACACAATTATTAACAAAAAACAAGCAAAAAAAGAGAAAAAAACTTTACAATTGCACTAAATGTTTATTTATTAATATTTTTTATCGTTGTAGTTCAAACGAGAGCCATTCATTTGTACTTCAAAATGAAATTTGTTTGGTATGTTTTAGATCATCCAAAATGGAGAAATCGTGTCAGCCAGATTTGAAAATTGGCGTCTTCCGGTCGCCTATATCTCCCCCGGATATAAGCGAAAATATAAAAATTAAAAAAAAATGTTTTTCAGTACTCAAAACTATGCACAATAACATATAAAAAAATTGTTAATGTGGAATAAAAATTTGTATGAAAAAAAAATTATTTAAAAATATGGTCGATTCTACCTGACTACCCCCTTAATAACAATGAAGTGACACGAGGAAAAGCACAGTCGAGTGAGAAGTATGGGAGATAGAAGCAGCAGAACTAAAGTAAAAGAGATGGAAAGTAGAGGTGTGGGTGAATAAAATAGTCAAAGAGCGGTTGAATATGTGGGTAAAGAAAAGAAAGAAAGCAATTTTTTCATACAAATAGTGTGAAAGACAGGTAGCAGATTGCTGAAGATAAACTACAGATGCAATAAAATCTTCTTTCCTCTCTTACACCTAATCTTTTCTCTCTTTCTTGCTTCTTGCATCTAGTCCACCCTCTCTCTCCCTTACTGCCACTTTCATAAATCTACCAAAGCAAACACTATGATTTCTAAATTTGCTATTTTAATTACTCCTCAAAGTATGCTTTAAACTTGTGCTCAAATGTGTTGCCGTATTTATTTGCACCAAAGACTAAGAAAACCAAATTGAAAGCTGACAAAGTAAAAGTTGGTTCAGTGGGCTATAAATAGTAGACTAACAGAAAGTAGAGGAGGTTGGCCAATAAACTCGAATATCTGGCGAAAACGGTCAACCGCAGAGTAGGAAAAGTTTGAGGATATCGGAACGAAGAATTGGCAGACAAATATCCTCCAAAAAATGTGAGAATTTTTATGTCAACCGAAAAGTCAGAAAAATGTAAAATTTTATTTATTATTTTATTTTATTATTTATATTTCTATTTATTAATTATTTTATTATTTATAAAATAATAATAATATTAATTATTATTATAAAATAATATTAATAATAAATATTATTACTATTATTATAAAATAATAATAATTATAAAAAAATAAATAAATATTATAGGAATCTGTGAAGTTCGTTCCATACTTATAAAAACACGGGGGGAAAACACTTATAAATAATAAAATTAAATAATAAATAAAATAATAATGATTATTATTATTATTATAATTATTATTGCCAATAATAATAATAATAATTATTATTATAATTATTATTGCCAATAATAATAATTATTATTATTATAATAATTATAACAATAATACTTTATAATTGTAATAAAATAATTATAATAAAGTATTAATGTTTTTTAATAATAATAATTATTATTATTTAATATTATAATATTATTAATAATAATTATTATTATTAAATATTATAATAATAATAATTATTTTATAATAATTATAAAATAAAATAAAAATAATAATTATATTTTATTCTTTATTTATAAATTGCTAAAACATCGTTCAAAGTACAACCCAGAACGTTCAAAAAGTTCAGTAGTGGACGGTCAAAAGTGAACAGGGTCTAAGTGACCCAGAGTGTTCCCCATGATTTAGAAAATAGGTGTGTTCTCAAAAGGTTAGAATGAGTCTAAAATAAAGCAGAGTCAAGTGAGGAATTGTATAACGACGTTCAGATCGTTTAGGAAGAGGAAATAAAAAAAAATTTTAAACACAAAATTGGAAAAAATAGTTAAATTACTAGACAGACATGAAAATAATTCTAGCAAAAAAAAAACAAATTAACAATTACAAAAGCTGCGAAAAGTTGCTCTAGAACTACAAAATCTTTAAAGACTAAAAGTCTTTCAGAAAATTAATACCCAAAGATTATTACGCAAAAAGATGAGCAACAAACAAACGAAACAACTTGAGTGCTGTACCATAGCAAATTAAATAAATGAGCGCAGAATTGTAGCAGCGAAAAATGACAAAGAGCTGAAAAAAGAACATTGCGCAATGTGAAACGTGTTATGGCCACGTGAGATAATAAAACTGTCAGCTGCATACATACGTGTAATGCAAGCTTCACACACACACACACATTCACGAATTCATTTCATATAGCCACAGGTACAGATGGACATTTGCACTGTCCGCGTATGAACTGGCAAAGGCAGCAATGTGACTGCATTAAGGCGAGGCAGCCAGTCAGTGTACGTGTGTTTGTGTTTGTGGACATTTGTTTTAATATGACAACCGGGGCGTATTTAATAATAAATGACGCACTACTGTGCCGCATACAAGCGCAGGCCCAGACACACACACACACAGAGCCATTCACCGCATATTCCCCAAACATGGCAGTGCGCACGTGTGCTGTCGCGCTTCGGGCACACACATACATGCGCACATTTTCACATGCTGATCACATAGCCACACATGTATATTATTTACTACCAACACACGTACACCACACACACATTAATACAAATTTGCGTTCTCTTGTGTGTTGAGCAACGGTTGTGCCAGTCGCTGCGTACAAAGTTGTCAGTTCTTTTCTTATTTTGTTGTTGTTGTGTTTATTTTATTGGTTTACCCAGTGCTGTCGTGCATTTTGATGCCGACAACGAGAAGTGCGTTGTGTATAAATTTTTTATTTAATTTTTTTTGCATTACCATTTGTTGCTGATTTGGTTGTTATTGCTGCATAATAAAATTTTTTTTTTTGCTGTAATTGTTTGAATTTTGCAATTTGCTGTTTTATTGCCCATTGCAACTTTGGTTATTGTTTTGATGTTTGTTGTTTTTTTAATGTAGTTTTATTTAATTACATTTTATTTTATTTATTTTGTATTATGTTATGTGATATTTTATTTTATTTTATTGCATTTTATTTTATTGTATTTTATTTTAATTATTTTATATTGTTTTATATTATTTTATTTTATTTCAATTTATTTTGTTTGATTTTATTTTATTTTGTTTTAATTTAATTGAAATTGATTTTATGTTTTTATTTAATTTTTTGTTTTATTTTTATTTAATTTAATCTTATTTAATTTTAATTTAATTTAAATTAAATTTAATTTAATTTAACAAATTTAATTTAATTATATTAAATTAATTTTTATTAATTTAATTTAATGTAATTTGATTTAATTTAATTTAATTGATTTGAATTCAATTTAAATTAATGTAGTTTAATTTAATTTAATTTAAATTGATTTTATTTAATTTCTTTATTTTATTTAATTTTATCTTCCTTTATTATTCATTTTATTTTAAATTAATTTTATTGTATTTTATATAATTTCATTTAATTTAGTTTAATTCTTCTTCGACAATCTAAGGATCTAGACGATAGGACTATTCACAGTTTACTAGAATGGGAATGTGTGAGCTAAATTTGGTGCAATTAATTGTCGTTTCACAATGAACCTTTGTGAGCTCCGTCTTGTGGCAGCCACTCCGACCTAACTACTTCAATTTATTTCGCCACCTCTCTTTATGTGCACACACATCAAATATACAACAATAAAAATATACACAAAACACACTCAGCTTCATCGTAAATTCATATTTATTTACTAAGCATCTCTGAGTTGTACAATGGCAACTTTTCTTTTTCTACAACTTTTTCCTACTTGTTTTCCTTTTTGGTTTTTGTTGCTTTTCTTTTCTTCGAACGCATCACATAAGCGACTTCAATAATTCTGCGTATTTTCCGATTTCCTTTTGTATTGTTTGTCTTTCACGTAAAGCCTTTTTGATGCACAGTTTGTGTAACTTTTTTATTCGTTGTTTTATACTGATTTCAATTGATTTTCTTTCATTTTGCTCTTTTCATTGTGCAACCATGGCAAGTGTGTATTTTTGTCCTCGATCGGTTTATCTTTGTCGTTGTCATGGGCAAATTTTTTGGCAGCAATTTATGATGGCCATAAAATAACATATACGACCTACTTCGATATGCTTCCCATTTGTGTTTCCTGTCCAATTAATCAACTTTGATATGTGGCGCAGTTGTTGTTGAGTCCATTAGCTCTACCTGGCCTTATTTATGCCTATATTGTTGGATGTAGTAAATTCTAGAATTTTCTGATTTATATGGAAAGTGAGAATTATGAACTGCCAGAAGTTTAAGAAGAAAATTTGTTACTCTGCTGGTTTATGGTTAAACATTTACTAATTGCTGCAAAGTAAGTGGGAACATGTTTGATATTTTTTAACTCAGCCTAAAAGTATGCTGCCAATATAATCATTTAGGCCCAATGGTGATGACTTGTGAAATTGTGCCTTAATGTGGCATACTTTTGGGCGATTTTGTTTCTAATTTTTTGTTTTTCAATACTTAACGATGTGTGAATTCATTTTTTGAACATATTTTTATAGTTAATGAAAATATTTTTGGCAAATAAATGCTTTTCTGACTATCTACGAGCTGATGAAAAGGTACTTCATTAGTCTATATATGAGCTCAACTAATCAAAATATTTTAAAAGCTATTTTTATTCTAAAGAGTCTAAGAGCTGAATAAAAACTTTTTCAGTATTTGAGCTCAGCTGATCAAAATATTTTCAAAACCATCTTGAAAGTCGCCGAGCTGAAGAGAAATTCCTTCAATAGTCGATATATTATATCAGAAACTAAGAACGGACAAATTTGCAAAACTCCCTAGAAAGTCTTCGAGTTAAAGTAGAAGTTCTTCAGTAGTCAAGATGTGAGTTACACTGATCCAAATATTTGTAAATCTTCCTAGAAAATTTCCTAGCTGAACAAGAAGTTCTTTAGTATCTTTAGAGAGCTTTAGAACTTCCTAGAAACTCTTCGAGCTGGAATAGAAGTCCTTCAGTAGTCGGTATGTGAGTTTAACTGATCCTGAGCAGAAGAAGACGTCCTTCAGTAGTTAATGTATGAACTCAGTTTATGAAAATATTTGTAAAAGGTTTTCAAGAATGTCTCCGCGCTGAAGAAGAAGAAACTCTTCAGTACTTGATATATGAGCTCAACTGCTTAAAACATTTTTAAAACTTCCCAGAAAGTATCCGAGCTGATGAAGAAGTCCTTCAGCAGTCGATGTGTGAACTCGACTGATTCAAATATTTGTAAATTTTCCTAGAAATAAGTCTTCGAGCTGAAGAAGAAGTCCTTCAGCAGTCGATGTGTGAACTCAACTGATTCAAATATTTGTAAAATTTCCTAGAAACAAGTCTTCGAGCTGAAGACGAAGTCCTTCAGGACTTGATGTATGAAGTCTACTGATTCAAATATTTTTAAAACTTCCTAGAAAGAAGTCTCCGAGCTGAGGACGAAGTCCTTCAGGACTCGATGTATGAAGTCAACTGATTCAAATATTTGTAAAACTTCCTAGAAAGAAGTCTCCGAGCTGAGGAAGAAGTCCTTCATTAGTTGATAAATGAACTCAACTGATCCAAATATCTATAAAATTGCCTAGAAAGTCTTCGAGTCAAAGAAGAAGTCCTTCAGCAGTCGATGTGTGAACTCGACTGATTCAAATATTTGTCAAATTCCTAGAAAGTCTCCGAGCTGAAGAAGAATTCCTTCAGCAGTCGATGTGTGAACTCAACTGATTCAAATATTTGTAAAACTTCCTAGAAATAAGTCTTCGAGCTGAAGAATAAGTCCTTCATTAGTTGATATATGAACTCAACTGATTCAAATATTTGTAAAATTCCTAGAAAGTCTTCGAGTCAAAGAAGAAGTCCTTCAGTGGTCAATATTTGAGCTCAGCTAAAAAAAATATTTTTTAATATTTAATTGCAAATATTTATAATATTTTTATGCAGCCGAGAAAATCACCAAGTTGAAAAAGAAGAAAAAGTCCTTCAGTAGTCTTTAATTGCCAATTGCAAAATAGCCGTCGCTTGCTTGCTTTCTTGTCTTTAAAATTAATCCAGACATTTCTCACTGTCGTTGTGAATAATTTTTTACCGTCTTATTGTAGTTTTAATCCTTCTTGTGTCGGGCACACGCACATAAATACGCATACATTTGGCATTTACGTCGCTCATAACGAAGCAATAACAACAACCATAGAAACCACACAAACACTCTGAAGACACACATGCAAATTCATCAAGCGCCAACGATGCCATAAATGCCGCTCCAGACCAAACAGCGCGCATAAAAAGTGCTCAAAGCGGTTGAAGAGTCGAAGCGCGGCCAAAGAAAACGTTGCGCATTTACGCTTCGTAGACAAGACAGCAGCCGAGCGCACACGTTCAGCTTACGCGAAAGGCCACGCAGCCAGCCAGCCAGATTGTCTGCGTCAAGTTTTTGTGTAGCCTACTTTTCGGCGCACACTCATACACGCGTCAATTATTCATGGCGAGTGTGAGCGAGCGTTGGCAATAAACAACAACAACAGGGGACAGAGCAATCAAAGTCGGGTATGGTTGGTTTGGCCTCGGCGCAAACGTGTTTTAATTTATGGTAATAAATTTGCTTAACTTTACGACAAATTGAATGCGGCAGCGCGGCGTTGCCATAAAATGAAACAACTTATCGTCGTACGTCTCAAACGTTGTCCTCCAAGTTGGCTCGCCCTGTTGTTATTCAGTTGTGTGTGCGTGTGTGTATGTGTGTGTGTGTGTGTGGTTCATTGATTCGAGCGAATACGGGCGGCCTTGCGGCCGGATAAGGCGGCTGCTCGGCTGTGGGGTTTATTTTCCTGGCTGATTGTGAAGCACGGATTACGAGGTCTCGTAAATTTATTAAGAAAATGCTACAAAAACATGTTTATTACGTGTGTGTGTGTGTTTGTGCAAGCGTGGCGTATGTGGCTTCGTTTTGGGCGTATTTTGAGTGCGCCAATTGTGTGTTTAGCGTGAAATTTTGCGTGCTGCTTAATTAATTGGCACTTTTTTTAAAGACATAAAGGCAACATTTGGCGATTTTTTTGTCACCTTATAAGTGACATTTTATTTCATTACGTTGATAAGATCGTTGAATGGACGAGGGTGTTTGTGGAAATTGGGCATTTACACTTTATGTCACTCATACGCCATGTGTGCCATGTGTTGAACATTTGTAGGAAAGTGGTTGCAGAGTATTTTTGTGCTCAAATTTAAAAGTGAAATTATTTCTAATATTTAATTGAAAATGTATAAAATGCATTGCAAATATGAAATTAATGTTGTTTGCTGAAATATTAGAAACAAAATTATGAGTCATTATTCAAGTGTACTTTATAAATATTAGGCTCGATTTTTAAGAATCAGGATAGAAAACGCAAGGATTGTCGTTTATACCTTCAAGAGGACACTGGGCAAGACCTGAAGGTCTGAAGCCAAACTTAGCACACGAAGATGGTTCAATACATTCTCAGCTATAGATGCCTTGTATGGTAGACTATTTTGGAAGAAACAACACTCCTTCAAAACCTTTGTAAAGTTCAAAAGACCGTCTGTGTCATCATTTCAGTCGCTCTCAGAATAACCACCACCTCAGGTTTAGAAACTCTACCTCACCTTATTACTCTAAACAGATATTGCAAGAAATTGGCGGCTGTTACAAGCCAAATATTGCAGGCCTTTGGCCACTGGTTGAAATTCAATGCGGATCACATTAGGATAATTTCTTTCTTAAGACAATTTAGAGAATCCAACTATTCTCCTCTCTAACTCCATTTAAACAAGAAGTTATCTAGTACGATCCCAGACAGAAGCACCGATTTTACTCTCGTAAGACAATCTGTAGAACTCAACCTCTCTCAT
The DNA here is from genome assembly GCA_964056695.1 of Melieria picta. Classification (NCBI taxonomy): domain Eukaryota; kingdom Metazoa; phylum Arthropoda; class Insecta; order Diptera; family Ulidiidae; genus Melieria; species Melieria picta. The sequence continues at coordinate 10,770,516 of OZ057400.1, forward strand.
TCAAAGCTCCTTTTTGACAAGAAGTTTTATTTATTTATTTATATAATCCAGTCAACCAAAATATAAATTTTAAGAGACCATCGATAAGAACAAAAATATTTCAAAATAATATAGTTCAATTAAAAAATTCAACAGTAATTCTTACGACGATTACTCTCTCTCCAAATCTCTCGATGACCTGTCTGAGTAGGTTAACATGGATTCCATGTCGCAGGGATACGCCGGGAACTGTAAAGTAGACGAATTGGCACAACCAAGTAGTTCTTCTCAGAATACGCGGACTTAGGTATTCTGTTCAGTCGTTGCAAGCTGGCAATAGAGGAAATTCTGACAAAATCTGCCAACATCGCTGGAAATTGACTGAAAGCACAACAGAATTCCTCTCAACTTGAAAAAGTGCTCAAGGTTGTTGTCGGGGTAATCTGGTTCTTGTCTCTACTGGTTATTGTTCAAAATTCTGCTAAACCTCAAAAGGGTCACGTTCGGGGTTGTTGTCGAAGGTAATCTGGTTCTTGTCTCTACTGGTTGTTGTTCAAAATTCTGCTAAACCTCAAAAGGTGCACGCTCAGGGTTGTTTTCAGGGTTAGCTGGTTCTTGTCTCTCCTGGTTGTTGTTCAAAATTTTGCTAAACTTCAAAAGAGTCACGTTCGGGATGGTTGTCGAAGGTAATCTGGTTGTTGTCTTTACTGATTTTTGTTCTACTACTAGTCCCTGCATTCTTGACGGCTATGCTAGAAGACTAAGGTTGGGTTATGTGGCCCCATGTGATTTCTGCCGAAGCTGCAGAGACGTAGAAGAGGTAAAATATATACTTTATAGCTGCTATGACCTTTGAATGGAAACGTAAAAACACCTATAATTTTATAATATCTCCCACCTCGCTGACATCCTGAAGGTCAACACCAATAATTCAAAGCGGTTAGCAATCCAATCATAACGAGCCTAATTTGGCCTAAGTGTGCTCTCGATTGAGAGCCGCCCCATCTAGCTATCTACCTGATCTAGTTTCACAGTTTATTTTTTTATCATTATCCTGCGTTGATAATAAGCCTCCATGAACTTATGTTCCGCCTCGTACTTAAAGCCTACATGTGTCCTACTTAATTGCAATTTAAACATTTACCTCGTATGTCCATTTCTATTGAAGTTTAAAATACGTTTTCCTCTACGCTTTCCAAGTGTTCATAAGAATTTCTACATCATTCATACGCCCTGTAGTGCACACAATGGATTCCATAAGTTTCGCTATTAATTGCAATGGAATTCAAAGCAAAAGAATATAATGCAAACAAATGTCACTCATACGCCCCGCATGCCACTCTGGCATACAAAATTGAACCAGCAAATCTATTTCCCATATCTCAAGTCGTATTTAATGAATGCTAATGACTGCTAATTGCTTGCTTCGAAAAGCACTTTAACTACGAATGAATAAAAAATTTTGCATTTGAATTTTATGCTTTTCTACCTTGGCCACTAATTACAGAGTATTTCTAGAAAAAATTTCTTCACTTTGTTTTCTTTCTTTCCTTTTTTGCATAAAAACATAAGCAAAATTAATATCGAAAGCTGGAATAAACCTTGAAGCAAATAATGAAATCAAGTGTGAAGTAAAGTGTTGCGGAAGAAGCCAAGTAAAATGTGGTAGAAAAACATTGCAAAACAAAATGGGGATATACACGTTTTGTGTTCATAGGTTGTTGAGATCTTGAAATCATGCAAAATCAATATGCAAACTTAATTAAAAAATATTCATACACACACACACACATACAATGATTGGTTTGATGATTGAGGCATTGCGCCGGAACGTTGCTTCATGATTTATTTAGAAAACAATTTCATTGGGCGAATACAAGTGAATGTGTTGGCTTAAGTAAGCGAAGTCAGGCTGTAAGCTCGATGAAAAAACTAAATTCCAACGATTTTTTGCAGCACAAAAAATTGTTGCAAATTGCAATTTTGCAGATTTTTTCAAGTCTTAGCATTTTGCCAACAATTCAAAAAGTTAATGCTGAACAAAAAATGCTGCCCAATCAGTTCTACCTTCAACTGTACTTTGGTGGGCTCAATGTTGACTCCACAGACACACACACACACACAGACACACACAGACTCGATTCCACCAGAAATATTGCACAAATTTGTTCCCAATTGCCGGCTCTGTGCGCTGAGTGCCGCCGCAACGACGTCAACATGTTTTCCATTATTCAAATTATAACTTGCAACAAGCAACGGCAGCGACAGGAGCTGCTCAAGTGCGCTGCCTTGGCGCTTTCTATGCTTTTTCCTACCCACAGCAGCCACGTTGCGGCAGTCGTTCGGTCTCTGCTTTGCCGCTCATCGTCAACGCCATTATTGTCGACGTAGTTTCGGTTACACTTGGCTGCAGCCATTCATACAACCACAACTCAGCCCTCACTCTGTGCGCACTTATTCATTCATCCATTCCTTCATTCATACTTCCGGTGCTGCGCGCCAGCCAGAGCCGGGCGAGCGCTGCTCGGTCCAATTTAAATGTTCCGCCACATTCGTTTGTAAACAGTTGAATTGCTATTGTTGTAGTTGTTTTATTGTATGTGTTAGTTGTGCTGGCGGCTGAAAGATTCGGTGGGCGTTGCCAGCCGCGATTGATATCGCCGTAGAATGGCTCAAGTTGTTTCGCTCATGCATAAATTTAAAGCAATGACTTTGCGGTTGCACGCCTTATCGATCGATAGTCGAGTCTGTGATAGTGAATAGCAATGGGCATGGCTTGACGTGGCGTGGCGTCAGTGGCAACACTGGGCGGAAATGTCATTGCAAATTGCGTTACACCTGAGCACTTGAGAGCAACTGCTGCTGTGACGTTTGTTGTGCTGTGCGCATAATTGATGAGAGCAGCGCGTGGCCGCTGATTTGAGGCGCGGCCGGACGCTGCAGACTAGTAGATGTGGCCTTTCAAGTGGCACAGAAGCGCTGCTGCGTCGCATTAAGTTGACATGGCATCAGTGCTGGTTGTTGTGTAGTTTGTTTTATGCTTTTAGTTGCTATGTAATTTGCAATTGTTTGCTTATTTCAGGCTGCTGAATGTTAGAGATTTTATTTTAAATTGGACAGAATAAGGAGATATTGGGTTATATTCTTATTTGGTAAATGACACTGAGCAAGGATTCTTTAGTGCTGCCTAACTGATAGTGGCTGAACTTTTTTGACTTGAGCGTCTATAAACTGGAGTTTGTAGAGTTAAAAGAGATTTTGTTTAAGTCTCAAGTTGAGAAATCCACTGCTTAGCTGATAGTAAGTAGACTGCTTTGCCTTGCAAAGGTTTCATACTTTTCGTTTTAGCCTCAATGTAGACCTGAGCGTCTATAAACTTGAGTCTGTAAAGGTAGAAGAGGTTTTGTTTAGGTTTCAGGATAGAAAGTAGACTTTTTTTCCTTGCACATCGAAAACTTTGAGTTTGCAAAGGCTTAAACCATTTCATTTTAGCCTCAAAGTAGACTTGAGCGTCTATAAAATCGCATTTGTAAAGGTTTAATGAATTTTGTTTAAGCCTCAAAGTAGATATGTGCATCTATAGACTCGATTTTGCAACGGTCGAAGAGGTTTTGCTTTAGTCTAAAATTAGAAAATCCACTTTTTGCTGATAGTAAGTAGACTTTTTTGATTTGCGCGTCTAAAGATTCGAGTTTGTAAAGTTATAATGAATTTTATTTAATTTTATTTAAGCCTCAAAGCAGGAAATCCCCAACTGAATTGTTTATGTGTATTGTATGGCAAAAGAAATAGTAAATTAAGATCGCAGAAACTAGTTCGACGAATGCATAATCCAGAAAAATTCTTTAAGACGACCAGTTGCTGCTCAATTATGAAAGTCTCAGAGTAATGTCTGGAGTAAATTTCGTTTCAATTTGTTACGGTGGATGGGAAAAAAACGAACGTTGGATGGCACAGGCAAAGTTTTTGATTCAACGTTCAACGCTGCAAACACCAGAACGATCCTTGTCCTTTTCCAATCCCAGTTGTCACACAGCCTCATTGTGGCTCTCCTGGATAGCGATTCGGGTTCTTAGAACTCAGATTAATGCATAATCTAGCAAAATTCTTGCTGCTCAATTATGAAAGTCTCAGGGTAGAGTCTGAACAAAATTTCTTTTCAATATTGCAATTTGATGCAATGGATAGCACTGTGGGACAGCATTTTTCACACCGGAAAAAATCCATATGGGCGTGAAACTAGAGACCAAATATAGTAATACTGCATACTCAGTTTTTCATTTCTACATCCTTTGTCCTATTAAAAGGACTTCCAAATTTTGAAGGGGATAAAAAATATAAAAAATACTTAACTTAGAATATGGCGATATGTATATCAGATGAAAGAGGAAAGGCTCAAGAATTTAAATAAAACTGATTTTTTATCTATTTGTATAAAAAGGATATGAAAAAGGTCCTTTGCAAATTTTAATCCTTTATATCCTTAAAAATTTGTAACGAATTTTCTTGAAAAGTAAGTATGTTAGAACCTAAAATCTCTTGATCACGTTTAAAAATTTCATTACTCTAACTTTATTGATTCGAAAGTTATTTAAAAAAAGGCAGAAGCTGCAAGTCTAATGATGTACAAAAGTTCTAATTTATTTGCGTATCGGTATTTTAAATAAGAAATAGGGACAAATTCAATGAAGCGAGAATAATGAAATTTTGACACGTTGAATCCTACAAAATCACAAAGTGTTAAGAAAAAAGCAAGTGCAGTGGAAAGAACTGCGACTTTCAAACAGGCGAATCATAGATGATCCTATATGTAAATTCAGCCTCCAAAACGTGGACAGAACAAATCATTTCATCTTCCACTGTCCAGCGTTTTCGAAAAGCAGGATGCGCTTAGTGGACAGCAATTCCCGACCCTTTTAGGTTCCTCAAAGAAAGCAGAAAGTTTGACCCCTAATCCCTTTCACAACTCTTCTCTCTTATCACTTTCTTTCTCTCACACTCCCCCTTTGGGCATAACACGGCTGGACTGAGTGCTGTGAAAGGCTTGTAACATTGTTTTCAAATATGAGCACAATTTTACCCGCCACGCCCTCTTGTTGTCCTCTTCTGAACATATTACATACTTCCCATAGCAAAACTTTCAACTTTTTACTTGTAGCTTTTCACTAAATTTCTCCTCTAATATGCTTTTTGTCCCAAACCTAACAGTAAGTTGCACATAAAATCCAAACACCGCTTTGTAACTTTGCTACATTGTTGCTGCTTGTGCTGTAGTTTGCTGCTGTTGCTACCCACCACAGCTAATTGCATGTCTATGGCTATAAAATGCCCGACAATCTGGCAACACGGTCACTTTTATGACTCTGTGTGTGTGTGTGTGTGTGTGCAGTCGACCATTCATTTACTTATTCATGACACTCATTCAGTTGTTTGTACAGCTGTCCACTTAACTTTGTACTGTACTTGTTGCTGTTGTTGTTGTTGTTACCTGCGCAACCTAATCACAACGACACAATGTTGCACCAAACACAAAGAAAGCAGCCAACATTTGATGTAATAACACAATTCTGTGTGTGTGTGTGTGTGTTAGTGCACTTAATGCAACGAATGCAGCAGAAAGTTGACTTGTTGTTGTTGTTGCTACTGCTGGTGTTGGCCGACAACATGCGTAACAATGTTAACACAAATTTCTGTCGCACTGCAGTTCAAATTGTTGTAAATTGCAGTAATGAAATTTTTGCTTTTGACAGCAATACGCGTTTAGTTGCAGCCATCGCTGACACTTTGTTCAAACAAAATTCAAACGAAATGCATTCAAAGTTTCTAGCTTCTAACGAAATAAAAGCCTTTTTAAAAGCATTGAGTAAAATTTTGCCATCCACTTAATGGAAATTGTGTACAACAATAAAATTTTTACCAACTCAAAAATATATATGAAATGTTAAAAATAGTCGAGGGGGAAACTTCAAATGTAGACAAAGTGCATAAAAATAGTAGAGAAAAAATAATGCACATTTGCAACTATTGCAAAAAATTAATAAAGTATAAAAAATGGCAACGCATTGCTGGCAGTTAAGTGCTAAAAAGTGCGGAAGTTGCAAGCCAGCGAATGATAAAAATTTGCAGCTGTGACTACTGGCTGCACTTTGGCAAAAGGCAATGGAGCGCGCGGGCGGGCAGCGTGGGTGGTAAATGCGATGCGCACGCAGTCATATGGCTAATGTGCATAGCAGGCAGCTTTTGGCATTTTAAATAATAATGTTTGTGACTGTGGCTGGGCGCAACAGCTGCTGGTTGACTTTAAAGTGTGTAATTTGCTGAAAATTACGCATACGCCAAGTGTGGCTGTTGTGATTTAAAGTTAAATATACAATGTTACGTATACGCCCAGTAGAACGTTAAGAGGAAAAGACTAAGACTAAGATTAAGACTACGACTAGGATTAGGACTAAGATTAAGACTAATACTAGGCTAGATTAATACTAAGACTAGACTAGACTAAGATTAAGACTAGGACTAAGACTGAGACTAAGACTAGGACTAGGACTAAGACTAAGACTAGGACTAGGATTAGGACTAAGATTAAGACTAAGACTAGGCTAGATTAATACTAAGACTAAGACTAAGACTAAGGCTAAGACTAAGACTAACACTAAGACTACGACTAAGACTAAGACTAGGACTAGGACTAAGACTAAGACTAGGACTAGGACTAGGACTAAGATTAATACTAAGACTAGGCTAGATTAATACTAAGACTAAACTAGACTAAGACTAAGATTAAGAATAAGACTAAGACTAAAACTAAGACTAAGACTAAGACTGCGACTGCGACTAAGACTAGGACTAAGATTAAGACTAAGATTAAGACTAAGACTAAGACTAAGACTAAGACTAGGACTAGGACTAGGACTAAGACTAAGACTAGGACTAGGACTAGGACTAGGACTAAGACTAAGACTAGGACTAGGACTAGGACTAAGATTAATACTAAGACTAGGCTAGATTAATACTAAGACTAAACTAGACTAAGACTAAGATTAAGAATAAGACAGACTAAAACTAAGACTAAGACTAAGACTGCGACTAAGACTAGGACTAAGATTAAGACTAAGACTTAGACTAAGACTGCGACTGCGACTAAGACTAGGACTAAGATTAAGACTAAGACTAAGACTGCGACTAAGACTAGGACTAAGATTAAGACTAAGACTACGACTAAGACTAAGACTAAGACTAGGACTAAGACTAAGACTAAGACTAAGACTAAGACTAGGACTAGGACTAAGATTAATACTAAGACTAGGCTAGATTAATACTAAGACTAAACTAGACTAAGACTAAGATTAAGAATAAGACAGACTAAAACTAAGACTAAGACTAAGACTGCGACTAAGACTAGGACTAAGATTAAGACTAAGACTTAGACTAAGACTAAGACTAAGACTAAGACTAAGACTAGGACTAAGACTAGGACTAGGACTAAGATTAAGACTAAGACTAGGCTAGATTAATACTAAGACTAGACTAGACTAAGATTAAGAATAAGACTAAGACTAAAACTAAGACTAAGACTGCGACTAAGACTAAGACTGAGACTAAGACTAACACTAAGACTAGGACTAAGATTAAGACTAAGACTAAGACCAGGACTAAGACTAGGACTAGGACTAAGATTAATACTAAGACTAAGACTGAGACTAAGAATAAGACTAGGACTAAGATTAAGACTAAGGCTAGGCTAGATTAATACTAAGACTAGACTAAGACTAGGCTAGAGTAGAGTAGAAAATATAGTAGAGTAGAAAGTGGAGTAGAGTAGAAAATAGACTAAAGAAGATATAAGACTAGGACTAGGACTATGATTAAGATTAAGACTAGGCTAGATTAATACTAAGACTAGACTAGACTAAGACTAAGACTAGATTAATACTAAGACTAGACTAGACTAAGATTAAGAATAAGACTAAGACTAAAACTAAGACGAAGACTGCGACTAAGACTGAGACTAAGACTAAGACTAGACTAAGATTAAGACTGAGACTAAGACTAGGACTAGGACTAAGACTAAGACTAAGACTACGACTAAGACTAAGACTAAACTAAGACTAGGCTAACCTAGATTTATACTAAGACTACACTAGACTAGACTAAGACTTGACTAAGATTAAGACTAAGACTAAGCTAGACTAGATTAACACTAAGACTAGACTAAACTACGATTAAGACTAAGGCTAAGACCCAGACTAAGACTAAGACTCAGATTTAGACTAAGACTAGGCTAGACTAGATTAATACTAAGACTAGACTAAGACTGAGACTTGACTAAGACTAAGACTAGGCTAGACTAGGTTAATACTAAGACTGGACTAGGCTAGACTAGGTTAATACTAAGACTAGACTAGGCTAGACTAAGACTAAGACTAGACTAGAGTAGAGTAGAAAATAGAGTAGAGTAGAAAATGGAGTAGACTAGAAAATGGAGTAGAGTAGAAAATAAAGTAAAGTGGATAGAGAGAGAGCCAGAGTAGAGAGGATAAAGAGAAGAGTGAACTTTAAATAAATTGAATGTGACTCATACGTCCAGTACGACGAGATACTGAACTATTAATTTCGAAGTTCCCAATTTGCTTACTAAAAATGTTCTATATTAACTAAATGTTACTTATACGCCCCGTAAACTGTAGCGCTCAGAGTAGCATTTCTACAATGAAATACATATCACTCATAAGCCTAGCGGGCTCATAATCATTGCAGTGAATTTTCATATTTCCAAGTAAATATTACACATACGCCTAGTAGCACAGAACGCTTAATATGCAAATATTTAATAATGCGCCTACGTCCATTACGCTGAGACTTTAAATCGCCCTGCAGCCAACTTGTAGCTGCAGTTTTGTTTCAAAAATCTCCCAAACTACCAAGCAAACTGCAATATCGCATCAGTCAAACTTGCATACAAACAAAACCGAGCCTGAAGCTAATTTCCACATGTTGCCAGCAACACTCATACGACGAAAAGGAATTTTTAATCACACACCTGGCTGCACAAAACGAAAATATTAATAAAAAAAAAAGCAACCATCAAGCAACACTTTCGAGTAGTATGAGCAAGTTTTTCCGAAATGAGCAAGTTTTCCAGTTGACTCGCTTGTGACTGCATGGCTGCCACATGATGTTGCAATTAAAAATGCACCAGGCAGACTTTGGTTGATCTTTTATGCCAACCAACACACACACACACACATACAAATGCCAAAAACTGCAAGTCAAACGCCAGCTGAAGCCCAGCTCATGCCATTAGCAAACTAATGAACTTGGCTACAGTGGCTTCGGGTGGGCTGTGCGGCACATGTGTGACGTGTGTAGCCGACATTAAAGTAGACTGGTGCGTCCCCTTTGCAGCCAAACGGGTTTAATAAGCTCACTGCACATTTCTGAACATTGCAGCTCTAATATGGCCGCTGCTGCCTTTACTGGCTGCTGCTGCTTTTGCTGCTAATGATGTTGTTGGTAATGACGTTGACTACATGCGCACCGCGCTCAGCTTTCGGTGCACCCATGCATCAGTGCTGTCGATGTCAAAATCGCATTGCAGTCTTAAAGTGTGGCTGGCGCTTGAGCACAACGGGTGCGTGAGCCTACAAGGCGCTGCACACAAATTTTCCATACATTTATTCTCACGAATGAGACGCACAACGCTTGGTTGTTTTTTTGGTGCATTTACTATATTACGAATGCGATTCTGTACTCTTTTATTTTTGCACTTTAATTGGTGGCACAGCTGGCAGTGCGGCACAGCGTGAGCGATGGCAGCCGGCGCCTGAGACTCGTAAGCTGCGGCTTTGTTGTTGGCAATGTTGCCGTCAAGTTGGCGACGCGCGCGCGCGCCTGCTGCTGCATAATAAAAGTTCAACAGACAAAAGATGCAGCAGCCGGCAGCTGGCGGGCGCAGGGCCACACTGGCTGTAGCGTGTCATTAAAATTTTAATGAGTATTTTATGCCATGCCAGGAGAAGGAAGGCGAAGCCAAAGAAGCATGGAAATTTCACACAAATTTCTGAATAAGCAAAGAATGTGTGCGCGGCATTTTAAAGGTGCGACCGCGCTGCTGCGCTCAGGTTGAAGTGGTGGCAAATAGCCGAGTGTGCGGTGTGGTGGCAGTGAAATAAAGCACGCTGCATGGTTTATTTGCTCAAGGAATGCACACAAAGTCGCGCAAGCGCATGAACGCGAGCGCCATAATGAAGTGAATAGCTGCATACATATATCTTAAATATCTATATACATATGCGTGACTTATGTGGCCGTGTCTGTTGCCCGGTTTAATGACGCCACTGACACATGATGCGTGCGGTTCAAGTGTTAATATTTGCTTAAACTCGCAAATGTCACTCATACGACCTGTGTGACATCAACGACTCAATGAATGCATGCTGGCTTGGTGGTTTGTTTATGCTTGTGTGCGTAAAAAATCGGGTCAGTTGTTGTTAATGCAGTTGAGTCGTTGTGTGCGGTTAAGCATTGTGGTATAGTTTAATTAATTTACATGCGGCTGTATTCGGTTGTCATTGCGGTTGAACGGAAATTGTTGATTCACTGCATTTAAGGGTAAAATATTCCCATGGTCACATAAAAATAAATGTTGTAAGATGAGAGCAGAAAGTTGAAGCAATTCTAGTTTAATGTCGTTGCTTTTTTCGTTCAGTTCAGTTCAAAAGTCAACAGTATTAATGTCAAAAACATTTATATGATATGGTAATATTAACAAATAAGAATTATGCAGCTTTTAGAATGCTACTGAATGCGCATTTTTAATGCTCTATATTTCCTATCATTTTTGCCTTTAATCATTGATAAAAATTTTGGAAAAGTTAACATCATTTATTACGAATATCCTTGACACAACAAAGATAACAATTTTCATTGTTCGGCGTATTTTGTTTTAAACCAAAAGGGATACCAAACGGCTTACTTAGTTAATTACTAAAATAATTTACATCAAATAATTTGAACTTAACTTCAAATTGCATACTTTTTCATTTGTTTTTCATAATTTCCATTAGTTTCTATTATTTCTGAAACCGATTGTAATCCTTCACTTTGTCATCCATCATTTGACTAAAATCCATATCAGTCATACGATCTGTTGAACTAAAAATCACTCATACGCCCAGTTTATATCAAAAATCATTCATACGTCATGTTGTAATAAAAAATCATGCATACGTCCTGCAACATAAAGTTTTGGTTTTTAAATTTGTTTTTGTATTGTATACTTACAAATACTAACACATGACAGCGCATTTAATTATAAAATGGAATTCGAATTAATTCCATTTTGCGCTGCAGTGCATAGCATTTTGCATATGTAAAATTTTGAGCGTGAAAATTGCTCTACAATAATGAAAATACTTTGAATATTTCGACTAAATTTGGAATAAGCTGAAATAAAATTAAATGCTGAAGCTGCAAAAGTTTCCTTTGCAACCAAAACAAAAAAAAAACTGAAAATAAAGCAAAATAGTAGCAAAGTGATGGAAATAAAATTTATTTTTTAAAAAATTTCTTTTATTAGCAGCAAAACAATAGAAAACAAAATATAACACACTATAAGGTTTCTAAAAAAATTAATTTTAAATTTTTTATAATTGGCAGCAAAAAAATTAAAAAAAAATATTTAATTTTTTATTATCATTAGCCGCACAAAAAAACGAAATATTTCAAAATAAAAAAAACCTTTTAATATGTTATTAACATTAACAGCAAAAAATGTAATAATCCACACAAATTTAATCAAAGTTTTTTTAAATTAATTTTAAAATTTAAAATTAAATTTAAAATTAAAATTTTAAAAAATTTATTTCAAAGAAATTTAAATTTTTTAATACCATTAGCAGCAAAAATATGAAATATTGCAAAAATTATATAAAAACTAATTTACTCATTTCAGTAAAAATGAAATAATTCCAAATATTTAAAAAAAAAAATAAAAATAAAAATTTCATTGGTAGCAAAAATTTTAAGTTATAAGAACAAATATTAAAATTGTTTTTTACCATTAGCATCAAAAATTATTATTAATGCAAACTTTATTTAAAAAATATCTAAATGTTTTGTCAGCAAAAATTATAAAAAAATTTTTAACAAGAAAATTTTATTTTAATTTTTAATAAGAAATTTTTAAGAAAAAATTGTTTACTATTATCAACAAAAAATATGAAATAATCCAAAAATTATCAAAACAACATTAATTTTTTGTTAGCATTTGTAGACAACATAAAATTGTTCAAAATTTATTAAAAGAAAAGAATTGGCAGCAAAAATATTTACGAATCGAATAATTATAAAAATCATTCAAATATGTTGTTATCATTGGCAGCAAAAAATATAAGATAATCCAAACTATTAGCCACAAAAAATATGACATAGTCAAAAGTTTATAAAAGAAAAAATATAAAAAGTTTAAAATTAAAATGTAATTATTTTATTATAAGTAACCGAAAATAAAAAAAAAATATAAGATTCAACAACAAATTTTAATATTTTTTAATTGGCCGTAGCTGAAAAAACTATGAAATAATCCAAAGTTTATTAAAAATAAAATATTTTCATTTTTTATTGTCATTAGTAACAAAAAATTACAATAATTCAAAATAAAAAAAATTTTTTGTTATTATTACAGCTAAAAATATAAAATAATCAAAAATTTATTTTTAAAAAAATTTAACATTTTTATTATCATTGGCAGCAAAAAATATTAAATAATACAAAATTTATTTTGAAAAAAAAAATACTTATTTAAACAACTGTTATTATAATATATATAATTTTTTAAAGGCTACTAATAATAAAATTGAAAAATTTTGTTTTATTGGCATTATTATTGGCAGAAAAAAATGTAAAAAGAAGTCAAAAATTTATATTAAAAAAATATTAAAATGTTTTTACAATTTTTTTTCTTTAATTTTTTTTTATTTATTTTTTTTATTTAAAAACAAATGCAAAAAAATACAAATATTTAAATCTGGTATCACTACATATTTAAAAAAAAATTACTAATAATTAAATATTTTTTTAAACCTATAATAATATTAATAAAATTGAAATAATTTTTGCTAGTAATTTTTGTTATAACGATATGTGTTAATGGCTCAAAAGAAACATTACAACTGAAATTTCCATCGTATTTCTAACAAATTTTCATCCACCATCAGCTTAACAATCCTTGGCATCCTTTTGCATGTCCTTCTTTTCACAACTTATGCTAATATTTCGCATTATGATGCAATTAAATTGTGCAGAAATGAGTGCCGTGTGCAATGAAATCAGTTGCTTTGGATTTTTGGCCGCCAGTTGGGCGCAATTCAGACAAGCGGCAACCTTCAGGTCGTTCCCATATATGCACTAAAGTATTTAGGCTGCCGCACACACACACACACACAAATCCACATACTCACTCTTGAGACTTCTGAGCTCAACCATTTGCATGCAATTACAATTACAGCGTTGCGGCTGCCGCTTACAAATGAACATTAATGCGCCACAGTTAAGCGGCCAGCCAGCTGCCAGAGATCGCTCTCTACAACCAGCACATATATAACTCATTGTGTGTGTGTGTGTGTGTGGCGCCGTCATTCTGGCGTAAATAAATATGCATGAACTGCCCTGGAAGCTGAACGCCACTTCACGCTGCAGACTTCATACTCCACACACTGCAAGTTGCGCTCTCGCTGTCAGCGTTGCTTTCTTGCGGCTAGTGGTTGTTTATGTTTGTTTTTACTTATGTGTTGTTGTTGTTGTTTTGGCAACGTTCAAAATGAAAATGAACTAAATTTTCATCTTAATTAGTGCGGTTAAGATTTATTGCTCGACTAACATTAGCAACAACCAATGGCCAAAAGTGTGTTGTGTAGCCTTTGACTCTGTTATTATTGTTGTTGTTCTTTTTTTAGTTATTTTCTGTCAATTTTGCCATCAACATAAGTAAATGTTGACATTTTAAAGCGTAGACTTTTGCGGTTGCGGTGTGTTTGTAGTGAAGCTTCGGTGCCATTAGCGATGAGGTCTTTCCTCGTTTGACTCAACAACAACTCAACAAAAGTGGTTTAAGTTAATTTGTAAAGTGGCTTCACTCTTTGAAGAATGTGTTCAATGATAAGCAAAAGGAAAAATGAGTTAAGTTGTATCACTTTAAACATTCAGCTATGATTAGCCAGGAGTCTGAAGTCAGAAATAACAGAATGACTAACTTCAGAGCCAAGTTGTTTCACTTTAAGGATTCATCTATGACTACCTTAAGATATTTTGATTGAACTCCAAAGCATGCAGAATGCCTTAACTAACTTCAGAGCTACATATATATTTACATTTATTATATTTTAAAAATATAATTTAGTTTTTTGACATATTTTAAATTCATGTTGACATCTTCAGAGAAACATTACAACATTAAATTTTGCAACCTGTAAGGTTTTTATGGGCTCCTTAAATCATTTGGTGTTTTAGTTGTTCAGGTATGGAATCAGACCCTTCATGGTCCTCAATGTTACATTGACCTCTATGCATTTCAAAATCCTTGCCATATCCATGTCATTGCTTCTGTTAAAGTGTTTTTCTTCGTATCACATCAATTTTCATCAAATTGTTCTAATTAAAAATAGCCCTAAGCCCCAAAGAAAGCCCTAAGAAATGCATGAAATTGTATTTCCTTCTTTAATTGATCACCTTTGAAAGTTTTTTTCGCACTCACATAGTGTTCTACGTGTATCCTTGAAATTTGTTTCTATGCTTAGCAGCTGTGCTTCATTCACACATCAAGTTTTTCAGCTTTGATTTCATTTTTATATTTTTTTTTTTGTTTTTGCTGTTTCATTCCATCTCTCTCCATTTGTCCACTATGTGTGTGCATTGCAATTTTCCTGGTAGGCAGCTCCATGTATTCTGGTCGTTGTTGCGTTTGGGCTTTGACATGTTGTTGTGTCTAATGCCTAAAATGATAAGCGTGTTGTTGTTCTTGTGGATTTGAGGTACGCAATTTCATTGGAAAGTTTTGTTTTTCGGGCTTCTTTCTTGTCTGTGCTTTGTCATTTTTGGTCTTTTTTGCCTAACAACATGACTGTGCTTTCAACATTTGCTGCATACTTTTTATTGCTACGAAAGGATCAATGAATTCCGACATTTAATTGAGTTAATTAAAAGCGCACAGACAAGCCTACAGAGTGTTTAACTTGGTCATTGCTAGAAGCCAAAACCAATTACGAGTGTCAGTGCGCTTTGAAAGAGGTTAACTAAAAATAGCTACAAAATTTTGCAAGCTTCTGGTTGAAAGTGAGTTTCGTGGAAGGTCGAAGGCTTGTAATGTTTTTGTGTTCTAGTTCTAGAAATAAACTTTTAATGAGCTTTAAAAAAAAAGGATGCAAAAAATATGCACAAAAATTTGCTAGCTTATAATTTTCCTAGAAGGTCTAATGCTTCTCAAGATTTTGTGCTGTGTCAAATAAAAGAAAATCCTCAAAGTTCTAAAATTACGAGTACTGCATTTTAAAGAAGAGATATATTTTTTCCTTGTTCATTCCTCTCGGGAGCATAGGGCCTCCACAAGACATTGCCTTGTATTGGTTACGTTAACCCATATCGGCCCAATGTTCGATCAATCGAACAGTAAATTTTAGCATTTTCCATAAATTTTTTTGGACTCTTTTTTTAAACTTTAAACGCGAAAGTTTTGCATGATATGATGGTATGATTTGTAATATGGGATAATATGAGTTAATATGGGATATTTTGTGTGATATGGGATAAATATATTCGTTTCTTACACCTCTTTCCACTTGTATGAATTCCCAAAACAAAAGGTTATTTTTGATATAATTTCAAAAGCATGAACCATGAAGCATCAATCAAACGCATGAAGCATGAGCAAGCATTTAAAAACGTAACTAAAAAAAAATTGAAAAATTAAAAATTGATCAAACTCTTGAAAACATATTTACACTTTTCGCATAAAACCAATATTATAGCCAGAATATAAATTTATAGTTACGCGTTCGATTAATCAAACACCAAATATCTGGAAAACCGAAAATCGGAAAATTTTTTTGACCAAATTTGAATTGTCCGACCTCATTTAACCTTAAAAAAAAATTTTTCATTCGAATGGAAAAAATCGCTGGGCTTATATGGGTTAATCGGTTGTGAGATTTTCTGTCAGGGTAGTCCTAAGTGATGGGGGTCTGCAATCTACCTCCGCTCATAGCGCCATCTGTTGTGTAAAAAAGATGATAGCAGTATGGTTGGGGACTTCGCTACGATCGGTTTGTTGTGCTGCTTTTCGCTAATGCCCGCTTCATCTTACAGGAGTTGCTGGTGCAACGTGTAGCTGTATATTTGTTTTCTTTTTACTAATATTATTAGTAATATTGCATGTGAGTGAGTGGGAACGCATCAGCTGAGGGTCGTTATTTTCAAAAAAATCTTATTGATAGTGATTTTTGTAGAAGGTTTAATGCTTCTAAGTATTTTGTGTTGAGATTCTGCTCTCAAATAAATACCATTCTTTAAAGTCATAGAAAAGCGCTTTCAATCGTTTGGCCGAATGTCTCTAATGAAGAATGAATTACTGGAATGAGATCCAGAGTCTCTAGGAAAAGCGCTAGCAACCTTTCCCAACCTTTCGGTTGGATGACTCTAATGAAGAATGAGCTACTGGAACTCAAATTGTTGGGCCTTCTTTGCTTTACAAAAGTAACGTACAGACCAAATGACATCCTGATTCTCTGGGAAACTTCATGATACGAGTTGCCTGCTGCAAGCTGCAGAATCACCCAGCGGTGCGTCTGACCAGATGTACTTCGAGCAGCTGCAAGTCTGAGTAGTAACTAATCAAGGCAGAAGCCAATAGCTGTGGTACAATGAACCACAATGTCCACGCGCGTGTGTTCTTGAACGCTTCCAAAAATATGTAATAATAATAATAATATGTCATCATATCAGCTTAAGATTTCCACAATTTCCGATAAACACTTGCAACTACTTGTCACTTTTGCTAACTGAAATCCTCAATCAAATTGTGCGGCATTAATTCCATATTGAATTCGAAAAGTGCTGACAGCGACTGTCCAACTCAGTGTCGATTCAACACATAGTGAACAGCCCAAAAGTTTTGTGTATTTATATTGGTACAAGTTGTTTGATGAAGGCAAAGCCACTAACCTGGCTTTACAAGCACACAAACACACACACACACACATTCACACACATTCATTACAAACACGTGCCACCTTTTCCGACAGTAGTTTAGGCAAATAATCATGAAAGGCGCGCCCAAAGGTATGTTTATTGGAGTTTTTTTTAAGTATTTCTGCACACACACACATACATACAAACTCGAGACTGTTCAAATGCTGCCACTCGTTAAGGTCAACTTTGAGCAGGGTCAGCTGTCAGCTACGTCACACTCAGATATTTAAAGTAAAAATCAGAATTTTCAATGCCACCTAAAAGTATGCCACACTTTTTGTGTACTACTAACAACACTGTTAACAGAAAAATTTAAAATAATAAAAAACCTTATAATAGATAAACGAATTGCGCCACGAAATTGAAAGTTAAAATGAAATTTTGCATTAAGCTTATTAACATAAATACAGCTTCATTATCCTTTTTTTAAGTAGCATTAGGTTGTTTTTTTTGCACATTTTCTTTTCTTTTTTTTTGTTGCCACATTCGAGATATGATTTGTTTTTTTTGTCAGTAATGACTTCATAATGAAAATGGCAAAAGTGCACAAGAAAGCAGAGAGTAATTATTAAATTTAATTATTTCGTAATTTTTGTAGCACCAAAACAAAACAGAAAAGCACCCAACCGAACAAAATAAAGAAGAACGCATTAAGCTGAAAATTAAACCAATTTCAGCTAAAGTCAAAACATAGCCGGCACAGCGTAAATGGGCGGAAAAAATCAAAAAAGCACAAATATTAGATTAAAGCAGCAGAACGTTGACTACGCTGCCAGTGTGTCGAGCGCTAATGACAGCAGCGGCAAAGTCAGCGCAACTGAAGGGCAGTGTGGCCATGTTGGAGACTCGAGCAGCTCGAGCTAATTAGTGCGCCGTAGGGACGATCGACAGACGCGCAGCGCGTCACTCACGCAGTCAACGAGCAACTGAAGGGAAGCAAAGAAGCGCGTTGAAACAAATTTTCATAGAAACAAAAAAAAAGAAGAAGCGAGAAAAATGTGAATATGAAATGTTTGTGTGTGTGTGTGTGTGTAAAGACTTTTCAGCAAGGCAGCTTGCGTGCATAAGATTAGCAAACTAAAGGCAAGCAAAGAGCAGAGCCGGCTGGCGTTAAGTACGCCAAAGCAGCAACGGTTGCAGCACTTGTGGGAACAGCAATAAAAACGCACACAGTAATACAATTTTTGTGGCTGTCTGCTTTCATATTTTTCCTCCCTCAAAAGTCTTAAAGCAAATATTTTGCTTTGCATATAAGAGCGAGGTGTGAGAAGTTTCCGACCTCAACACATAAAGTTGGCAGCACTCGTCAACAAATTTATACATTTCTATATATAAGTATTTCTATATATTTGTGTGCATTATTTCTTCAGCTACTAAACTTTTTTTATACAATTTTCCTTCGTTACACATAAAATGCTTTTAATGCATTAATAAAACATTGCATACTGCTTGGCGCCGTACAGTGAAAATTACCAAAATGTGCACATTTCGTTGCGCTTTTTCCTTTTTTTTTATTCTTCTTTGGCAATTTCGTATTTATTTCAGGCATTTGTTTTTGCATATAAAAAAATATTGTGGCTAATAATCATTTTGGAAAATATAAAATTCTACCAAACAGTCAGACATTAATAAATTTGGTAGCCACAAAAAATTATACACACCAATAAATACACACACACACACACATAAATAGAGAGACACACCCATTTTACTTGTTTTTATTTGTATTTTATTTCTGTATTGCTTCGCACTTATTCGCCGTGAACCAGCAAATGGAATAAAATCGCTGTTTGCATCCTTTGCACATTTGTTTTAGCGGTCAGTGTTGGTTTTGTGGTGGTTTTTCGCTCGTTGCCGGTTATGGTCGTTACTTGACTTTGGCCGCATTTAATTTATATTACTTTTGGGACTCGGGGTGTGGCCATGGCGCGCAGCTAACGGCCATAGTTTTCCTATGCTTTGAGCATACAATTTGTGTTTACTTTGTGTTTTTTTGTGCTCGTTTCGTATAGATTTGTGATTATTGCTTTTTCAGTTATATTTGCTTTTCGTTCAATGTTCTCGTGTCACTTGGTTTTAGTTGATTTGCCTTTTTCAATAACTTGGTGCGTTGTGTTTACGATTCCAACTTTGTGCTTAGTGCTTTCAATAACTACATTTTTGCTGTTGTCTTATTTTGTTACATTATTTTTAGTAATATTTTGCTGTTTACTTCATTCAATAAGTAAAAATTGTTTTCAATATACTCGCATATAAACATGAAAAACACGTTTTTATTTATTAGTTGCATACTTAAAGGCGCCATTGCTGATAATTAGTGACGGAAAATAGTTAAGCATTCAGTTATTCGGTTAAGCACTCAAAGTTATTTTATTAACAAAAAAAGTGCTCTAAGGCATCCGATTAATAGCATTTTCAACGAATAGCATACTTGACTTAGCATACAGTGACTTAAGTCACTCTAACGAATAGCATACTTTTAGGTATAAATCCTCTCCTCCAGAATCAACACAATCCTTTATCTAAAAGGAGGTTACTCCCTACGCGCTACTCCCAACAAATTGAATTCAGTGTTTTTATATTTTGTAGCATACTTTTAGGCGCCACTGTTAATAACTGTTGACGAAAAATAATTAAGTACTCCGCCTGATTTAAACTGATTTTGCTCTAAACTGATTTTGCTAACATAAAAAGTGCCTTAAAGCACTCCAACGAATAGCATACTTTTAGGCGTTAATACTCTCTTCCAGAATTAGCACAATGCTTCATCTGAAAAGATTCCCTATGCATTGATTCGTTCAACAAAATTAGTCCAGTGGTTTTGTTTTACTTTTTTGAGGCATACTTTTCGGCGCCATTGGACTGGAAACTATTGACGCTAATCTATTAAATTCGACCTGGTCTTTGATGTGGCTTTCGCAATGTGTTTGTTTTACATAAAAATTATATTAAATTATATAATTAATTAACAGAAGAATTACCTGCACGCTGATTCGTAAAACAAAAATTAACTCAAAAAATCAATCAATCAGAAGTCATCATAAATCAAAATTAAATTTTATTTTTCGTAACATACTTTTAGGTGTTATTGCTGTTAATTGCAAACGCCAAATATTAAAATGCTCATTTTGCTCTTTTAAAATTTCTTGGTAATAACTTTTTTGGTAACAAAAAGCGCCTTCAAACAGGCATTTCAACCTAATACTAAAACATTATTATGTACTATTGCATCCTTTTAGGCGCAAACATTCTTTTCAGCGCCAACGCACTTCTTTGCATGAAAAACACTGTTTTTAAACACTTATTTTAAAAATTTCTTGGCAATAACTTTTTTTGGTAACAAAAAGCGCCTTCAAACAGGCATTTCAACCTAATACTAAAACATTATTATGTACTATTGCATCCTTTTAGGCGCAAACATTCTTTTTCAGCGCCAACGCACTTCTTTGCATGAAAAACACTGTTTTTTTTTTTTTTAAACACTTATTTCGTCGGCCTCGATAGCTCAGCGGGTAGCGCGCTGGCTTCTCATACCGAGCGCCCCGGGTTCGATTCCTGGCTTGGGCTGGAAAAAACACTCATCTACTTCTGTCGCTATCCACATGAAGGGAATGAGAATTACAAGAATCGCACAAGTGCGCTCTTGGCAGGCAATGGCAAAACCTCCAAGTGTGAAAAAAAAACTGCCCATCGCCGTTCGGATTCGGCGTTAAACTGTAGGTCCGCTCCCCTCCCCTCCCTTTCCCCATCCGTTTGAAATGTGTGGTGTATCACATGTTGAAAAAAAAAAAAAAAAAAAACAAAAAAAAAAAAACAGTGTTGCATACGCATTTCAAACGAGTGGAATCTGTGGTATCACAACGGGCCCATTAAGAGGCCTAAGTGTGTCTCATACAGAGGCAGCCACCTCAACCTAACCTAACCTAACACTTATTTCAGCCTAAAACTAACACTTTAATGTTTATTATTGCATACAATTAGGCGCAAATATTTTTTCTACCCATAAAAAATTTTCTTCAAACACTCATTTCAGCCAACAGCTCAAACTGTAATGTGTCAACAGTCTCTTTCAACGCTAAGGCAATTCTTTGCAGTAAAAACTGCCTCAAACTAGCACTTTAATATTTATTATTGCATACTTTTAGGTGCAAATATGCTTTTTCAGCGCCAACGCACTTCATTACAATACGCAAACTTCATTCTAAAACGCTTTTTAGCCTAAAACTAAAACTTTATTGTATATTATAGCATACTTTTAGGCGCAACCATTTATTATTCAACACCAATGCAATTCTCTGCAGTAAAACAATTAAGCTCCATGTACCAAATTGTTAAAAAGCAAGCAACTACTGCTTTAGTACACTAATTTCTAGCATAATTTTAGGCGTTGTTGCTGTAAGCTAACAACATCAACCAGTCGAGCAATTATTTGCAATTAAGTGTTCATTATTGACTGAACCTTGAGCGCTGTATTGCCGCTGCAATCAACTTTAATGCCTATTAAAGCATATTTTTAGGCGCACCCGCTCATTTTCAACCAATTATGGTACAATTTGAAATATAAACTCGGCATAAATGCAATCAAACATTAAATTATTTGCCACGAATAATACCTTACCTTGCCTTCCCCCATCCCATCAACGATTTCTTTCCCCACTCCGCTTTTATTGCTTGACTTGTTTTCCCTTTTAACACCTATGAAAGGGAGCGTTTGCTTTGCATTAACCCACCTTTGTAAATGGTGTCAAAGAGCCCTTAATAAAAGGCAATTTATGTTAATTCAATGATTCGTGAAATAATTTTTGCTTTGTTGTTGTGAATGTTGTTGCGGTAAGCCTAATCGTTCGCTTGAATTGCCAGCAAAAGCCCACATAACTCGATATGCATTCAAATTGTTCATGCAGAAATGCAAAAACAATTGGCAAAGGGCAAATTTGATGCCAAGAATTTTGCAAGAATTAAGCATAAAAAGTTTTGCAATAATAACAAAAAGGTAAAGGTAAGATAATAAAAGGCCATAAAGGTAAAAGTTAAAAATAAAACAGAGCAATGTTTGCTGGCGTTGATTAAATTCGAAAAAGAGAGACACGAGAAAAGAGTTGCCAACACTTTAAAGATCATAAAGAAAAAATTTTTAAAGAAATAAACTATCTTTTTGTTAAAACAATTTATTAATTGTACAACATAAAACAACAAAGCAATGTTCTGACAACGGATTCTGGCAGAGGGGACCAAAAAACATGTAAACATGTGCATATCTTAATTTTTTAAGGAGATGTCAATTTCCCTCCTTCTGAATATTCTTATTGTGAATCGGCATACGAAAACCATGTAATCTTACATTTTAGGTATACAATGTGTTCAGCAATTTTATGTAAAATACTACGAGGAACATTTTTGTGAAACATTTTAACCCCCTAGCTCCCATGTTTATGGGTCAATTTGGGTCTTTTTTTCTAAACTGCCAAAAAGGTCCTTTGAAACAGGACATTTTAAGGACAAAATGTACTACAAAAATATTCGCCATAAAATTCTACTATAGATGTCTGAATACACCAAATCTTAAAATTTAACTTGAACGCCAAAAAGAAGTAAAAACTGAAAATGTGTTTAAGTGTTAATTTCCTACTTATTCAAAGTTGGTACTAAAATGTTCAACAAAACTTCATTTTAGAGTGTAAGTGTGTATGGGAAAAATATTTATAACCTTATTTTGGAAAAAAAAATTATTCTGTTGTTCTGTGTTAATGAAATATGTAAAGCAAAAAACAAGATTTTTTAATTAAAAACTTGTAAATTCTTCTTCTGTATGTTTTTGTTGTGAATCGGCATATGAAAACCATGTAATCTTACATTTTAGATATACAATGTGTTCAGCAATTTTATGTAAAATACTACGAGGAACATGTTTCTGAAATATTTTAACCCTCTAGCTCCCATGTTTATGGGTCTATTTGAACCTTTTTTTTCTGAACTGCCAAAAATTTCCTTTAAAAACTTGATTTTAGAAGATAAGTTTGTATGGAAAAAATAAATATAACCTTAAGCCTTTCGACCCCAAAGTTGCCTGAGAGCAACTTCACCTATTTGCCATCTTATAGCAAAAGCTACGATTGATTTATGGGTTTAAGTAGGCACCAACAAATTAATATTTTTAGAAGTGAATTAAAAGCAAATTAAAAAAAATTTACTGTTATCTCCAAAATAATTTCCAATAATTTGCAGCGATATCAGGGAAAGTTTGTGTTCTAATTGAAGTCTACGAAATGGGCGCGTTCGATCAAAACCCTGTTTCTTTAATAACGGTTAAATAAAATAAAAAAATGATAATTTTGTATTTTTTAATAAATATTAAATAATTTTTCTGTAATTAAAAAATATTGATACAAAATTTATTTAACCCGTTTTAAGCTAAAATTGTTCAAAAGTAAACTAGCTCTATAACTCTAACGTGGCGTGGCGACTTCAAATGTCGTGTGCACACTTCTTAGGCAAATGTTTCATGATTTAAATACCAAAAAGTAATATCGAGACACAGGCTAAAATTCGGGGTCGAAAGGGTTAAATAAAAGCTTGTAATTATTTCATGACATTGTGCGGTGTCTACTAGCCAAAAAGTTGACAGCTGGCAAAAGCTCACTAAAAAACAAGTTGCTCTGATTAGTTTCATGTTTACTGATTAGTTTTCTCTTGCCCCCTACTGTCCCGCTGCCATGTCGATGCCTTCAAAATCCTGCCGCAAATTGCTCGCTTACGAACACAAACAAAGACAAAGCATTGCCACGCTTGTCCTGCTTCAATCTTCTCTTGTTTTTTGGTCGCCTCTTTAGTCGCTTGAAAGGAACTTTTATGGTATGTTGGCTCCATGTTGGCGCTGACGTTGGCTTTTGCAATACAAAAGGCTGCCTTAAGTTGCTTGAACCTGAGCACCAAACAAAGGCGACCAAAAGCTTACAGCGTATGACTGCTTGCCACTGCCCCTCGATTGCTTTTCGCCCCTCTTCTGTTGCATTGTAATTGCCGTAGCGAAAACAATAAAATGCCTCAACAATGCGCGGCAGCAACAATTGAACGCTTTACCGCTGCAGGACGACGTTTGTTGTTCGCACTCAACGTTCGTTCGTGCGCCGTGCACACTGACGTCGTAGTCTATTACGCATACAATTGAGGTTAAGGTGAGCAGCACCACATACGCGTGCCGCGCCAGAGCACTAACGGTACAAGCCAGCAACTCTGGTGCCGCGCTTCAATGGTTCGCGCATTTTGCCATTCAGCCGAGAGAATCATGAATGAGTAAAGTGCCATGCGGTAGAACATGTATGTGTGTGTGTTTGTGTATGTGTGTGTCATGTCGCAGCAGATAGTTGTTGTTGTTGTAGTAGTAGACCTTTTGTGTAATTTCCAGTTGTTTGTTTGTTTGTTTTCGGCGCAATTTCTTGCGCTCCACTTTTGTTGCACGGTTCATTTTTGGCGCGTTCCTTCAGTTGGTAATGCGCTCAAAAGTATGCTATGGCGCTATTTTGCCGTCGCCGTATGATGCTCCGCACAATAATGCCAACGTGCTGCAAAGTTACAATGGCTTCAGCCGTTGTGTCGCTACTCGCTTTATTCTTAAAGTCAGACAAGTGCTCCACAATGCGACCGAAGTGTAACCGCGAAGCTACATCACTGCTGCTTTTATGCTTTTCTTGGCAGTTATTGTTGTGTGTGTGTGTGTGTGAGTATGTTTTTGAAAGAAAGAAAAAGAAAGAAAAAAACAGCGCCCAATGCCTCGAAGTGAAATGAACGTAAATGTTTGTGTTGGGCTCCTCCCACTTGGATGGCTGCTTCAGCTGGATTTTCCAAACGAGTTTGTTGTTTGGAAGTTTGTTGTTTAGTTGTTATGTTTCTTTTTGTTATTATGTTTTTGTTTTGTTGTGTGTTGGTTTTGTTGTTTGTAGTTTTTAAAATTACTTAAGCAGCTGAAAATTTCCAAAGAAAAATTCGCATCGTTTTGGGTGCAGTGCTCGTCGTTGTTGTCGTCTGCCTGTCTGTGTGCTGTGTAAGTGAATCTTTTTGTGTGTTGATGCTTTTAATTTCTTATTTAGCTACTCGCCGAGGCTTAATGTCGGTTTGAAAGGATAGCAAGGACATTTGGGTTGAATGCACAAGCGAAAAAATCTCTCGGAATGATTGGATAATGTTGAGAGAACAAAGAAGTGGTGAGGTGAGCAAAGACAGAATTAAAACCCCACAAAACAGTTGAACAACAACACATAAGAAGAGCTCAGTTAGAGTGATGCGCTAACGCAAAGTACAAACGTGAAGGAGTGCAGACAAGGCAACACAACAACAGCAACAAAAGTAGAAGGTCGATGTAAAGTTGAGACAGCAAAGTAGCGGAATGTGAGGAGAAGAGAAATATGAAAGAGGATAATGTTGAAGCAAAGTGGCAAATAAGCAAAGAAATGTTAGGGTGAAGTAGAAGTTGGAGGATGTCAAAGAAATGTTGAATGAGACACAGTGTGGGCAGTAGAAGAAATCAAGTGTAAAGTTACTGAGGAATGAATAAGGAAAGCGAGAGACTAGAATGATCACAAAAGGGTGGATGAAGAATCAACAGAGCAGAAACAGAAAGGTGCTTCAAAAGTGTA
The DNA here is from genome assembly GCA_964056695.1 of Melieria picta. NCBI lineage: Eukaryota > Metazoa > Arthropoda > Insecta > Diptera > Ulidiidae > Melieria > Melieria picta. The sequence continues at coordinate 10,796,369 of OZ057400.1, forward strand.
ATTTGAAGGACTGTAAGGAACTTTGAGGCAGTGACTGAGGAAGGAATGACATGAAGGAAAGAAAGAATTGAAATTGAAATTGAAAAATTACAGGATTGCACTCCAACAAGCTAATCTTATAACCAGAAGAGAGGGTTTACAGCATACAACAACTTTATGACATAAAGGTACAACAATATAAAAGTAATATCAAAAGTTGTCTACTATACAAAGCCAACCGATGAGATCAATGACAGAAAAACGTTAAGAACGATTTACGACAGGAAAGATGACAGAAAGAGGAACAAGAAAGCTGACAGAAACCAAGACTCAAAAGATGAAAAAACAATATTTCTGAAAGACAACAACGCTGGGACAGAGCTACGACACGACAAAACTATGGCGAAAAGAAGACCAAAAAACGGAAACCATGACCTGGAAGATGAAAGAACAAAATGGCTGAACAGTGGCGCACACAGGATTTCATTTTGGGGGGAGGGGGTTTGAACCCAATTCCATTTGAAACCTTATTTTGCACCAGCAGTTTTTGTATTTGGAGGGGGTTTAACCCCCAAAACCCCCCTGTGTGTGCCACTGTGGCTGATAGACAACAGGACTAGAGAGCAACAGGACAAAATAAAAGGATTAAGAAACAAAAAAAAACCAACTAAGGGACAATAGAACTGATGGACAATCAAACTGGTGAGGAATTGGACTAAATTGAGAAGACTGTAAAAACTTACAGAGAACAACTCTGGAAAACGACAGGACAGAAAAACAAAAATACAGATCAAAACTATTATTTATTTATTATTCATTGCAATTGAAATTATATCTAATAGAAAAAAAACTAGTTGCCAGGATCATCGGTTAGAAGAAAACTAGAAGAATAACAAAATTGAAAAGGAACAGAACTGAGAGACGACAACAAGATTTTAAAGTCCAAAATTTTAGTACTTCATTGCAATAAAAAATTAAAAAAAAAATTTAAATTTAAATACGTTTCAGTAATTGCAATATTGAGAGCTGAAGAAACCAGCTAAGAAATATGAGCAATGAAACGCAGCCAAAGGAAGAGAGTGTCACACAAATACACTGTCAACATTTTCTCTGCCTTTAGATGACAACAGTTGCAGCGAAATTTCATTCTGAAATTGAAGCTCTTGTCGATCGATGCACATTGCTTGCTCCAATGCACTGGCAATCAGACGCAGCAGTGCATTAGGGAAAAACACTAACAACAACAACAACAACCAGAATTCGAACAGTAACCGCAGCGTGCGTTGACAACCCATAAGCAGTGGCAACGTCACTGTTGCGTTCGGTGTCCTTTCATAAAGGACATTTCGATTTGCTTGCACATTTGGAATGGCAACTAAATGCAAGCTTGCTGCCATTGCCAATGAAAATTGAAGTATGGTGAGGGATGAAAAATGTTGAGCGTGAGATGAATGATGAGTGCAAAGAGCGTTGAGTGAGGAAAGCAGGTTTTGTGTGGTTTATAATTAGAAAGCGAATGAGAACGAAAATGATTTCAACCTGTTTTTTTGTTGTTTTTATTTTTTGCTTAATTCAAAGACTAGAAGCGTCTCGTTGTTTTTGTGCGCAAATCCAATTAAATACAATGCAACTGAAGGACATTTTCAAAGACTAAGAAACGACAGCGTACCAAATTAAATGTTGCTTAGTGTAATACAAGAGAAGAGGGTGAGAGGGAAGTAAGCAGGAAGAGAAGGGGCCATTTCAAAAGAAAGCTTAAAGCAGTAAAGTGATTTGGAAATTAGTGAAGATTAAAGCCGACTTGAAAGATTTGCAAGATTTTATATCAAATTCAATTGTTTGCTTACTTAAGCTCGAGGTCCTTGTAAGATTTATTAGTGACTTACTTAACTGGCCATAACAAGCCCGTACAGGGTTATGGTTCTCTGCAGGCAATTGGTCATACCAAGAGATGATAGGACCAGATGATAGGAAGAGAAAGAGATGGTAGGACATCCTCAAGTAGGTCCTTCCACCGAAGATACGATCTCCCTTTTCGCTTCAACTATCGCGTTAGCACCTTTTTCGCCTTAGCTTCCTTGTCCATAGGGCAGACATGGCCAAGCCAATGTGGCCAAGAATGTCGTATCCCTTTGCTGCGTCCATATCCTTAACCCTTTCGCTACAGGTGTTTATTGGGGAAAGAAACTATTTTGAAATTGTCGATTCTGTGTGGTTATATAATAATTTATAATTATTATAATTTATTATTTATTTAATGTTTGTCCCCTGAGCCTGTTTTCTAGAGTGTTGTCATATGACAGCAACCATTTTGTTGTGGCTGTACTTAAATATACAATTTTCACGCATAATTGAAAATTGAATATTTCTTCATTTATTTCAGCTAAAATAATTTTATCAAATTTTATCTGAATTGAATTAGAAAGTCAAAATAAAAATGTCCCTTATTTTTTCTGCTTCTTCTTTCTTTACTATGTAAAGATTTAACATTTACAAAAACGTGTATACTTATTTTTTTTTTATTTAAATATTCAGTTTATTAAATTTGTAATATTTCTAAAACTTCAAACTATTCTAAGGACGAACAAAACAATTTATTACATTTATTCAAATTTTTTTTCTTGCTTCTTCTTTCTTTACTATGTAAAGATTTAACATTTACAAAAACGTGTATACTTATTTTTTTTAATTTAAATATTCAGTTCAAACTATTCTAAGGACCAACAAAAAAAAATTTATTACATTTATTAAAATTTTTTTTTTCCTGCTTCTTCTTTCTTTACTATGTAAAGATTTAACATTTTAAAAACGTGCATACTTCTCTTCTTTTAACTTACACATGCAGTTTATTTATTTTGTATTATTTCTAAAACTTAAAATTATTTTAAGGACTAACAAAACAAATTGATTTTTGAAAAAATTGACGGTTTAGACGCATATTGCCAAATGGCAACAAAATAATAAAATGGTTAAACAGCTCATACAACTTGTTGTCCAACTCATTAGTTGCCAAATATAACACCGTGCGACAAAAACTCGCAAAACTAGGACCCAAACATAGTAAAACTGCGTTTTTAGTTTTCCTTCCTGATGTCAGGATTGGTTTTTAAAAAAATTTAAAATTTCAAGGACATAGATATTTCAAAACATTATTATAAAAAATTTAGCGCACTGTAAAATATCAATATGGGAATTGGTGAAAGAGAAAATGCCCTAAAATTTAAAAAACAATTAATTTTTTGGTTCACAAGGACGAATAGGTATTGAAAATGTCCTTTTAAAGCTTTATGCTCAATTATCCTTGAAAATTACATCTAGTTTGTTTTTGAAAGAAATGTGTGTTAAGAACTAAATTGTACACTACCACAGTGGCGCACACAGGGGCGCAGGGGTTTGGAGGTTCAAACCCCCTCCACCCCCGCCAACATAAAAATTGCAAAATATGATTTCATATAGTATTGGGCCCAAAAGTTGTACGCAACCCTCAATTCCCCCCAAATGAAATCCTGTGTGCGCCACTGCCCTACCACATCCTCGAATTTCGTGCTGCTCTCTAATATTTCATTTTCAACAACTAGAATTATTTTTATTGAGAAATTCTTTCTCAGGCAACCAGCTGCTTTCAATCACTAAAATGTGCCATAGTTTCCGCATTGCTGACCACTGTGCAACGCTGTCGATTTCCGCAGCCAGCCACATGTGACTCAAACCGGTCACACGCCCACAAGCTCGATCGAAGCTGTTATGGCTAACACTTTTTGTGGATAATTGAAAACTCTTCAGAACAATTGTTGCCTATTTTGTGTGCAACCAAATGTATTTGTTTATGTGTGTGTGTGTTTTTTTTTTTTTTTTTTTTATATTTAACGAGGAGGAAGCATCGAAAGCCTAACCCCGTCAGTGTGAGACTTTAACACACTAAACCTCCTCACGTCGGATACCGGTTGCCCCTCCGGACACTACCGTCAAGTTTTTCGTCGGAGGGCGGAATTGAGCACAAGGCTCGAAGTTCGTCACTGATCCTGTGCTGTTCGTCTCAAGTTGCACTAACTTGTCCTCCCATCTGTCAGCTAAATAAGCCACCCTGTTCAGTTCGTCAACCCTACCTCCCGCTTGGCACTATGTCCCGTTTGTTTGTCTCCGTACTGGAAAGCGTTCGTCTATGACGTACTCAGCGGTCTTCAGCTCCTTGGTCGAAAGCGCGACGTCGCTGTTCGGATTTCCTGAGCTCGTGGTGAATATGTACCGCCGCATCGCTCACCGCATCCCATATTGACTGCGAGCTTGTCATCATTGCCGTAAGATTTTGCGGGCTTATCTCCTCTTCCGCAAGAGAATTCACGCGGTCTCGAACTGTTGCAAATCGAGGGCAGTGAAACAGCACGTGATTTGCGTCTTCGTCTACTTGGCAATCTGGGCAAAGCGGTGAATCGTCGTGCCCGAACCGAAACAGGTAGCTCCGGAAAGCTCCATGGCCAGTGAGCAATTGGGTGTGTGTGTGTGTGTGTGTGTGTGTGTGGACAATTTTGCGCTCCGCATGCAAACAAATTTTCATTTATTTTATTGTTGGTGTAATTTTGTGTCCGAAACGCCCAAGCAACCGAACTTGTTGTGAACAATTTTCCTAATTTAACTTTGCATCAAAGTCGAATGATGAAACATTTCGCTGCTTTTCATGCTGTTGGTATGGTTTCTGTAATTGTTGTTGTTGTTGTTGTTGTCAGCACATTCGCCAAACTTTGGAGCAGCGTTTGATTCGCTTTGACTGCGATTCGCAGGAAATGGAAAAAGTTTGCAATTTTGCTTTGCGGCATTGCACGAATGCAATGTACGAACGATTGAACAGTGCAGCAAGGACGAAGGTTGGCAGGGCGCGGGTCAGAAATCAGATGAAACTACATTTTAAAATCGAAGCAATGAAAAGAACAAATCGAAAAATCTCTAAAAAGCAGCCGCCCAAAGAGCTCATACGGCCGCCACCCGCCAGCCGCAGCGTGCAACTTGTAAGGATTCGAGTATCCTTTGGTGCATTTTGCAAAAATATTATAGTTTTGCTACAATGTTGGCCATTTGCAGCACTTTTCAACTGGCCGCACTCATATTAGCGCGCGCGAGTGTAATGTGATGAGAGGAAGCGAGGGGAAAGCGGCAAATAAAAACTTCCACAGGAAATTCAATAAAGTGCACTGTGCCCTTGCCGAACAGAAACGCATTTTACTTCGACTACATGTTGAAGGGCTACTACATACATACACACACACACACACATACATACACATATACATACATACGAGTATATTGAGCTATTAGGCAGCGGCCGCTTGACCGGCTCTGGCAATCGCTGCTCTTCAATCGTGGCGCTTTCAACTCTGTTCACTCAATTTTTTTTTCTTTTTCTGATTTTTTATTTTTTACTCCACTCAAACTCGATTGCGGCAACTGCAATGAAAAGTGCTCAAAAACATTTCGGATTTTTATTTATTCAGTAAAATTGAATTTTCCGCATGCCTGCAGCTAACCGCAGCAATTGCAGTCTAAAAATAAAATTTTAAAAAATAAAATAAAATAAAATTTTTCGACAATTTTTATTTCTATCAGAAATGTTGCTGAAGTTTAGGTCATTTTTTTTGTTGCTGCTATTTTGGCTCTTCTCTCGTTCGGACGCGCTATGATGCTGGCATAGTTTTAGGCGTCGACTCATTGATTTATTGAAGTGTTGGCAATTCAGTTTTCAATTTACACTAATTGCTTTTAAAGTGTTGAAAAATTAATAAAATAAATTTTTTTGTGTAGGCCAATTGAGGACAGTTGATCAGTAATGTGACAGACTGGTGTGCAACTCAAAAGCTTTAAAAAAGGAGGAAACATTTAGGTGAAAGAGTTGGGAAAAAAATTAGTCTGTGTTAACTTGAAGGCCGTAACTCGATAGAATCACTTTGAGTGTCAGCCTGCCAAAAGAATTTCAATGCGCGCATTGGTCGACTTTGAAATATTCTGCTGATTGCCCAAAGGACACATAGAAGAATGATTCAAAAAATGGGTGAACAAAGTTTTGCCGAACAATGGACCAACAGTGAGGTACTACGCCAAGCAGATGTGTGCAGAAAACTCCTCATGCTTAAAAAGCAGGTCCTTTGCATCCTTTGGATACCTAAACGTTCACTAGTTTATCACCTCAACACAATGGAATTGGCTCTTCGCATGTCTGCAGGAAATGCAATCAAGCATCAGAAACTTCTATACATGTTCTCTAGACATGATTTAGCTCCAAAACCTCTCATTTTATGCGGTTTGATGAAAAACCGCATGAGCCAATAAATTGGGAGCTAGAAAGTCTTCAAAAGTCCTAGAAAATTCAAAAAATTACTTTACAGCTGCTCACAAGTTGCTCTTAGAGGGTTTAAATCTATGACTAACAACCAATAATTTTTCATTCTGAACATTTCTTTGGAACATACCCTTTAACCCTTATCTCCAACCCTTAATGGGGCTTCCATACAAATTAATTGTTTTTATAAAATGTACTCCCACTGCTTCCAGGTTAACCCCAGACCGATCAAATGTAAGACTGGCCCACATTTATTTTTCCCTACGAATGATTTTTCCATACATACTTAACCGCTATCTTCAACTCTTAAGGGGGCTGCCATACAGAACTGGTAATTTTCCATGGAATTGGCTGCCCACTTTTAAGCAAGGAAACATCATATCTCGAAAACTACTGAACCGATTTGAATAATTTATCCAGCAATCGACAACATTTTTGAGTGCAAGAAATACAAAATTAAAAACAGTTCAACAATTCACCACCAGAGGCCGCCTGCCACAAGCCAATAAATTGAGGACTAGAAGGTTTACAAAAGTCCTTGTAAATTCAACAAATTGCTCCACAGCTGCTCAGAAGTTGCTCTTAGAGGGTTAAAATCAATGACTGACCGCCACTAATTTTTCATTCTGAACATTTTTTTGGAACATACTTAACCCTTATCTCCAACCCTTAATGGGGCTTCCATACAAATTAATTGATTTTATAGAATGTACTCCCACTGCTTCCAGGTTAACCCCAGACACATCAAATGTAAGACTGACCCACATTTATTTTTCCTTACGAAGGATTTTTCCATACATACTAAACCGATATATTGAACTCTTAAGGGGGCTGCCATACAAAACTTGTCATTTTCCATGAAATTATCTCCCCACCTGTAAGCAAGGAAACATCATATCTCGAAAACTACTAAACCGATTTGAATAATTTATCAAGCAATCGACAACATTTGCGTGCGAAAAATACAAAATTTATTAAAGTTCAAAAATTCACCATCAGGTGAACCTGCAATATAAACAAAGTTGTGAGGGGTGGTCAACTTTTGATTTGATACCAAAAGGTGAACGTGATCTGTCTGGCCTAAAAAAGCCAATTTTTTTTTTTTTTTTTTTTTGTTGATAAGCCCCAGCAAGTCTCTGATGTTGACTGAACTGAGATTTTTCAAGTTGTCAAAGAACAGTAATAGTAATTTTCATCTTCGTTTGGAAAAATAGAGAAGAGTTGACTTTGAGTGTCTTACTTTTCTTCATTTTGTCAACTTCATGATTGAGATTGTTTCAAGGGAGTCCCGATAGAGCGAAGCCTGATCCTTGCTGAACCCAGTCAAGCACACAGAATGTGGGTCCATGTCTCAGGTCCTACTACCCACAACTGTAATTTCTTAGATTAGATTGGAGTGGTCGCTTTCTTCTGAGCGAAATGGGCTCGCTTGTTATTGCAGAATATTTGAATGGTGTGACTCTTAGCAATTCCAGTGACTACTATTATTCCAATATGAATGTTTTTATATACAATTTAAAAAATTTTGATTCATTATCAAACACAACAACCAACAATTTGCCTGCGCTACAACACATCTTTCATATGAAATTTTTATGCTTCAGAATGCATGCAATGCACTCGCTGAAAATAAGAGAAAATTAAAAAAGTCCACAACAACAACAACAAATTGCAAAAATTTGCAAACCAAATCGTTAGTAATAATTTTCGCGCCAAAAAAAAAATGCAGCAATGGGCGGCCTGTGTTGGCAGCAACGTTGCACAACATTTGGCCACAGACACAAACACACATACATACACAACGAATGCAAGAGACAGCACTGTTCACGGCAAAAGATTTGCACATTTCCTTACTTTGGCCAACTTTTAACCTGCCTGCAAAAATTCTTCATGCAAATTTAATTTGCTCTGCCAAAAAAAACACAAAAAACCGCATGAAAATTGCAAAAGTTAAAAGCACACAGACAGTAACAATGTAAAATTTAAACCAACGCCACTTTTTTTGCTCCCCTTTCGGGCGTAAAGCGTCAGGCGTCAGTCGTTGCTTTTGTCAGACCCCGAACGGAAATAAAGTAAGCGACATGCATTTTTTTTCGGCCTGCCAGAAATTGTGGGCTGCTGTCCAACAACAACAACAACAACAACAACAATGCAATGTTGCTCATCATTGTCATAGCGCAAGTTGTGTGCATTACTGTCAGTGCGCTGTGCGGTTGAGGGGTTGGGCCGGTCCGGGCCGCTTAAGGTTAGTGCCGCGACACGTGCGTCCGCTCAGCCATTTGCCTCGTTCGCCTGCATACGAAAACTGCATAATTTGGCATGCCAAGAAAATGTCAAAAAGCGACAATTCTCACAATTTCGTCTCTTCTGCCGCGCTGCCAAAACGAATGCCACAAATTGCAAAGTAGACCGCAACAAAAAAAAAAAAACCAAGCATAAAGTTGCAAAAAAACTGAATGGGACGAAAATGCCTGAATGCCTGAATGACGTCATTAAAATTCATACATGACCTACTTGGAGCCGAGCAGGCAGCCAACTCGTTGAGGCCGCAGCAACGTGCCGCGTGCAGCTTGTTGCGGCAACCAAAAAATTGGGCGACCAGCAGCATCGCATTAAGTTGGTTAGATGTGTCTCTCTAGATGTTTGTGTGTGTGTGTGTGTGTGTCTCTGCAGAAGCAAGACTTCAACTAAGGATTGCAAAAAAAATTCAGACAGTCCATTATGTGGGTTGGCATAAATTATGTCAACATTTGCAACGTGCTAAGGTGACAGTCATTGGAAAAGCGTTCAGCTGTTGCTGCCGAAATTATAACATTTTATTTGAATCTTTCTTTTTCTGTGTATTTTTCACTCGTTAACTTATTTAAATAATTTCAAATTAGTGGTGCAATAATCAGTTGCACCAACAGCGAATGCTTAATGAAGTTTGTGGGCATTGACATGTCAGCGAGCAATTCAACTTCAACACAGAAACATTCATGGATAACATAAAAAGGCAAAGTCCACTGAGGCCATAAGGACACATTATTAATTACACTGTACAACACAAAAGAAAATAACAAGGTACTGACAACGGATTCTGGTAGAGGGGGCAAAAAAAAAATATACGTGTATCGGCGTTTTGAAAGTTTACGTCTGAATTTTTTTTTAGGGGGGTCAAAGTTTTCCCCTTTTTGCACATTCTTATGGTGCATCGGCATACGAAAACCATGTAACCTCACATTTTAGGTATATGATGTGTTCAGCAATTTGATGTAAAATACTACAAAGAACATTTTTGTGGATCATTTTAACCCTCTAGCTCCTATTTGTATGGGTCAATTTGACCCTTTTTTCTAAAATGCCAAAAATGTCCTGTAAAACAGGACTTTTTAAGGACAAAATGTACCGCGAAAATATTCGCCATAAAATTCGACTATAGGTCTCTTTATACATCAAAGCTCAAAAATTCACTTGAACGCCAGAATTAAGCCAAAACTGAAAATGTGTTTAAGTGTTTATTTCGTACTTAATCAAAATTGGTACTAAAATCTCCTTGTTATTTAAAAAAAAATGTGATTTTGTTGTGCAGTGTCATTATTATTATTATTGTTGAGGATAATGCACCTAAGAGATCCATTCGTAAGCCCAGCATCCGAGAGGAATTTTAGTATATCTCCTAAACCTCTGGATTTCCAATTGGCCCATGTTATGAGTTAATCCCCCAGGTGCTTCTTTTATCAGTGCTTAAGTGCTTAGCAGTTTCATTATCCTGCAAGCAGAACCTGCCACTTTCGTTTACAAGAATTCCTAGTGTAGCCAGGTGATGCCCTGTCAGGATGTGTGTACTAATCCTTAGATTATTTTTTGATTGATTCATATATTCCTCGAATCGTTTCCTGTTATATGTATAAATTTTAATAATAATAAATAATACACTTGGAATATTCTAATTTCTCCCATTAATCAAAGCAACTATCTTCTTTGCTTCATACTTTTAACAAAAAATTACAAACACAATAAACTCAATGCACCGACACACACTTCCGTTTGGCTTTGTGCTGTTTTGTGCCATGTTTGAGTTTAGCGGAAATGAACAAGTGGATAATTTCCGTTTGCTGGCCTTTTGTCAATGTGTAGTGGACATTAGGATAAAATGGCAATTAAATCATTCAAAAAAAGGAAAAGACATTTTAATGAAACAATTTTTGAATTTTTTTCTTGTACATAGAAAAAAACTATGAAGCAGACTAGACTCCTAATCTATTCGCATTGCAAAACGGAATGAATACTTTTTCCGTTCATCTTATTTATTACGCAAACACATTTAGATGATAGAAGGTGACTTTTAAATTAAAAACCATTGTTTACTGTCTTAAAGTCCGCCTTCAAATATATAAAACACAAAAAAAGTCCAAAGATTACAACAACACTTCGCGCATTAACTCGCTGGCTATTCATCAGGGAGCCTTTAACTGAATTTATTGTTGTTGGGTTATTTCATTTTGTTTGTTGTTGTTGTTGTTCGTCGCACAACTTTACATAAATTCTGTGAATTGAGTTTATGGCGTTGGGAATTGACGATTGAAACTTTATGCAATTTTACGCGCCCAAAAGAAAAACGCAAGCAGCAGAAAGTTGACAGCAAGTTTGAGCGACGTCACTAACTATACCAATCGCCGTCATTCTCTGTCTCGCTTTGTCTGTGTCTCTCTCTGTCTTTGATGCCACTGTGGCTGCACTGTTGCAGCTTTACGGCTTTGAGTGCGGCAAATGTTGGAGCAAATCTGCGCAAATTACTCAAGTTTTAACTGTGTTGGTGTTGCGATGGTCGCCAATAAAAATCACAACCAAGTACAGCAACAACAATAACAACAATAACATTAACACAAATATGTCGGCAGTCACGTGTAAGCCGTATCGCGTGCACGTGTGTTTGCATTTGCGAGTGTGGATGTAAATGTGAGACGGAGAACGAAACTCCATAGTGCTCGAACTGGAGAAGCAGAAGTAACTTTACTTCTGCTCTTATTTTTTGCTTATTTTTTGTTTTATTTTTTTGTTTTATTTTTATTTTTTGCTAGTTAAATTAATTTAGTTTCTGTTATTATTTGTTGTATTTTTATTTTTGTTTTTTATAATTTTTTTTGTACTTTTATTTAATTTTTGTATGTTTTATTTTTTGTATGTTTATTTTTGTTATATTCAATTTTTTTTGTATATATAAATTTTATTATTTTATTTTTTATTTTATTATATTTATTACTTTAGTAAAAATGTTTTTAGTTTTTTTATTAATATTTTTGTTGTACTCTAATTTTTTGTATGCTTAAATTTTATAATTTATTTTTTATTACATTTTTTTTATATTTTAGTACCTATTAATATTGTTTACTTTAAAATTTTTTAATTTTTGTATTTTTTCTTAATATTTTTTTGTATGAAATTTTTTTGTGTTCTGTATTTTTTACTATATTTTCATTTAATTTTTTCATTTTTTTTAATTGCCATGTTTATTTATGTTTAGTTAATTGTTTACTTTTCTATTACTTATTCTCATATTTATTTTTGTAATATTTTTTTTTGTAACTTTTACTCTGTTCATGCAAGTTTTTATACCAGTGCTTTTATTTTTTTTTTTTGTATTTGTAGTTTCTTTTTAACTTTTGTTTTTATTTGTATTTACCATTGTTTTGAATTAAATTGTTTTGTTTTGTGTTATTTTTTTGTCATAATTATTTGAATTTGTATTTTGTGTTTGTTGTATTTTAATTTGATGATGTTTTATTTTCATTTTTAATTTTGACGAATAAAATTGTTTATTTTTGCTTTTCTTCTTTGTACTTTAACTTTTCATATTTTAATTTTATATTTTCCGTTCTTATAATTTTAATAAGTTTTGCAACTTTTTTAATAATTTTATTTTCATTTTTACTTTTTAAATAATTTTAATTGCTTTAAATTTTAGTATTTGTGTTTCATATTTTTCTTTTTTTTCTGTTTGTATATTTAATTTTTTATTACATTTTTTTATCAGGTGTACAACTTTGCTTCCGCCGTTTTTTTCCAAAATTAAAAGCTTTATTGCGAAAAAGTGCTTACAGATGTATTATTCAAAGTATTGTCCGTCGCTAGCGACAACTTTCTCCCATCTTTCCGGCAATTTTCGGATCCCGGCTCGAAAAAAGGAGTCCTCTTTTAACGCTATCCATGAAGCAATCCATTTTTCCAATTCTTCGAAGGATTGAAAATGTTGATCTGCCAGGCCGTGTGCCATCGAACGGAATAGGTGGAAGTCAGAAGGGGCGACATCTGGGGAATACGGCGGGTGGGGCAAGACTTCCCATTTCAGCGTTTCCAGGTACTTTTTGACCACTTTTGCTCGATGTCCCTCGGTTTCAACTCGTACGGCACCCAGTTTCCTTCTTTCTGAATCATGCCCAGGGCCTTGAGACGTTTTGAAATGGCTTGCTGACTCACTCCCAACGATTCGGCAAGCTCTTCTTGGTTTTGGCACGAATCTTCATCAAGCAATGCTTCTAGTTGTTCATCTTTGAAGGTTTTTTCTCTTCCACCACCATGTTTGTCTTCGACATCGAAATCACCATTTTTAAAACGTTGAAACCACTCCCGACACGTTCTTTCACTCAGAGCAGCATCACCGTAAGTTTCTGAGAGCATTCGATGCGCTTCAGCTGCATTTTTTTGCGAATTGTAACAGAAAAGTAAAACTTCCCGCAAATGGCGAGAATTGGGCACATAAACGGACATTTTCGAGCGTGAATAATACGAAAACAAGAACAACTGTCACTGAAACGGCGATGACAATTCGTTAGGCACTGTCCACACTCACTTTAAAGGCATTACCATCTATGTATTTCAACCAGCCTCAGCCGGTACAGCCACCTATCGGAAAACGGCGGAAGCAAAGTTGTACACCTGATAGTTGTATTTTTACATAATTTTTTATTTGATTAAAACAAAATGTTTGTATTTTTGCTTTTTTTTTGTATTTTTACTTTTTATATTTTAATTTTATATTTTCCGTTCTTATAAATTTAATTTTAATTAGTTTTGTTATTTTTATTTGATTTCATAGGATTTTTGAATAGTTTTTATTTCATTTTTAATTTTTAAATAATTGTAATTGCTTAATATTTTAGTACAGTCGTGTCTGGATATAGTGAACTGTTCACAGTATTGAGGTTGTTCACTATATCAAGGTTAACATTTTTGTTAAAAAACTCGTTTTATTTGCTCAAAATACACTTTTTGCTTTTTGCTTGAAATTGCTTTCAAAATATTGTTCGTGATTTAGAGGCTCCATGTCAAAATTTGGGTGTTCACTATGTCGAGGTGTTCACTATACCCAGACAGGACTGTATTTGTATTTCATATTTCTTTGTATTTTAAAATTTTTAGTTGTACCTATATTTTTTACTCTATTTTTTATAGGTTTATTTTAAATTTTTATGAATTAAATTGTTTTAATTTTAGTTAGTTTGGTTTTTTCTTTTGATTATATTTAAATTTGTAATATATTTTTTCCCCATTTTAACACTAGAAGTACCGAGCGGTCATTTGACGGTTTTCAGTTTTTGATTAACCGTAGCTCGAAAACGGTTTAAGTTACGAATCTTGTTCTCCTTGACTTTTAATATGCACTAACAATATTTTGCAAAATATTAAAAGTCAAGGAGAACAAGATTCGTAACTTAAACCGTTTTCGAGCTACGGTTAATCAAAAACTGAAAACCGTCAAATGACCGCTCGGTACTTCTAGTGTTAATTAAAATTTTTTGCTGTAAATTTTTTGTATTTGTATTTTATATTTTTCTTTGTGTTTTTAAATTTTTATTATTTATTACTTTAATGTATTTAAATTTTTTTACTAATTTTTATTTTAGTTTTTTGTAATTTTTTTGTTTTATTAAAGTATGTACTTGGTTTTTCTATTATTACAGTTTTCAATTATTTTTTATATTTCTTTTACTTTATTTTAATTTATAACATTCATTCTATTTTCCTGAATCGTTATGCACTTTCGAGTGTCTTCAATTGCTAACCTAAACAACTGCTAATGAGTGCAAAACAAGTTGTTATGTGCTGTGCACGCGCGCGTGTTCTCAACTCCCCCTCCAGCTTCAAGCGGAAAGTTTACCAACTTGTTAGAAAAATAAGAAAACAAATTGTGAAAGTGAAAAAAAATCATTCCGAACCAAACAAAACCGCAACACAACAGAACTCAACACAACACAAATTGGTTTAGAGTTGTGCGCTCTGCCGGCTCCCTTTTCGGCGCGCGGTTCCCGACCCTGCGGCCAAACTTCATTTAAGTGGCCACTTGCAGCAGGCGTGGCCACTACTACAACATGCAACAATTGTAGCAACAACAACAACAACTTTATTGTGCGGGAATGTTATGATCACACAACAACAAATACAAAAACAACAACTGCAGCTGAACGCAAACATGAAAGTCCGCGAGCAAAGAAACTGCGCTGAAAAAATGTTCAAACTTGCTGCAAATTTTATTATGTTGCATGCCACACGCTTTGTTAGGCGCACACAGTGTTTGTAAGCATTAAAATTTTTTGTTGTTGTTTTTGTTTTTGTGGTTGAAGTTATTTTCGGTGTTGCAAGAGAAAAATCTGCGGCAAATTGAAAATTTTTACGGCACAGTGTGTCAATAAATCGCCGGCCGCAAGCTAATTTTGTGGCAATTAAACGTTGATGCAACTGCTGTAGCAGGTGAAAATGCTT
Organism: Melieria picta; assembly: GCA_964056695.1. Lineage (NCBI taxonomy): Eukaryota > Metazoa > Arthropoda > Insecta > Diptera > Ulidiidae > Melieria > Melieria picta. Next base: position 10,811,418 of record OZ057400.1, read on the forward strand.
GCCACGTTTTTGCGAAATTAAATGGCAGCTTAATAAAGGACGAAAGTTACTGCTAGATGATTGTTTTATAGCTGCAACAACAACATCAGCAAAGGCGCAACGAATGCTAATTGCTATATAAATCACTATAATTACAATAAGCAGCTTAAACAACAACAAATGCGACAACAACAACAACAAATTTTCATCTGGCCCAAGAAGCCATAAAGTATTGTTTCACTTTGCCGCTTGATTACTCTGTCTCTCAGTTCCTATCTCTCTCTCTGTTTTTGTCTTTCCATCTGCGCCAAAAAGCAAACCAAATATTTGAAACAACAATTTTATAGCCTCGCCAAATATTTGGCCATTTGACTTTTTATTCATTGCAGTTTGTTATTTGAATTTTAGTGCGAACGCATTATGCTGCCTTCGCCTTCTCTTCTCCTCGCCTTTGCTTCGTTGTGGCTCAACTGCTCAACCTTCGTTGCCTTGTTTCCTCCGGGGAAAACGGAGATTTATGTGCTGACTGCAACATGGGCGCACAGCGAAATGTTGCTACATTTATTACACAACCTAAAACAAACGCGTAGCGCAGCATGAACAAAAGTCTGTAGCGCAGCATAAAAATGCGCGGCAGCTGTGTACTGAAGTGTGCTGGTCGTTTGTGTGAGTGCGAGTGAGTGGGACGTGGGGTTATAGTGCGGCAAAGTGGAGTGTTTAAAGCAGGAATTTATTTTTATGTTAAATTTTTTTATGCTTCTGGCTCTGTTATCGCCGTTGTTGTTGTTTTGTTTTATGTTTTTTATTAGAGCAACAACATATACAATAACACAACTGCCGCTTGTTGCTGTGCAACGCTTGTTGGGCAGCAATTAAAAATTTTTGTTAGCGTAATGAAAAGTTTTGTATGCATTGCACAATTTCGAATTTGCCTCAGTTGTTGCTATAATAAAAATTTTACATAATACACACACACACACACACATACACATAAAAAACATAAACTCATCTAACAGTTATTTTCGAACAATATGTTACATATATCGTAAATTAGCAAAAACGAAATTTGCTAATAAATTGCTTTCGCATCACTCATACGCCACGTTGTGCGCGCATTAGTAGCACAATGCAATTTCGCCGTAAAGCCAAATGAAATTACAACTTTTTCTCTATAAAAAGCTCAGGAAATTGCAGAAAAATTGTACCCTCATTAAATTCAATTAAAGTTGAGAGCAACTTAAAGTATCTTTGTGTTGTTTTTGCATGGACCCCAGAAAGCATGACAAGTTGTGGTGAAATGGCCTTAAATTCCTGTGCTGTAGAATGTTTGCGTTTGCTTTCGGAATGTTGGCCAAGACAACTGAAACGTTGTCTTGCTGTGTGCCTACGCATTGACATATTTACAGACAGACACACACACATATATAAACAACAGCACTTAGCAAACCAACACATTATTTCCGCAAAAATGTCACAAATGGCGCAATGCCTTGTGACAGTTGGATACAATTAGACTCACAGAGAAAGAGAGAGTTTGGCCGAAAGTGGAAATTGTCATTTTGTGTATTGTAGGAAATCATAAATTGAGGTTATAATAAGCACACTTTGTGCTTTCGCTTTGTGCGTGTGTGCGTTTGTGTGAGTGTTGGCATGGAATATATGCAATGAAACGAAGCAGCCCAGTGTCGGCATAAAGTGCGCCCAAAGCACGTACAATTAAAGCAGCTGCCAGTTGGCCTAAAAGCGGATAAAAAAGTTTCATTTCAGTTAGAATGGAAAGAGGAAATTTGGAAGAAATTAAATTGTTTAACAAATACATATTTGGTTATGAAAGCAAAGCGTGTTTGGGTGAAGACAGAAATCAATAAAGGAAAAGAAAAAAATACAAAATAAAAAAATACAAAACAATAAATATGAAGTATAAAAAGGAAGAATATAAAGTATAAAAAATTTAAATATAAAAAATAAAATATAAAAATATAAAATCAAAAACTAAATAAATAAATAAATCAATAAGTTGATACATTAACTACAGTATTAATTAATTAATTAAAATATAAATGAAATAAAATAAACTAAAATAGAATTAAATTAAACTAATATACACCAATACCTCACTTTGCGTCGTGGTTACTTTCCAAAAAAACACGACGAAAATTGAAACGACGCAAAGTGAATTATGATTTTCTATAGCAAACCATGTAAAGATCGAAGATAGGTTCCACTACTTTTTAAAAAGAAAATTTAACAAAGTAAACATTTAAAAAACAAAAATAATATAACTCTTCCAATAAATAAATTGGAAAAATATTTACCTTTTTTGTAACCAGAAACAACCCGTAAAAATTTATAAAAATTTATTATTCTCTTTTAAAAAAAAGCAAAACACACTAATTGAAACGTTACAAAAAGCACAACACACTAATTGAAACTGAATTCTAAAATTAGCAAAACAAACTGAAAATAAAACTGTATTAAAATTGCGTTGATTTTCAGTTAAAAAGGGAATCCCCGAGTTTTGATGGCATGGCGCAATTAGAAACATAAGTCGTGCCATCTTTTAGAAAAAAAAAATTTTTTTTAAATTAAAGACAAACCCTAAACAACGCAACTTCGAAAATCTAACGACGCACAGTGAAAATTAGTACTAATTCAGCAGCGACGCAACTTCGAAAAAACGCAAAACGAAACGACGCAAAGCGAGGTATTGGTGTAAATTAAATTCAATTCAATTCAATTAAATTAAATTAAATTAAATTAAATTAAATTAAATTAAATTAAATTAAATTAAATTAAATTAAATTAAATTAAATTAAATTACATTAAATTGAACTAAATTAAATTAAATTAAATTAAATTAAACTCAATTCAATTAAATTGAAATAAAATAAAATCAAATCAAATCAAATATAATAAAATTAAATAAAATAAAATAAAATAAATGAAAATAAATATAAATGGAAATTTATAAAATAAATGGAAATAAATGAAAATAAAATGAAATAAAATAAAATAAATGAAAATAAAATGAAATAAATAAAAATTAAATTAAATAAAACAGTAATAAAATAAAATAAAAAAATAAAGAAATAAAAAATTAATACAGAATAAGTAAGTAAAACAACTACAAAAGTAAAAAAATATATATTAAATTAATATTAAAAAATTAATTGAAATAAAAGTTAATGAAATAAATTATTAAAATTTCGTAGCTTTAGGAAAATCTTTTCCAACTGTCTTCATTCGTTATCTGCCGTTTTTTTATGCCATTGCTGCGCACACCATCAGAATGTCATGAAGGTTTTTTCATTTTTTTATGGGCCACAAAGCACAATTTTGGTTTGGCTGTTGATTTTTTGTTGTTGTTTTCAAACTACACATAATTTTGTTATATTTTACAACAGTGAGGACCACTTAGATACTCGCAAGTAGCAGAATAGTTATCACTGTTCAATAGTGTGTGTGCTTGGTAGCCAAAACTGTCACACTTGCAATGGCAGGCGCCCAAAAGCATACTAAACTGCACGACAGCGAAATGCCATTTCCATTTAATTTTGGTTTTGGAAAATTTGTAAAATTTCTTGAGCACATGAAAGCCGCAAAAGAATAAAATTTGAATGCCTGTAAATTGTGCAACAAATCTTGGATTCTCTTAAACTGCAAGGTTCAAGATAACTTCTAGAGAACAGGGACCAGCTGAGGACTCTTGACTGCTCATGAAAAGCATAACTATTAACAATTTAATCGTTTAAGATCAAATTTGCAACATTCAGCTCAGAAATATGCAACATTTATTGTCAAAAATTCAAACTACTTCACTTTACAAATTTATTAATTTTTTTCTCTTTCTCGCTTTCGTTTTGCAGCTGCACGATGATTTAGAAAAGGATCCAGACTATTCTGGCTCTGGCTTCGGTCCCGATGACGAAGACTCGTCGACCGATCAGCACCAGCACCGACGCATCAATTCACAAACGCAATCGGGTAATTCGGCTAATAAGCACAACACAAACACCGACAACGACGATCTCATCACCAGTAGAACTCATCATCAAACGAATAGCGGCACAATCATTGGCAGCAATAGCGGCAGCAATTCAGGCATCATCGGTAGCAACAGTGGTAGCAACACTGGCCTCAATACAATTGGTAACGTTCATACATACATTTCCATACCATTTAATACATTTAAATCTTCCACATCCACATTCACCACCACTCAATTATCATCATTGTCATCAACATCAACAACAACAAAACCACCATTATCATCATCAACAACAACAACAACATTATCTTCATCAACATCACTACCACTACCAACTGCAACGACAATTAAATTGTCAACAACAACAACAACAAAAATGACAAACGCCACCACAGCAACCACCAGCAAAACCTCATCCTCGACACCCATCATCACCACCACCACTTCGAGCGCTTCGTTGTACCCCACCCATACCCAAACCCACAACTTATCCCCAGTCCACTCGTTGCCAGGCGGCGACAACAACAACAACAACGAAGGCGCTCATCGCGGCGCCAGCAATTACGACGACAACGACGACTTCGATCTGGAGGAGAGCGTCGGCGGCCACGCGGGCAGCGGTGACGGCGGCATTATCGATCGCGGCGACGATGACGACGATCACACCGGCGACGTGGATGATGGTGACGACAATGATGCCGGCTTCATTGATCGTCATCAGCATCAGCACGAGCTGGACGCCGACAGCGATCAGGACAAATCGGTGCCGGTGGATGGCGACACTTCGGCCAGCAGCACCACGCACAGTTCCACAGATCGTAAGCGCGTATTCGGCGCCACAGGCGACGGCGACGATTTCGACGAGGAGCCTACCTACGACGACAACAACAAGAACGACGATGCGGACGGCGATGATGCCGACGATGGTGCCACCGACGACGATGGCACCGAAATGTACATCGATGCCACAGATCCGAACAACGGCGACGACACGACCAGCAGCAGCAGCGGCGGCGCCGGCCATCGGGACAACGAACGTCAGTGTTTTTTCTTTAAATTTCTTCTTATTTTTTCCGTTACATTTCCGTTATGGTTTCCATTGCTTCCATTTTGTGTTCTTGTGGCTTTTGTGTTTGTTTGTTTGTTTGTTACTTTGTCTCGTCGCGCGGTCGTAGTGCTGCGTATTTGTATGCATTTGGTTGACGTTTGTTTTTTGTTTGTTATTTTTTGGCATTTTTCGTATTGTTGTTATTTGTTTTTTGGGCGTTTGTTTATGTGCTCTCCGCCAATCCCCCCCCCCCCCCCCACACCCAACCCAAGCACCACAATTGAATTCAGTTTATCAGAGCTTTACGGATTTTGGCCGCTTGCGCAGCTTGCAGCACAAAATTTGCATGTGGTAATGAATTGTTTTAGTTTTCAAGTAGACATTTTATTTACATATTTAGTTGGCATTTTGTTTGTGTAGTTTGTGAATTATTATACAATATTATTATTTTTAATTTATTTTAGTTGCAATTGTGGTATTTGAATTTCATTGGTGACGATTGCTTCAAGGCTCAAATGCTAATGAAATGTGAACAAATGGTGGAATTTTTTTCAAGAGGGAATTAAGCAACAACTTTCGAAATGACACAATTTTTCCAATTTGAAAATTTTTAATAATTATAAACTTTTTCGAAACATTTTTCATTCGAAAATGTATCTATTTTTCATCTATGAACTGAGAAATTGAAATAAATTGCAAAATTTTGCTAGAGGGATTCAAAAACCAATTAAAAGAACTTTTGAAACGAACTTTTTCTAATTTGGAAATTTTTATTAATTATAAACATTTTTAATTCGAAAATGTTGCTAATCTTTTCATATATGAACTAAGAAAACATAAACATATTGTACATTTTTTTTAATAAGAAATCACAAATAATTGAAAAAAATTTAAACTGCAACAATTTCTCATTTTGGAAATCTTTAATAAGCCTTTTCGAAACAATTTTAGTTCGAAAATGTATCTTTTTTTCATGTATGAACTGAAAAGAGTAAATAAATTGTAGATTTTTTTTTAAGAAATCAAAACTAATTGAAAAAATTGGAAATGAAAACAATTCTTCATTTTGGAAATTTGTATTAATTCAAAAACCTGTTCGCAAAATTTTTAACTCGAAAATTTATCTTTTTTCATCTATAAACTGAGAAAAGTAAAAAACAAATTGTGTAATTTTTCAAAAGAAAATCAAATTCAATTAAAAACTACGTTCGAAATTTAATTGTTTCCCGCTTTTTTTTATTTTTATTAATTAGAAACTTTTTCGAACCATTTTTAAATACAAAGATGTTTCTAATTTTTTCATCGTTGAACTGAGAAAAGTAAGCAAATTGGGAAATGTTTTAAAGGAAAAACAATATAGATTAAAAACTTTTGAAATTAAAATTATTCACTTTTAAATTTTTCACTTTGGAAATTTTTATTAATTTTTTATTAATTTATTTTTCGAACCATTTTTAAATAAAAAAATGCTGCTAATTTTTCAATCTCTCAACTGAGCAAATTGTGAAATGTTTTAAAAAGGAAATCAATATAAATTAACCACTCTCGAAATTTAAATTATTCACTTTAAAATTTTTCACTTTGGAAATTTTTACTAATTAGAAATGTATTCGAACCATTTTGCTATAAAAATGTTGCTATATTTTTATTTTCGAACAGAAAAAAGTAAACAAATTGTTCTAATTTTTTAAGAAGAAATTAAAATAAATTAAAAAAAGAACTTCGAAATTTAATTGTTTTTCCATTTTGAAACTTTTTATTAATTATAAGTTTTTTAACAAACTTGAAAAAATGCATTTCGAGAGTTGTTTTTAATTGTTTTTTCTTAATGTGAATTAATTAGTAGAATCCTTTTCGAAATATTTTTAATTAGGGAATGTGTTTTTTTTCATCTGTGAACTGCGAAACTGTCGGATTTTTTAAAGGAAAAAATCAATAATACTTGAAAAAAAAATTTGAAAGTATCAAAATTTTTCAATTTGCAAATTTGTTTCAAAAAAAAATTTACAAAAAAATTGTTCTCTCCAAAATAATGCTATTTTTTCATACATGAACTGAAAAACGTAAAAAAAAACGTTTTAAGAGGAAATCAAAATAAACTACCTTTTTTAAAATTTAAATTTGTTTAAAGTTTTTTAAGAAAATATCGAAAGTATAACAATTTTTCAATTTGGAATTTTTTTTTTTTAACTGAAAACACTTACGACAAAATTTTTGATTCCAAATTGTTGCTATCTATAAACCGAGAAATGTGAACAGATTTTTAAATTTGAAAAGAGGAAATTAAAAACAAAAAACAATACAAAACCACTTTCGATATTCAAAACTTTCGAATCAGCCATTCAAATAGTTCTTATATTAGAAATATTTTTTAAACATATTTTAATTAAAAATTAAATTAATTTAATTATTTCCATGTACGAAGTGAGAAATGTGAACACAAATTACGGAATTTTCAAAAGAGCAGTAAACAAAAACATGTTTGAAATTTTGTTTCGAAAGTTGGTTTTTCAAAATTTGATATATTTTTCAATAAGAGAAAATTTTCACTTACAAAAGTTTTAAGCAAGGCTAAAAGTTTATGAGTTTAAAAAAATATTTTCAATATAACTCAATGTTCATCGATTCAAGCAATGAGTCAAGCAATTGGAAAACTGTCTGAAAAGTTTCTTTATTAAGAAATCTTATTTTTCTAACGCCATCTAGTGTAATCCAATGGCATTTATACAATGCGAGTTACATACAGATTACTAAAGCAATCTATAGAAAAGTAACGGATTGCTTTTTACTAAGCCTTATATAATATTTGACCTCAACTCTTAATGAATGTCATGCGAAACTCGTCAAAGTTCCAAGTCTCAACTAACGACTGCTGTAAGGTTTAAGAACTTCCGTGGCATACTTCTAGGCGCTCTCCTCTTCATACAGAATTGTTTAGATCTCTGTGTAATATCACAATTTTTGGCGTAAACTGTTCACATTTCAAAAAAAATGTCACATTTCCTCAAAATATATCAACACAAACCGTGATTTTTCGCTGTAATATTCAAATTTAAAATATTTCCATTGAAATTGCATTTGATTTCTAGTGAACAATGTTTTCTTAGTAAAAAGTTTTATTGCTTTTAATTAATTTTGTTTTTTACAATACATTCAGTTAATAATGTACATAATTTAAGCATTCAATTTTGATTTGGTTCCACCTGTGTTTATGTATTTATATGATAATTTTTGAAGACTGGCAAAAGTGACGATATCGCTGAAACAACAACGGAAACTGGTCGCGACAGTAAACTTCAAGAAGAAGAAAAATTCACTTCCACCAAAAAACACTTTTGAGTGTTTCGCTAAAAGAGTCTCCTGTATTTTTTTTACTCAACTCAGCTACTTAAAAACACTTCCGGTTAACTTAGACATGTGTAAACGCATTTTGTGCTGCAGATTTTGTGTGGCAGTTCATCAAGCCAGCAAGCAAGCAACTCATATGCAGCAGCAGCAACATGTTACAGCATAAATGAAAAATCATCGCTACACACACACACATACACACACACACAACTCGAGCTAAAATCGACGCTGCTATACTAAGTGAGCAGTACAAAAACAAAAGTGAGGCAACATGGGCTAGCAATGATGCTAACAAGTGCGCTATTTGGAGCTGCGCAGACAACGCGCCGCCACTTTTGACACTTGCCAGCACAACTAGCTTCGTATGCGCTAAAATAAATAGCATCCACATTTACAGCTGCTACATCCCGCCCAGCACTGATCTTGCTGGATTCAACTCCAGTGTGGATGCGCTGGTCAGCGATGCAAGGGAGAGGGGAGCAGTGCTGATAGCGGGCGATTTCAACGCGTGGGCAGTAGAATGGGGCTGCCGAAAAACAAACCCAAGAGGCAGGGCGCTGCTGGACGCGTTAGCCAACTTAAACGTACTCCTACTAAACACCGGGAGCGAACACACGTTCACCAAAAATGGTGTTGGGTCTGTCATAGACTTGACTTTTATAAGTGGAGGGCTGCACAGAGATGCCCGCTGGCATATCAGCGACTACTACACCCACAGTGATCACCGCGCGATCGTAATTGAGGTGAAGCGGACGCGCAAAGCCGCCAATAAAAATCACCTGCATTTGGGGTGGAAAACTGACGGGTTTGATGGGGCGCTGTTTGAGACGGCATTCTGCGCTGAGCACGCCATGCGCGAGCAGGACGCGGATACAGCGGCTTCAGAGCTAATTAAAGCATTGGCAAGCGCCTGCGATGCAACAATGGTGCGAAGGAAAGCCTCCAAAACCCGTAAGCCGGCATATTGGTGGAACGGAGAGATCGCAGAGCTCCGGGCGCAGTGCAACCGAGCGAGACGAACATACCAACGTGCGCGAAACACAGCACTTTTCGAGCAACAGCGTCTCGTGTTCAAACAAAAGCGCAAGCTCTTCCAAAAAGCGATACGCGGAAGCAAAGAAGCAATGTTCAGGCAACTATGCGCCGAAACCGACAGCAATCCATGGGGCTTTGCGTATAAGTTAGTGCTAAAAAAACTAAAAAGCTCGACGCAACCAACATGCCCTCAACTGCTGGCGCGTATAGTTGAAGTGCTCTTCCCAGCGCAAGCTGAGTTTGAGCGAGCCGATGATGCTGAGCCGGAGCGAGAATTCCCAGCAATCATGGCTGACGAGGTCCTCGATGCGGGAAATAACATGCAGACTTGCAAAGCACCAGGCCCCGACGGGATTCCAAACGTAGCGGTCAAGAGGGCAATAAAACTAAGTCCCGAAATCTTTGCGCACGTGTTCAACCTGTGCCTGCGAGAAAGCACTTTTCCACGCATATGGAAACTGCAGAAACTTGTGCTGATTCCGAAAACTGCCAATCCCTCTGCCCCCTCCAGCTACCGCCCATTATGCATGCTGGACGGTGTCGGCAAGGTCTTGGAGAAAATCATCAAATCCCGATTAGGAAGCCATATTGACAGCCGACTATCCGACCACCAGTTCGGTTTCAGAAGAGGACGGTCGACCACTGACGCTATTAGCGTGGTCAAGAACTTGGCGCAGGAAGCCATCGACGGCAAGCGCTGGCTAGGCGGAGCCAAAAAATATTGCCTGGTGGTCACACTAGACGTCAAGAACGCTTTCAACAGTGCCAGCTGGAAGCAAATAGTTAACGCACTCAATAGCCTTGATGTCCCGGCATACCTATGCAAAATTGTCTCCAGCTATCTGCGTGATAGAATCTTGCAGTATAGCAGTGAAAACGGTCCCGTACTGCACAAGGTCACGGCTGGGGTTCCACAAGGGTCCATCTTGGGGCCTTTGCTATGGAACCTTATGTACGACGGCATTCTGCGGCTGACAGTCCCCGAAGGCGCCACATTTGTGGGTTTCGCTGATGACATTTCAGTAGTGGTGGTCGCGAAAACGCTGAAGGATGTCACGCGAATAGCAGAAAGCGCAATTACGGCAGCCCAGGAATGGCTGCACACTATGTCTCTGGTACTTGCAACCCACAAAACTGAAGCCGTACTGATCAGCAGCCGCAAGAAAGTGGAAACAACTGCCATCAACGTGGGTGACAGCGTGATCGAGTGTAAGCCCTACTTAAAGTACCTCGGCGTCATACTGGACCACCGACTGTGCTTCCGTGACCATCTCGAGTACGCCAACAACAAGGCTGCAAGGGCGGTGACCGCACTGTCCAGAATAATGACGAACCTCGCTGGACCAAGGCAGCAGTGCAGGCACCTACTGGCCAGCGTGGTCACATCAATGTTGCTGTACGCATCGACAATCTGGTGCAGCGCGTTTAAGCACCCATCGTACGTACGCGGCGTTAAAAGCACATACCGCCGGTGCGCGCTCCGAGTGTGCTCGGCTTTTAGAACTGTATCCGAAGACGCGGCTTTGGTCATCGCGGGCATGTTGCCACTCGAACTGCTGGCACACGAGCGCAACTCGATGCATAGCGCAAGGCGAGCAGAGCCTGGAGCAGGAAGTAGCGCACTCAAGGACGCGCTGCGAAGAGATAGCATAGCCCAGTGGCAAAATCGGTGGAGCGACTCAACCAGCGGCAGGTGGACGCACCGACTTATTCCAGACATCAAGGCGTGGCTTGAGAGAAAGCATGGAGAGGTCGAGTTTTACTTGACACAGATCCTCAGCGGCCACGGGTGCTTCAAGGCGTACCTTCACCGCTTTGGGCACGAGCAGGACCCCAACTGCGAGCTCTGCGGTGTTCCAGAAACCGCAGAACATACGTTTTTTGTATGCCCACGCTTCGAGAGTCAGAGGTGGACAATGAACACGGCGCTGGGCTCTACCGCTACGCCAGAGAATGTGGTCGAGCTGATGACGACTACCAGCGAGCACTGGAGCGCGGCATGCTGCATGGCTGCTCAAGTGATACAACAGCTTCGCATTAGCGAACAAAACAGGCGGAGACTCGAGCGCCACTCAGAAACCGGAGTGAGGTAACGAAACGGACAAACCTCTACGACTGAGACAAACAGGTAAATAGGAGAACTGTGACAACTGACAAAGATTTTCGAGCTAACGCTCAATTCCGCCTCCTGACGAAATGCCTGACGGTAGTACCGGGGGGATAAACCGGACATGTGAGAGATGGTTTTAGTGAGGTTAAAGTCCCACACTGACGGGGTTTTGGCTTTTGATGCTTTCCATCTCTATAAAAAAAAAAAAAAAAAAAAAAAAAAAAAAAAAAAAAAAAAACACACACACAACTGAAACATTCATTCGCTCAATTCATGTACCCAGCCAACCAGAGCCATTCATCCATCCAACCAACCATTCATCCGTTCAACCATTCCCCCACTCATGCATTCGTTGATACTCCTGTCTTCGTCTCCCCCCCTTCCCCCTCTCATTCAGTGATATATTGCAACTATAGCAATTTCTTTGCCATATCAATCAATGTTCGTTCGTTTCAGTGTTCGTTCGTGCGTTCAGTCATTTCAAAATTTCTCATATTTGCTAGTCGAAAGTTGATGCAGTACTTTGACTTGGCATATCAGCATTCAATACTCGTAGCTTACATTTGCCTAAAGTAGAAAATGAATATCTTGTGCATAGTGTCATAGAACTAAAACATTTGCTTGCATGCATTTGGACGCCATTCGTAGTGATTTATGATTTTGTAGTGGTTTTTGGTATTCAAGTTTCTATGATTAGTGCTTTGTTGAATTTAAATTACATTGCAAATTAGTCAATGTTTGATGCAATTTAATTTCTAACACAATGCATATTTAATGCAAATTGTGTATGCGTTGCATACCTTTAGGCGCTCGAATTGAATTGAGCATTTGCAATGCAATCAAATGAAACTTTTGATGATGCTAACTGTTGGTCAACGTTACATTTATATTTAAAAATTAAATGTTTTAGAAAATATATACAAATGTGGTCTGAAAAGTTTTCGAACTCGACATAAAAATGGCAGCACTTGTCCACAAAAAATGGGGGACGGTTTGCGCTCCTTTTACTCACCAAAATTTCAATAGGCAAATTTTCTTGTCAAGCACTTTTGCCTAGTTTGATGTAAAGCTCGAATCAATCAATCATGTTTTTTGTTTGTGGTCTGAAAAGTTTCCGAAGTCAATATGAAAATGGCAGCACTCGTCTACAAAATGTAGGTAAATCAGTTTGCGCTTCTTTTACTCACCAAAATTTCAATAGGTACATTTTCTTCTCAAGCACTTTTGCCCTGTTTGATGTAAAGCTTGAAGTCAACCAATCATGGTTTTGTTTGTGGTCTGAAAAGTTTCCGAACTCAACATGAAAATGGCTGCACTCGTCTACAAAATGTAGTTAAATCAGTTTTGCTTAGTTTGATGTAAAGTTTGAAGTCAATCAATCATGTTTTTTGTTTGTGGTCTGAAAAGTTTCCGAAGTCAATATGAAAATGGCAGCACTCGTCTACAAAATGTAGGTAAATCAGTTTGCGCTTCTTTTACTCATCAAAATTTCAATAGGCACATTTTCTTCTCAAGCACTTTTGCCCTGTTTGATGTAAAGCTTGAAGTCAACCAATCATGTTTTTTGTTTGTGGTCTGAAAAGTTTCCGAAGTCAATATGAAAATGGCAACATTTGTCTACAAAAGAAGGGGGAATCTTTCTTCTCAAGCACTTTTGCCCTGTTTGATGTAAAGCTTGAAGTCAATCAGTCATGTTTTTTATTTGTGGTCTGAAAAGTTTCCGAACTCAACATGAAGAAGGCAACTGTCGTCGACAAAAGTTAAGGAATCTGATGAGTGCATTTCAAAAGAGGCTCTCTTTTGAAATGCACTCATCAAAATTTCAGCCATTTTGAATGGCTTGAGTCAGTCAATGTTAGTCTTAGATTGATGATTGAGTCAAATTGAGTATAGAGCAGTCATTAGATATTTTTTTAGAGACTGTGTAGAGAGATTCTGTATCATCACTTTACTATCTTGAAATGTTGTGCTTCTAATTTCAAACGTGGCCGTTCAGTTTGGGAGACAATCAACCTTCGGGACGTCCAACAAATGCCATCAATAACGATATCTTACATGGCTCAAGTTCACCAAATAGTACTAGAAAACTGTTTAATTAAAGTGAGACAGATAGCAGAGACTTTGAAAATGTCCAAAGAATGTGTTTGTCACATATTAAAAGAAGATTTAGACATGAGAACGCTGTAGGCGCGTTTACTCACGTTAGAAAAAAATTTGCTCGAATGAACAATTCCACTGTTTTATTTGAAGGGATTAAAGAGATGGGGGCATCGCTGGAGAAAGCGTGTAGACTTACAAGGAGACTATGTAGAGAAATACAAAAATGTTCAAAGAAAGAATGTCTTGTCGAAAACTTTTCAATCCACTCTCGTCAGTTGTGATGTTTGTTTTAAGTTTCTTCGATTCGATGGCTTCGATTTTTTGAAGCTCTCTTTTGTTCAATAAATGTTTTGAAAGACTTTAGCCACTTTTCTCAAGCATTCCTAACTGGAGTTCTAATGGAATATACACTAAATAATTTCTTAAAATAGCCAAACGTTTTCAATAACTGAAACAACCATATTTTTATGGTTGTTGAAACTTGGAAGATGTCATAAATAATTTAAAAATCCAGTGAAAATTCATTAAATATTTCATTTAAATGGGATGTGACAAAAACGTGTCTTCTCTTGAGTCAAATTACCACGTCTTCCTGGCTCTTGAATACGTCACAAACTAATCTTCTGTTGAGTCAGATCAGCACGTCTTTTTGGCTGCATATCCATCAGTTGTCAACTCTTAAATATATGGCACAAACTTTTCTTCTGTTGATCAAGATTACCAAATTTTTCTGTGAGGCATTCCAGACTCCATACGAAAAAACTTCAAGTGGCAGAGCATAAAAAGTAAATTGTGGTCAAAAACTAAACGCTTACAATGAACTTGTAGTATATTAAGTTGACTATAGTTTTTAGTGAATTTTCATTGGATTTCTTAATTAAGAAATCGAGGACTTAATTTCTATGACCTCTTCCTGTGCGACTAACATCTTGTCATATAAAATTATTGAGATGAAAATTTCATAAACCATAAAACAGATCACACTATATGTTAATGAATTATCGTTGCACTAACGTTTCAAATCGAATTTAAAGTGTCAATATTTCTAACTAACTTTTTAATAATAGAAAGTCATATAACCTAAAATTAGTAGCACTGGAACACAAAGGAAACCACAAACCATAGTAGAACTAATCAGTAGAAAGTTGTGTAGATTTTGGTGTATTTACGTATGTGTGCATTTAAGTGTGTATTCATAAACTTTAAGTATGTATTAGTTGCAATTGAAGAAGACGTGAAGAGTATAATTTTTCTTACAAAAAAACTGATTTAACCTTAGAATCGCTACTCGCGAGTATCAGCAATGCCAATGCTGCTTTATTTTTCAATACGTGCAGAATGGTCATCACTGCTTGGAACCATCTGGGGGCTTCAGTTGCTCCTAGCTAACTTCATCGACCCATAGAATTTATATATATATTTTTACTATCCACAAACAGGCACTTCAATTCATCAAATATTTATTCACAATACAAAGTATCTGTGTTATCGTTTAGAACGTTGAAAATACTCTGAAAAATTTAAACCCTTATTTTAAGGACATTTTAGCATTCAACTTACAGTTATAATATTCTTGAACAAAAAGTCTATAAGTCTCATAAGTCTATGTTGTCTATGTAAAAATTCATAAAATTATTTAAATATTCACTTAAAACCCAAACAGTACACAACATTCAACGCAGGTAAGTCAAGCTCACAACTTTCTTTATTTTCCTTTTAAATGTCTTATGAAAACTTTGAAAAACGTAAAATTTTTTCAACTTTACAAACAATAATAATGTTAATATTTACTTTAACATTTAATGTTAATATATTTCAAATCAATGTCCTTCGAAAAAATGTCTACAATGAGTTTAGAATGTTTAGTATTTCGATTTATTCAAATGCCGAACGATTTTAAAAACACTTTCCCGGGGTCTCGTTCTGTCTTAGAAAGAATAACTTCCTTGCAAAAAATCGAATTACTTTATCTGGTATTCCACATGACTCAAAATTTTTATATTTAACTACTGAATGTTTCATAGATGACAAATAATTCATAATCACTGCAACGATTCTCTATGTTTTTCTAATTTTGTTTGAAACTCTAAGTGTGTGGTTTTAAGCTTTTTGCCCAAATTCAATATATTTTAAAAAATCAAGCATACTTTTAGGCGCTAAGGCGTCGTACCTTTACAAATACAAAGGAGCAGCAGCTGTTAACATTAACAAATGTCTGCTGACACTATTTTTGCTCAGAATTTTTTATTCAGTACAATGAATATGCACACTTTTAGGCTTCCAATACAAGTTAAAGCGTCATGCTTCTACAAAATCGAAGAGTCAGCACAATACATATTCATGCAATTGAATTCAACAACAACAAAAAATGCCTGCTTGGGTTCATTACACTCAGAGTTTGTCACTCAGTACAACAATATGTGCCTACTTTTAGGCATACAATACAAGTTAAAGCGTCATGCTTCTACAAAATTTAAAGAATCAACTTAAAACGAATTTACGCAACAAACTTCAACAACAAGAAATATTTGCTACGGTTCATTGAATTCAAAATTAGTAATTCAGTACAATGTGTGCATACTTTTAGGCGATCAATACAAGTTAAAGCGTCATGCTTCTACAAAATTTAAAGAATCAACTTTTCTAAAGTTCATTGAATTCAAAATTAGTAATTCAGTAGAATGCGTGCATACTTTTAGGCGTTCAATACAAGTTAAAGCATCATGCTTCTAAAAAATAAAAAAATCAGCAGCTAAAGTATTTTTTAGGCATACAATACAAGTTAAAGCGTCATGCTTCTACAAAATCAAAAATCAGCAGCTTAAGTCTTTTTTGCTTCGAATTTTTTTATTTAGTACAATGTAAGCATACTTTTAGGCGTTCAATACAAGTTAAAGCGTCATGCTTCTATAAAATCAAAGAGTCAGCACAATAGACATACAAGCAATTGAATTCATCAACAACAAAAAATGCCTGCTTGGGTTCATTACACTCAGAGTTTGTCACTCAGTACAATAGGTGCCTACTTTTAGGCATACAATACAAGTTAAAGCGTCATGTTTCTACAAAATTTAAAGAATCAACTTTTCTAAAGTTCATTGAATTCAAAATTAGTAATTCAGTAGAATGCGTGCATACTTTTAGACGTTCAATACAAGTTAAAGCGTCATGCTTCTACAAAATCAAAAAATCAGCAGATAAAGTATTTTTTGCTTCGAATTTTTTTATTTAGTACAATGTAAGCATACTTTTAGGCTTCCAATACATGCTTCATGCTTCTACAAAATTTAAAGAATCAACTTAAATCGAATTTAAGCAACAAACTTAAACAACAAAAAATATTTTCCAAGGTTCATTGAATTCAAAATTAGTAATTCACTACAATGTGTGCATACTTTAAGGCGTTCAATACAAGTGCAAGAAGGTCATACCTCTATGCAAATTTAAGTAGTCGGAGTCAACATTAAAAAATATCTTGTAAAGTGTTTTTTGGTCAGAATGTTGTATTCAGTACCATGCATTTGCATACTTTTGGGCGCTGTCTACAAGTTAAGACGTAATACTTATACAAAATCAACTAATAAGCAGCAAACTTCAACAACAACAACAACAAATGTCTGCTATGGTTCATTGAATTCAAAATTAGTCATTGAGTATATGCATACTTTTAGGCGTTTAATACAAATTAAAGCGTGATACTTCTACAAAAACAAAGACACAGCTCAATACATATTCAAGCAATTAAATTGAACAACAAGTGTCTGCTATATTTCATTGAATTTCAAGTTTTTTTTTATTTAGTAAAATGTGTGCCCACTTTTAGGCGTTCAATACAAGTTAAAGCGTCATGCTTCTACAAAATCAAAAAAAATCAGCAGCAAACTTCAACAACAACAACAAATATCTTTTATGGTTCATTAAATTCAAAACTTTCAATTCAGTACAATGCATACATACTTTTAGGCGCTCTCTACAAACATAAACAGCAGATTTCAATTGAACTCGCTTCAACTTCACAATTTTTTAAGTCAGCACGAATCTAAAGCATAACTTCAGGCGCTCCTGCAAGCACATCACAGTTCACGACAATTCCTAAACCACGACTCGGCACTTTAGCACTTTCAGTGTCATTAAGCAAATGAAAAATTCGCGCCCGTCAAGCGATATGCTTCGATTTTCCTTCATTTCATGCAACGACGCACTGATTTTGCTGCGCGCTCTAACTCGCTGCTTGTCGTCTTGGCGCTTGGTGCTAATGAAATTTTTAACACCACATTAAACCTGATTGCGTACAAATCAAAAGCATACTTGCGGGCGCACAGAAAGACGTGCACATGCACAAAGCGCGTCTGGCTCATTAAGTCGCAGAGTGTGTCATTTACTGCAGCAGCCAAAGACTTATGAGTCCATAAGGCAGCAGTAACACAACGCTAACGATGACAAAATAAAAAATTAATCAAAACGAACCAAGCAAATATGTAGTAATGAAACAAACAACAACAAAATACAAACGAGAGATTCGAACAAACAAACAAAATGGCTGAGTGTGAGAAAGCAAACAGCAATAACAACAACAATCATGTCAACAATAACAAAAGCATTGAGAACAACAACAACAAACATACAATCATTAGCAATCAGTAGCAATAACACATTCACACATATACACACACACACACATATATATGATGTGGAAAAACACTCACAACCAACAATAATAACACTGCCATCAAAACACATCGTCAAAAGCCGAAAATCAAACGACAGCACGCGCGCCTCCTTCGCTCGCGGCAGCCGTGTCAAACAACGTGCAGCAACAACACCAACAACAAATAATAATAAAAACAACAATGGCGTAGGTAAAATCCGAAGTAATGACAAACAATCGATAAATGGGGGCAAAAAACGCAACTAACCGTAAGCAACAAAGCGCACTCACATATCATGGCAACAACAATAATAACAACAACAAGCCAAATAATAGCCATAAGCTACAACAAGAACAGTGATTGAAGGTTAGAATGCGCACAGCAAAAGTCAGTGGCGTCGTGAGTTGGCGCCAAGCGACAGACGGGGCGGGCAGCCAACCGACAGGACAAAGCATTTCGAAAGCAACGAATAAAGCACAGAGAATCCTTTTTCGCCGCACTGCACAGTGAATCGTTCCATAGACAAAATTCAAAGAATTTATAGTCTCAGAATTTAACGATTTTGATGACATTTGAAAGGTAAAACTCCAACTAAGAAAACCCCAAAAAATCTGTGCGAAAAATTAATTAGTGCAAGTGCAAAAGCTGCTCAAAGTCGGAACTTTTTTGCACAAAAAATTGTAAACACATATTTTCTGTTTTTTAGTCTATTGAGAAAAAAAATTGTAAAAATACATGGTTACCAAGAAGTTGCTAAATCTTTCAATATAGATTAAGAAATGATGTGGCCATTTTTGCTTTTAATGTTTTCTCAAAATTTGCAATGCTGAAGCTTTTACTTCACTTTTAATTTAAAATATTTTTCAAAATTAAAAATCTGAAAATCAGCAAAACTTAGAGGAAAATATCTAAAAAGTATGTGAAAGTATGTTCCTGGATTTTTTTATTTTAAGAAGCATTCTTTCTTTGTCGGATAATGTAATTACATCCTCCGATATCTTCCGATCTCAGAAAATAATTCAGTTTGAAAAGTGGTCTAAACACCTATTTTTCGACAAAATTTATTTTTTCATCCCTAAAAGTATGCAATCAGCGTGAAAAATGAAAAAAACTGCAAAACATACTTCTATTATTATCATTTTTATTGCAAAACTAAGGGGTCCTCATACAATTTCTGTTACTTTTCGCAATTATCAATGTTGACGTAACTGATTAACTATTTCGCTATATTGTTGCCATATGGCAACATGCTACTTTGTGGACGTCTGCATCCTCTATGGTTGCAAGAATACATTTTTTTGTTGGTCTTTAGAATTGTTTGAAGTTTTAGGAAAAATACGAAAT
Organism: Melieria picta; assembly: GCA_964056695.1. Taxonomy (NCBI): domain Eukaryota; kingdom Metazoa; phylum Arthropoda; class Insecta; order Diptera; family Ulidiidae; genus Melieria; species Melieria picta. Next base: position 10,831,019 of record OZ057400.1, read on the forward strand.
TAATAAACTGAATATTTAAGTCTAAATAAGAGAAGTATACACGTTTCTTTAATGGTATATCTTGACATAGTAAAGGAAGAAGAAGCAGAAAAAATTAGATAACTTTTTAATTTGACGTTTTCTTTCAATTTAGATATTTTTTTTTTTAATTTTGGCTGAAGTAAATGAAGAAATATTCAAATTTTCAAAAATGACGAAAATTGCAAATTTAAGTCTCAGCCATTGGCAAACTAAAAAGTTTAAGAAAAACAAAATGGAGATTTCAGAGACTTCAGCAGACCATGATTAACTAGTATACCAAATTTTATGAAGAACGGACCACTCCTTCTAATTTTGACCTGCGGTTGTATGGAGTCGAATCACTGTTCACTGTGTCGCCGGGCCGTGTGTGTTTGCCCAGCTACAGCTACCAACTGTATATGTATGTGTGTGTGAGTGAGTGTTTGGGGAAATCACAGCCACACACTCATACACAGCGACAGACATAACATAAATTTACGCAAACACTTTAAAACACATTTACAACAGCGCTGCCGTCTGCCCAGACAAGCGGGAGTGAAAAATCACAAAACTGGCACAATGCGAACAGCGTCAACCAGCGCAACGTTGACGCCGGCAACACCAACGCCAACAACATCGACGAGAACGCGTACGTGTGCTGTCAGTGGCTGCAGCGACGTCACTCATACGCCCCAATGTGCTGTGTGCTGTGTTCATTTTGTGTATTTTGCATTGTTGTTGCGATTGCTGTTGGTTGTTGGTGTTGCTCTTATCATCATTATTATTATTGTTGTGGCTGTTGTATTTGTTGTTGTTGTTGTTGCTGCTGCGTACATTGATGTCTATCATCAGTTATGGACGCGCAACCGAGCAGTCAGTCTAGCAGGCGTTTGTGACACCGAAGTATTGCATTTATGTAGGTTTGGTTAGTGCTTTGTTGTTGCTTCCTGCTCATCAATGAATGTCTGTTTGTCAATTTGTCTTTTTCTTGCCGCCTTCAAACATACACAAACTAAGCCAATGCAGTGGCGGTACTGAGAAATTTACTTGTAAACATTTATATTAATTTTTGAGGTAGAAAAAGTCTCATAAAAGTTTCAAGTCGAAAGCGGTTGCTTTATTTTTAGTGATAATGATCACTAGTTGACTCAATATGCTGAAAGTATATAGTCAAAGTTCAAAAACTGAAGCTTTTGCTTCTTTTTTTAGAGTTTTTGGAACGTTTGTGTAACGTTAATCGAATAAGTGTAATGAAAATAGAGAGTAAAAGTAAATGGGTAGTTTGCATAACATTAATAAAATAAAAACGCTCCAAATAGGTAGTAAAAGTTAGAAAATTGGAGTTCTAGTCAGTTATTTGATGTTTTCTGGGGCGTCTACGTCTACACTAATTGAAAAAATATGCTGAAAACAGGTAGTAAAGGTTGAAAATCTGAAGCTGTTGCCTATAGAAGAATAGGAAGTAAAAGTTTAAAAAAACCTGAGTTTTTCTTAACTATTTAAGGTTTAGTGGGGCGTATACGTAACATTAATTGAATAAATAAATTGAAAATAGGTAGTACAGGTTCAAGATCTGAAACTGTTGCCTGTTTTAGTGTTTACTGTTGCATTTATGAAACATTAATAGACCTAAGTCTAAAGTAAAAGTTAAGAAACCGCAGTTTTTGTCACCTATTCAGTGTTTAGTGGGACGTATACGTAACATTAAGTGGGTAAATAAGTTGAAAATCGAGATATCTCACACTAAATTATTTAATCTAATATTCATGTGGCGTTCATTTCATATTGATTGTACGTATACGCAACAAGAAATGAAGAACAACTCAGAACACACCAAAATACCTGACAAAATTATACAAACTTGAATTTTTAACGCATTGTTTTCGTGTTTACTAGGGCGTATACGTAACACTTATGAAATAAATATGCTGAAAATAGGGGTTTGAAGTTAAAAAACTGAAGTTTTTTGTCTTTTAAATAAAAGACAAAAAACTTCAGTGTTTTACTGAGGCGTATACGCAACATAAATTGAAAAGATGAGCTTAAATTCAGCAAATATTGCACTAAGTTTTAAAACCTAAAATTGACATTAGTTTCATATTGAATGTACATATAATTAAAATTAATGAATAAAAATGCAGAAATCAACTAACCATCTTACAAAATTACAAAAAATGTGAATTTCTATGGTGTTGTTTTCGTGTTTACTGGGGCATATACATAATAAGAATTTAATAAATTGTCAGACATAGGTGGTAAAATTTAACAACTACAGCCTTTGCCATTTATTTAAAGTTTACTGGGGCGTATACGTAACATAAATTGCATAAATGTGCTAAAAGTAAGAGATTAAAGTGAAAAAACTTAAGTTGTATCATTTGTTTGGTGTTTACTGAGGCGTATACGTAATATGAATTACATAAATGCTTTGAAAAAAGGCAAATATTGCATCAAGTTTTACAATCAGGTATTTATTTGGCATTTATTTCATCTCGACTGAACGTATAAGTAAAACTACATCAAGCAAAACTCAGAAAACACCAAAACTTCGGACAAAATTACAAAGACTTATTTTTACGTAATTTTTTGGAAGGAAAAACAAATTTCATTACTTAAGTACCAACTCTGAATACAACAAAACTGTAAAGATTTCATCAAAACAGCACAAAATTCCAAAAACTAAAATGTTGGCAATAATTTTTGGGTCGTATGAGTAACATTTCTTCTACAAATATGCTCACAAAAAATTTGTTGTACCATGTACAAAAGTTTCAACTAATTTTTTTGCCAGGAGCTAATTTTAAGCAGTTAAATTTGTTGGCTAAAATTATAAAATTTACATTTTTTTAAATTAAATTTTATAACATATACATTTTTTTAAAATTAAATTTTATAATTAATTAATTTCATAAAAATTACACTATTTCAGTTATCTTACTTTAACAACTTCCAGCTATGATTAAAAGTATTAATGCTGACAATTTTGAACTCACATTTATTGGGGCGTATGTGTAACATTAATACATTTCATGATCTCACTTCTGCTGCTTTCGCATAAGTTTTCTCAAAATGTGTAGACCGAAGGTGACGAACGAAATTGAGTTCTTTACATTTTCATTCAAATTGACAACTGTACATGGAATTTTGTTCAGTTTGTCCAGTTATGTTTGTAAATCGAATACGTACGCACAAAAAATCAAATCGAAAATCTTCTACACAAAAACGGAACTAAAGCCAAGAGGTTAACTGACTGAATGAAAGCACAGGAAAAGCTAAGTGGATATGGGAAAAGTGCTGCAAGCAAATATTTGCTTTTTTCCAACAAAGCGCTCAATGCTCAATCCCTTCTCACAGTTGCTGCTTCTTCTACTTCTCGTGCAATTTTTTGTAGTTGTCAAATTTGTGCGCAGCGAATGAGTGCGTGGCTGCTGTCAGTCGTTTGCCTTTTGTGAGAATGGCATTTGTTATTCTGTAGGGCTGTGTGTGTGTGTGTGTGTGTATGTTCTGACAAAGATGAAGTGATACTGTTTCCCCTTCAACACTCTTCACACACACTCGCATTTGTCAATGATAAAAGTTAATCACCGACATTTGACAGCAGCCCTCAGTTGCCATCTTGCGTGCAGTTACGCAATATTCATTTACATTTTTGTTGCTCCTTTGTATTCTTGTGTCTTGTTGACTATTTGCAGTATACATGAGTTGAGCGGCAGCAATCTGCGTGTCAGCGCATAATGAGCAGCGTTGCTTAAAGCGGCTCAATTCAGAGTTCCGCTGTCGCCGTCGACCCTTTGCGCCTTCGCTCGGTTGAGTTGTTTGTCTGCTCAACGCTATCAGCTTTCCATTTGAATACACGCGCTTATTTTGAATAATATACAAAAGTATGTACGTGTATTGTTGCCTCTGTGTGTGGGTGTTTTTTTTTTCAAGTGTTTAGTGCTCTTGACCTGACGCGCTTTTCAAGGTCAAAAATACAACGTTGAGTGCATCACTTTTGCGCTTTTTATGCAGTTTCGCTATGAAGTGCAGCTATGCGCCGAAAAGTATGCACTACAAATTTGCAACAAATTCTTAATGCGCAACAAACACTTAGATTTACTTTTTCATGCAGCAAAAATGTTTTTATAGTGTAAACTAAAAAACCATTTTTATCGCTTCGCTGTTGCAGCTGTGACAAATTCATGTTTTGCACTGCGCCCAAATGTAGACAGCAAATATTTGCGCGCCTCTTAAAAAACAAAAAAATGGCGCTTACATGCATTTATGTGAGGATTACTTGACAGGGTTTATCGCTGCTGTGCTGCAGCGTTGTATGTGTTGGTGTGAAAGTTTTGCATTTCATGTGCAAAAATATAGATTTTTCTTTTTTTGTAATCAACATTTTAAACCGAAATGAACTTTGTGTATGGATTTTAAGTGTAAAAGGTCAGTAACAGAAATCAACAAATCAATTTTAAATGTTTTTTTTGGCGGTTTATGTATGTTTTTGTTAATGTAATGCAGAGAAAATCAGCTCTTATTAGCATATTTTGAGGCTGTAAGGCACTTCTAGGCGTCTTTTACAACCCCCAGCACGCTGTCAATGAACCTTTGGAGCACAAACCAGACCAAGTAGAACCATACTCCTACTTAAGGGGGCTTTCCCGTTTTTTCGTCGAAAAATGAGGTGTTTTTCAAGAATTAATTTTGGAAAGACAGTTTGATAAAATGTTGTAATTCTTTTTTATTTTGTTTGTTGTTATAATAGTGAGTTGAAAAAAATTTTTTTTTTGGAAAAAAACAAAATGGCCGCCGGCTTGCCAAGTACTTATGTTGCCTTGTTTGGAAAACATACTCCCAGTTTTTTACACTTTTCTCGGGTACGGTTTATCTGAAATCAAATTGACCATCATTTTCATTAATTACATAGTTTTAGTTATCGCACATCGGAGGATTTTTGAAAAATTTCAACTTGGTGAAATTTGGCGCAAATTTGAAAAAAAAAATCGATTTTTTTGCAAAATTTTGGTACTAAAAGTGTTGTTAAAAATCGAAATTTCACAATATTGAAAAAATCCTATGATGTGCGATAGAGAATTCATTTGTGAACACGTGAAATTCAGTTTTATCCAAATCGGTTCATTAGATCCGAAAAAAAGTGTAAAAAACGTCACAAAAACATGGTTTCGAGAAAAACGCGTTTAAAGTTTTTTTAAAGCGTACGCGAGGCTGTGCGCGCCGAAACATTTTTGGCTATAACTTCAAAACTATTGCATATTTCATTATGAAACTTTGGCTTCATATAGTTATAGTATTTATAAATCGATTTCTGTAAAAAAAAATAAACGATTTTTTGAAACCGAAAAACGGGAAAGCCCCCTTAAAGCAACAGTACATGTTTGGAAATGTCTTCATCCTGCAAATTTTTTTAAGTTACAAAGTTTATCTGAGCTTTTGTTTATATTGTTTAGAAATTGTTTAATTGTTGTCCAAAGTGCAGCACAGAATTTTTTGTTAGGTCAAAAGGTTCAGTAGCTGTGGAATTATAGGCAATCAAAAGTGAATAGGGTCTAAGTGACCCAGAGTGTGCTCAATGATTGAAAAAACAGGTGTGTTCTCCAATGATTTACTTTAATAATGATTCTCTTGTATGAAGTTTGTTTCTACGCGTTAAAAATGTCGCTCAGCAGCTCTTTAACTCAGGAAAATATTCAAAAACAATATTCAAATATTAACACACTTCAGATATAGTTTTTTTGTATTTTTATTCACGCCCCTTGTATGCAAAGGGCCTCAATGAGGCTATTGCCTTGTATTGGTTACATTAATCAATGGAAATTTTACTATGTTATGTGATTAGCCTATTGCCAGCAGTCTCCTAGAAGAGACCCTTCCTTATGTTTAAAGTTATCAACCAAGTTTTATAAGCGCCCTGATAAGTAGAAGGATAAAGCATAGACTTACGTAGACAATAATTCAATCCTTCACTTTCACTTAGTGGTACCACAAGTATCTGTAATACAAACCTTTCTGACTTTTTAATTGTGCCCCATTTGGCGAACTAAACCTGCCAAAGCTCTCGCTAGTTTAAGTTACTTTAGTTTCATATACATAGATGTGCGCCAAAAAGTATACTACAAAAAGTTATAAACTAAAACAACAGTCACTACCTAAATTATAATAAGCATTGCATACTTTTAGTATGATTGAACATAATGCTTACTACAGAGCTGCGATATTTTTCAAATTGCCACTAATTACTACTGTACAATCTTTTAAATGATAAAATATATTTAAAAGAAAAAAAAGTGTTTTTCTTCTATTGCTTTTTATTTTTGTTGTACCACAAACATACAAAAGACCATTCTCACTAATTACTTGTGCTCCATGCAGCCAACTAAACCACCAAAACTCTCTTAAATTGACACATAATTTAATGTGCGCTATAATTTAAAGTATACTATAAAAAGTTATGGCTAAAACAACAGTCACTACCAAAACTGCAATAAACGTTGCATACTTTTAGAGTGATTTAAGAAAGAGCTAACTGCAAAGCTAAGTCATTTTTCAAACTGCCACAAATTACTACAATCTTTTAAATAAAAAAAATACTGTCTGAAAATAAATTTTCTTCCACTGTTTTTTTGTTGTTGTACCACAAACACATAACAGACCTTTCTGACTAGTAAATTGTGACCCAAGCAGCCAACTAAATCACGAAAGCTCTCTTAAATTTATGTTAATTTAATTGAATACTTATAAATGTGCGCCAAAAAGTATACTATAAAAAGTTATGGCTAAAACAACAGTCACTACCAAAATTGCAATAAGCATTGCATACTTTTAGAGTGGTTTAAGAAAGAGCTAACTGCAAAGCTGAGTCATTTTTCAAACTGCCACAAATTACTACAATCTTTTAAATGAAAAAAATATGGTCTGAAAATAAATTTTCTTCTACTGTTTTTTGTTGTTGTTGTACCACAAACATACAACAGACCTTTCTGACTAGTAAATTGTGACCCAAGCAGCCAACTAAATCACGAAAGCTCTCTTCAATTTATGTTAATTTAATTGAATACTTATAAATGTGCGCCAAAAAGTATACTATAAAAAGTTATGGCTAAAACAACAGTCACTACCAAAATTGCAATAAGCATTGCATACTTTTAGTATGATAGCGTTGACTATAAAGCTGAGAGGTTTTTCAAAATATCAAAAATTCACTATAACTTTTCGTATTGAAAAAATATTTCTGGAAAAAAAAAATCTTTTTAGTTCTACGATTTAATTTTTGTTGTTGCTCAAAAAAACAACCATGTTTTTTCTAATTATAGTTAAAGTTAGTTGAAGCAAAATCAAATAAAGTTCAATGTGTGCGTGTGTGTGTGTGTGTATGTGAAGTACAAAACTTTTACATTTCCAAAAAGCAAAACGAGAGAAGAATCATATTCAACGCTTCGAACTTTTTCAATCTTAATAAAAGTCAAAATTGACTTTAGTAATTACATTTGTTTTGAAATGCTGACAGACGCGTTCATACACTCACACTCACACACACACACACACACACACACGTACGCACGCACGTAATTACGGTGCGAGTATTAAGCAGCAGCAGCAAACGAACAGAAAACTTGCACACACACACACAAATCTCTCACACACACACATACAAGCTTATAAATACATTCATCGGCCACATGTCTACATAACCTCAAATTTTCCAACATGCGTTTGCACTGATTTTTGCCTTTTGAAGTAAACCGAGAATATGGCAAGGTTGCCTGCTAACTTTTTTGATTTGAATTCTTTTTTTTTGCAAACTCGTCTTTGGTAGAAAACAATTGGCGCGTCCATTCATCATCGACGGCGCTAACATGTCTCACGCCATCGAAAGCAGCGCAGCAGACACAACGTCAGCCAACCTCAACACACACTCGGCATACGAGTAGCAGTTGAACCAATAGTGGCTCTGACTGCTTGCAATGCATTGTTGTTGTTGTTTTCTGGTGTTTTGGTTTCACTTCATTTCACTTCGTTTGCGTTGCATTGCGTTTGGTTTGCGGCGTCAGCGCCGCACAGCAAGAAATCGACTTTTCACATTACATTCTCAGCTACTTCCATCTCCCTTCGCTCTCTTTATGAGCCCTCTTGCACCTTTTCCACTCCATTCCACTCTTTCTAGTGCCACGTTTGCTGCTTTTCTGCTTGTTTGAACATTGCAATGCACATTTGCACTTTTTGCACTGCGCCATTCGAAGCTTTGCATTGTGTGTCCACCTTCGAGTTTAACCGCTTTGCAGTGCTTTTAGCAATTGTTGGTTATGTTGTTGTTGTTTCTATTGGCCCATTTGGTCAATGCTTTAATTTTGGCTTCGTGGCAAAGTGCATTTCCCAATCGATTCGTTTGCCACGCATTCAGCATTTTCGCCAACGATTTTCTAAGCGCAAATGGGTCGGCTTCTCGTCTGCCAATGTAGCTTTTGTGTTTAACTTTGCTACTTTTGTTGTTGTTGTTGTTATTGCAATGATAATTGTCAGCGCTATCGATGTGTTGCATTCAGTATTTTTTTTTATCCTGTGCAAGCATTCGTTGGTTGCGTCTCGAGTCCAGTAATCCAGTTGCTGTGGCCGCTTTTATTTGTACTTTCATAGTATTGTTGTTGCAAATGCATAGAGGGACCAAAAAAGCCCCTAGGCACACATTGTCTACAGATTTTTACGATTTGCTGATATTACTGATTTTAATCTGAATTCAATGTGCGAGTTCGGCATGTCAAAGCTCCGACATTGAGATGTTCTTAGCTTCCGATTTAACAGTTTAAAGATACCATTTTTGACCCTTGAAACTAAGATTAAAGAATCACTGAAATGATTTAGAACAAAGTTTCGACTTCAACGTTCCAATTCTTTACTTCATTTTTCTTTCCGAAATTAAAGAAATGTTTTGCACAGCTTGTAAGCGGTTTGTTGGTTCATTTTCATTAAAACAAGATGGAATTTTATGTTTTTAAAATCATAAAAGTAGTTTCTAGCTATTCTATAATTTAAAAAATATGCAGTAAGTTTCAAAATTGGATCAGTTGGTTTCCGAAATTCTTCAAGTAAACTTTAGAAATAATAAAACTGCTACAAATAAAAATATCATAAGTTTTGAACAATAAAGAGAAAGTAAAGTGAAAAGTTTTAGAATTGCATAAATTGATTCAGAAAACCTTTTAATCTTCAGAATAGAGATAAGTTGAGAAAGTGGACCTCCAAAGCGATGTGTGTCAGATTTGGATCAGTCAGTCAAAAAATTCTTTAAATCGACTTGTTCAAAAATATAAAGAAAATGGGTATTTGTGTTGATAAATCTCAGTCTGGATCAATTGAGAAAAAAGAGACAAGTTGAAGTAAAAACTACAAAACAAGTGGACGTCAGAACCGGGCAGACTAAAAGTTAGTAAAGTGTGAGACTTGAGTTAGTTAGTTGGGTTAATCTTCAGAAGCCAGAACCGGGCAGACCAAAAGTTGGAGTATAAAAAAAGTTTGAGACTTGGGTTAGTTGATCCAAAAAAGAGTTGAAATAATCTTCAGAAAAGGCAAAAGTCGGAGTATAAAATATAGAGAAGGTTAGTTTCTGAAGCGATAAATCTGAGACTTGGGTCAGTTGGTCCTAAAAATACTTCAGAAAAAAGTTGAAATATAAAACATGGAGAAAATTCGATTCTGAAGCGAGAAATCTGAGTTGGTCCTAAAAAGACTTGAAATAGACTTTAAAAGTTGGAATATAAAATATGGAGAAGGTTGGTTTCTGAAGCGAGAAATCTGAGACTTAGGTCAGTTGGTTTCAAAAAGACTTGAAATAGGCTTCAGAAAAGACAAAAGTTGGAATATAAAATAAAAAATAAAAAGAAAGTTGGCTTCTGAAGCGAGAAGTCTGAGACTTGGGTCAGTTGGTCCTAAAAAGATTTGAAATAGACTTCAGAAAAGTCAAAAGTTGAATTTTAAAATATAGAGAAAGTTGGCTTGAAGTCTAAAGCTTGGGTCAGTTGTTCCTAAAAAGACTTGAAATAGACCTAAAAAAAAAAATTGAAATATAAAACATAGAGAAACTTGGCTTCTGATGCAAGAAGTCTGAGACTAGGGTCAGTGGGTCTTAAAAAGACTTCAGAAAAGACAAAAGTTGGATTATAAAACATAGATAAAGTTTGCTTCTGAAGTGAGAAGTCTGAGAAAAGGGTCAGTTGGTCCTAAAAAGATTTGAAATAGACTTCAGAAAAGACAAAAGTTGAATTTTAAAATATAGAGAGTTGGAGAGTTGGAAAGTTGGCTTCTGAAGCGAGAAGTCTAAAGCTTGGGTCAGTTGTTCTTCAAAAGACTTTAAATATACTTCAAAAATTACAAACATTGGAATATAAAACATAGTGAAAGTTTGCTTCTGAAGCGAAAAGTCTGAAACTTGGGTCAGTTGGTCCCAAAATTACTTGAAATAGATTTCAAAAGTTGGTTGGACAGGTCTGAGACTTGGATCAGTTTGTCCTAAAAAGACTTTAGAAAAACGTTGGAATATAAAATATGAAGAAAGTTGGCTTCTGAAGGGAGAAGTCTGAAACTTGAGTCAGTTGGTCCTAAAAAGATTTGAAATAGACTTCAGAAAGTTGGCTTCTAAAGTGGCACTCTGAAACTCGGATCAATTGGTCCTAAAAAGAATTGAAATCGATTTCAGAAAAAAGAAAATTTTTGAAAGTCTGAAGTGGGATCTGTCTTGGATCAATAGATCAAAAAAAATATATATCCAGAAGACTTCAGAAAAGAGATAAGTTGAAATATATACTGACTGCAAAGAGGAAATAAGCTTCCAAAAATTGAACCAACACCTCTATCGGTTCTAGAATACTTAGAGAAAGTGTAGATCAGAAGCGGTAAGTCTCAGACACAATTTAGATGGACTTTGAAGTCAGAAAAAATTTCTGGGAATTCTAAGATGTTCCAGCATCATGTTGGGACTGTATTAGTATTGCTGCTGTTTCGGCCACTCTTTCTATGCGGAAATATTTACTCAACACTTTTAGCCATGTTGCCAGGCTTTGTTTATGTTGATTTTGCCACACACTCTGCCTGAACGAAAAGCTGACAGTGATTTGGGTTTTTGTTGGCTGCAACACTCCTCGCACAGGTTTACTACATATTTACATGTAAAAATTCATTTTATTTTTATACAATATTTGGTATTTGTTTTATTCATCCTGAGGAGAAAAGCCGCACAAGCAAACCTTAAACAATTCGCTTTTATGGCAAATTTTTTGAGCCAAAATTTCATTTTAAATTCTTTTGAAGCCTTCACTTTACCGCACAACATTAAGTATGATTTAATTTATGGCTTGGCTCGGTGAATGCCAAATACCCACAACAAGTCGAGAGCGCAAAAATAGTTTACAACTTGTTAACGCTTTGGGAACTCAACACTGCTCGATTTTTGCCTTCCATTGCAAAATATATATTTTTGTGCATACATATGTATGTACATGTGAATGTAATTGTGACTGTTGAAGAAGCTGTTTTGCAGCATCTTCTACACTGTTGAAAAATTATAAGGTAAACAACAACAATCACATAAGAGACACACAAAACGCAAGCAAAAATTTGAACCAAGGACGCAGGGCGCTCGTTAAAAATGTAAAAAACTATAAATAAAACTCAGATGTGTATTTGTACAAAACACATATACATACACACAAAGGTTGGTTGTGCAAGCAAGTCTAAGTAAATAATACATGTGTGTGTGTGTGTATGTTGCCGTTGCCACAGTGGCCGCTTCAGCTGCTGCTGATTATTTCTATAAAAAGTTAAAAATCAACAAATAATAAAAAAATGACACAAAAAGATACAAAATAGAACAGAAAATAATAAACGAGAGAACATAAAAAAATCAGCAAAGCATTGCACACTTTTATCCTTTTGCGTGCAATCCTTAAGGCGCAAATTCCTCAGCGCCAGCAAGTCAACAACAAAGCTCAGCAAAAAAAAAACGACATGAAATGAGAAAAAATTTTATGAGAGAAAAGCAGAGCTGATTTGTAGAATCAGCCAAGAATAGTTGGACGGAAGCCGGGGGGGACTGGAGGAACGTCCCTTTTCGATTTGTATTCGCGCTGATGTTTATGGCCCATCTTGGCAGTAGCCATGGTAGTAACACAAACCAACAACAGCAACTGTCAGCGAAGTACATAATTTTTGCTGAGATAGTAAATAATGACCGACAAACGCGCGAACGACTAACAAATAAAATTGCAATAAAATGGCAAACGGCAAAACACACATTTGGCCGCTTAATGTGGGCCAAAAAGCAAATCGTTGTTGGTGTTTTCCTTTTGGCAAACTATGAACAGTTTTATGTGTGGCACTCGTTTTGTGGTTGCTAACTTGTCGTAGGCGCCTTAAAAACTATTTAAATACTTATCAAAGGACTCTTTGACGAAATTAGGTTTTTTTTGTTTAAAAAACCAGGAATTGAAATGGAAACTGTTCAGTTTTTGTGCTAAAACTGCTTAATTAAAAGATGTGTATGAGAAGATACGAAAAAAATCATCAAGTTGAAACTGCATTAAAATCCATTATGTCTGAGATTAACCCTTTGAAGCATACATTTTTCAGATAATTTTTTTCAATGAAAATAGTCATAATCAAAACCCCCCTGGGGGTTTTCGGGGACGCTGATCACGAATATGTAATCAAATTTTTGAAATTCAGCAATCCAATATGGCGGATCCAATATGGCCGACAACATTAGTAAAACTTATTCATATCAATATGGAAATTTGTATATGGGGGTTTTCGGGGTCGCTGATTACGAATTTGATATCAGATTTTCGAAATTGAAAATGGCGGATCCAATATGGCGGATGGAATTTGTAAAACTTATTCGTATCAATGGAAAAATTAGTATCCAGGGGTTTCAGTAATTCTGTCCGCCATATTGCATCCGCCATTTGGAATTTCGAAAATCTGATATCAGCATCGTCATCAGCGACCCCAAAAACCCCCTTAAACCAATTTTCATACAGATATAAATAAGTGTAACTAATTCGGTCCGCCATATTGGATCCGCCATTTTGAATTTCGAAAATCTGATTACGAATTTTTAATCAGCGACATTTAAAACCTAATAATAGTAATTATCATGATAATCCGTTGAAAACTTTTCCATATAAATGGTAGTATTCTAGGTGGTATATACGTCTTACCACCGTGCTGCAAAGGGTTAAGACATAAGTAATGTCCTGCCACGGTCGCCACAAGGTGGCAGCTCTCAACACGATCGACAACGAAATCGAGCTGGCGCATGATTTTTTTTCTTCCCTTTTGGCTTTGACCTGCAAATTGAATGTATGGTGCGCCCAGCCAATTAATTTACTCTTTAATTTTTAAGGCCTTCACATTAAATTGCAAAATTGTTTGGAAAGTTGTTGAATTCACAATAAAGTATAAATCCTCAACACCTTATTTACTTAACGGGTCATATCAACCCGTTTCCGAGCAACGACCTGTTTAATAATTTAAGAAAATTTTTGAATAATTTAGTAATTAAAAAAATGTTTAATAATTTAGTAATTAAAAAAAAACTTTTTTTTAGTTATTAAACATAAAAATATTAAAAAATACAAACTCCTATTTAATCGAACTTCTTAATTAAAAATTAAAAACACATTTGATAAACAATAATAATGAATTAATTCATTATAAACTAATTAATTCATTATAAATTAATCAATTCATTATAAACTAATTAAAATTTATTATAAATGAATTCAATTAATCAAAAAACTTGAATTGAATTAATTCATTATAAACTAATTAATTCATTATAAATTAATTAATTCATTATAACTGAACAAAATAAATCAAAAAACTTTTATTAATCTTAGCATTTCTTTAAACACATCTTTTATGGCATACTTGTAGGCTTAAGCACTTATTTATATTTGCTGGCTGCAACATCTTTCACATTGTTAATGCCATCATCACAACTCTATCAAAAGTTATTAATGAATTAATTAATGCATTCAAAAACTTGTAATTAATCTTGGCCTTTCTTTAAACTAATTTTTTGTAGCATACTTGTAGGCAGTAGCTGTTATCTCTTTTTGCCCACTACATCTTTGACGTTATAAATGCCATCAGCATTGGTCTTTCATAGTCTTCCTTTGCTATATCAGACATAGACTTCGCAGCATCTTTTAGTTTCACTTCCAGTTTCATTTTTTTTTTTGCTACTCCTTGCCACCAACTGACACCATGCCGCAACTTGCGTGCAATCTAGTAAATCTACGCATTGCGTTAATATTAATTTTGCTGATGCTGCACTTTTTTTTGCTCGCTCTGCTCTTATCACACTAACCAAACACTCAGTTCTACGGTTTTCCTACTCCACTGCACCTTTTTTTTGCTGCCCATTTTCGCATTGGACCAACTTTTCTATTGTTTTGCTAACTGTGGTAACGCTGTCACAGCGAATGATTAATAACGCTGACGAGCCGAACAGCTAGCGGCCTTTTTTTTGTTTTTTGTTGTTTCTTTCACAACAACAATAATTAGATTTATAAACAATTGTGGTAAATTTGATTTGTTGTGCTTTTTGCTGGCTGCCGCTGCGTGGACAGGAAGTTTGTCTCAGTTTGTTGGCGAGTACTTTGTTTCTTTTGTTATTGAATTAAAGCAGAAAAGTGGCTTAATAAATTTATGGCTTTTTCTTGGCAAGCCAAAACATAAAAACGGCTTAAAAGCCCATCAAATAAATTAGAGAGAAACTTGGTTACAGTTTGTGTTTGTGTTTGTGTGCTTTTACCAAATTTCATAAAGCCAACCTTCGCTTTAGCGGAGTTTTAATTTAATTAAAAATTGCAAATGAACTGCAATTGATACATCAAACCCAACACACACACACACACACTGACAGCAGCCGCAGTCGTAAATGCAAATAGCATTTAAAGAAATTAAATTGAATTCTGCAACTATGGACAAGTTGGTGCGCCTCTCGAATGCGGCAACGTTCAGCAAATTGCTGCATTCTTTAGCGAGTGCGACAGTCGTTCTGTCGCCCCGCCACTGCACTCGGCGCATGGCGATAAGTAAGTGCAAATATTGCAGGAATTCTCTGGCTAGCTGAGTGGGTGAGCTGGCCGGCTATTGTCCGCCCCTGGCAATTGCTCTCAATTTCATTTAAATTGCTTCGCGCTGGCGTACGGCAACTGGCCGACGTCACCGTGCATCGTGCACCCTGTACAGCAAGTCCAAGCCATATCGATACCGTATCGTTCGATATTATGGTATGGGCAATTGTCTGGCATCAACAGCGGCAATAGCGCACATAAGTATGCTATGCTTTTAAACATTTACGAGCGTTGCGCTTACGGTGCCCCGCTGTTTGTATTATTTTTTTTTTTTTAGTTTGTTTTTATATGTATTTCTTATTTTGTTGTTTTTATTTTTATATGCAAACAACTTGAGGCGGGTTCGAACTTCGAGTATATAAGTTAAAGTTGATCCTGTTAAAAGGAATTGGCATTTAAGGCTTAAAGCATTTTGACAAAAGCTTAGTGTATGTGTGTGTGTGTGTTTGTGTGTGTTTAATGTGTATTGATGGCGCCTTGCAAGTTCGGGCTATATGCATACAGATTTGTATTTTTAACGTTTTTTTCTTTCATATTTTCAATTTTATGCCTAGATTTTGCTTTACTTAGTGTTGATTAAGTCAGAGTTTGAAACCACAATTTGCTGAGAGCAGAGAAACACTTCAGTTGGCGCCTTTTGGTGTGAATAATAACAAAATAAGCCCTTAACGAAGTTGAAGCCAAAGCTTAGTGAAAGTTTGCTGAAGTTGTATCTTTTTAATTTTGAATTGTTTGCTCATATTTTAGCTTTACTTAGTGTTGCTTAGGTCAGGCTTGGAAACCACAACCCCCAAGAACGGATAAACCATGCGCCCTTTTGATGTGAATAATGCCTTATTAGGACCTTTTCGAAGTTTTAGCCCAAGTGTACTGAAAGTTTTTGAAAATTTATGTTTTTAATTTTTTGCCCACATTTTAGCGTCATTTAGTGTTAAGTTAGAGTTGAAAACTACAACCTCCTAAGGACAGATAGACCATTCAATTGGGGCCCTTTTGATGTGAATAATACTTAACTAGGACCTCACCAAAGTTTAAGCCGAAGTTTAGTGAAAGTTTGTTGAAGATTTCTCTTTTAAAATTTGGATTTTTTGGCCCATATTTTAGCTTCACTTAGTGTTGATTAAGTCAGAGTTTGAAACCACATTCTCCTAAGGACAGATAAACCATTCAGTTGGGTCCTTATGATGTGAATAATATCTAAATAGGACCTCACCGATGCTTAAGCTGAAATTTAGGGAAATTTTGTTGAAGATTTAATTTTTAAATTTTGAATTTGTTGCCCAGATTTTAGCTTCACTTAGGATTGTTTAAGTCCGACTTAGAAATCACAACTTGCCAAGGACAGATAGAGACAGGTTAGATAGGACAGTTAGGGCTCTTTTGATGTGAATAATACTTAACTAGGACCTCACCGAAGTTTAAGCCGAACTTTAGTGAAAGTTTGTTGAAGATTTCTCTTTTAAAATTTGGATTTTTTGGCCCATATTTTAGCTTCACTCAGTGTTGATTAAGTCAGAGTTTGAAACCACATTCTCCTAAGGACAGATAAACCATTCAGTTGGGTCCTTTTGATGTGAATAATATCTAAATAGGACCTCACCGATGCTTAAGCTGAAGTTTAGGGAAATTTTGTTGAAGATTTTCTTTTTAAATTTTGAATTTTTTGCCCAGATTTTAGCTTTACTTAGGGTTGATTAAGTCAGAGTTCGAAACCACAACCTCCTAAGGACAGATAAACCTTAAATAGGGCCATACCGAAGTTTAAGCCGACGTTTACTAAAAGTTTGCTTAAGTTTAAGCTATTTAATTTTGAATTGTTTGCTCATATTTAAGCTTTACTTAATGTTGCTTAAGTCAGACTTAGAAACCACAACCTCCTAAGGACAGATAAACCATACTGTTCGGCTCCTTTGATGTGAATAATACCTAACTGGGATCTCACCAAAGTCAAAGCCGAAGTTTTGTTAGTTTTTTTTTTTGAAGTTTTTTAAATCTTGATTTTTTTGCCCAGATTTTTGCTTCACTTAGAATTGATTTATTCAGAGTTAGAAATCACAAACCCCAAGAACGGAAAAACTGTTAAGTTGGGCCCTTTTAATGTCAATAACACCAAAATAGAACATCACCAAGATTTAAACCGAAGTTTTGGGAAAGTTTGTTGAAGCTTTGATTTTCGAATTTTATTTTTGAATTTTGCCAGATTTTAGCTTCACTTAGTGTTACTTAAGTCAGAGTTTGAAACCATAACCCTCAAGTCCGCATTGCGTCAATCAGTAAGTCACGCACACCGAAAGCATTCAGGAATTTATATTTTTAGTTATACAAACAAAATCATAAATTTTTCAATTCTTCTACACTTTCACAAATGGTTTGCTTTCATTGATTTGCCATATTGCCATCGCTGAGATAACAAATCACAGTGTTTTTCACTAAATATCAAATTTCGCTACAGCACTGTACTGGCTTATGCGTAAAGTCCTCTACAACAACTATTTACACTAAAAACGGCAACATGTCCTGACCAAACTACAACACACATTGAGGAATAAAGCTACAACAACAACCATCAAAAACTACCTTAAGCCCTCCGCACATTGAAATGTTTCCATATTTTTGAGTTCACTCTCGACGCTCTTCAACACACACACACTCCACTTCACTGTTTGTTTGTTTATTTCTAGTATTATCTTAAAAAAAAAACAACAACAATATCAATAAACTGCCACTTTTATTGTATTTGTGCAGCCGCACTGAAATTTAGATTATTTTCAATGTTATTCAGATCGAGGCTCAGCATGGAATTATTTGCTGCTGGCACATTCGAGTGGCGTCTTTGGGGACAAACAATTCAAGTGTGCTTAACGCGCGGCCGGTTCATTGGATAATTTATTTATTTATTTATATACCTTTGTGATTTATGTATTGCTTGTAACAAAGCAAGTTTTTTTTCATATTAGATTTCCTTGTAATTTTATTTTCAATTTTCCCACTAGCAGACACACTTCTTATTCACTTTTTGCATTTTCTTATTTTTTTTTGCGGTCTGGCTCTCATGTTCTCAGTGTCTGACTATGACAGTGATTGAAATTTGCTTTGACGTGTTAAACTGTGTTGAACTTGATTGCATTAACAAAAGATTTTTTTGACATTTTATTTGGCAAAGAGAAATTCAGATTCAATGGATTTCTGATTTCATGCTGTGAATGAAAAAATAAAAATAAGAGCATTAAACTAAACGCTGAACTGTTGCTGTGTTTTATATAACGAAATATGACTAAATTGAAAACAGTGTTTTTTGTTATTTAATTTTTTTTGCGATTTTTCTTTTGCGATAATGAAACGTTATCAAAAAGTTGGATATTAATTGATCTAAATGTCAGTAATACCTTACGCTCACTTGTATTCAAATCATGAGAATGAGTGCAGCAAACACTGCTTCCAAATACTAAAAGACGGCTCCAGAACAGAACAAGGTGTCAGCGTCGAATCCTGCAGGACTTGAATGCATAGTTTTTTCAGGCAGAGATGCATGTAATAGTTGAGGTAATGAACTTTGTTGTGAAAAGCAGTTAAAGAGGCATTTTGAACTGTGTCTCTATCGACAGCCAAGCTGCGCTCATGGCCCCGGTCAGCCCTCAACATCGATGTGTGTTGCCTTGCGTTGTTCTGATAGATAGGATATCCTCTTCTAATGGCCAAAGCTGGCCGCTTCTGGGAGATTGCTTCCTTTAGACGGTCCAATTGTTGACTGAACACGTCCCAATTAAGAATTTGGCCCTAGCGGAGCAGCTCATAGTCGATAAGATTCTTTGCAAATTCCACATAACAAACAGCAAATCTTCCTTGACACTAAATCCTGGTTTGGCCACCGTTTGCTCGGCGCATTTCGACCACCACTCTTGTTGCTGGACGTTGTTGTAATTGATCCACTTTTCATCACCAATTGAACCAAGCAATCATAAAATTGTCTGAGAAGTTTCATTAGTACGAAATTGTAACTTTAACATTCATTCAAAGTAGGTCGATTTGGTTGCACTTCAGCAGCGATTCGCATAAACTGTCTGAGAAGTTTCTTTAATACGAAATTGTATCTTTTTCATGTCATTTAGCGTAGCCCAATCGAAAAAAACCTGTAAAAAATGAGTCAAGCAATCACAAAATTGTCTGAGAAGTTTGTTTAGTACGAAATTTTATCTTTTTAACGCCATCTAGCGAAGCCCAATCGAAGAAAAACTCTGAAACATGGAATATTTTATCTTTGCTGGTGTCTATTTTTGACGCTTGATCAAACAAATCTGAGTCAAGCAATCACAAAATTGTCTGAGAAGTTTCTTTAGTACGAAATTTTATCTTTTTAACGGCATCTAGCGAAGCTCAATCGAAGAAAAACTATAAAACATGGAATATTTTTTCTTTGCTGGTGTCCATTTTTGGCGCTGGGTAAAACATTTTTGAGTTAATCCATCATAAAACTGGCTGAAAAGTTTCTTTAGTATGAAATTTTATCCGTTTAGCGCAAAAACTGCAAAACATGGCATACTTCCCCATTTTTGGTGTCCATTTTTAATGCATGTTCAAACAAAACTGAGTCAGACAATCAAAATACTGTCTGAGAAGTTTCTTTAGTAGCTCAATTGAAGAAAAACTATAAAACATGGCATGTTTTCTCGTTGATGGTGTCCATTTTTGACGCTGGATCAAACAAATCTGAGTTAAACCATCAAAAAACTGGCTGAGAAGTTTCTTTAGTATGAAATTTTATCCGTTTAACGCAAAAACTGCAAAACATGGCATACTTCCCCATTTTTGGTGTCCATTTTTAATGCATGTTCAAACAAAACTGAGTCAGACAATCACAAAACTGTCTGAGAAGTTTTTTTAGTAGCTCAATCGAAGAAAAACTATAAAACATGGCATATTTTCTCTTTGATAGTGTCCATTTTTGATGCGCGCTCAAACAAAGCCAAGTCAAGCAATCATAAAACTGTCTGAGAATTTTCTCTCTTTAGTAGCTCAATCGAAGAAAAACTATAAAACATGACATATTTTCTCGTTGATGGTGTCCATTTATGATGCGCACTCAAACAAAGCCAAGTCAAGCAACCACAGAACTGTCTGAGAAGTTTCTTTAGTATGAAATTGTATCTTTTTAATGTCGTACAGTGTAACCCGATTGCGCTCATACAACGCAAGATACAGATTACTGAAGCCATCTATTAGAAAAATAATGGATTTCTGTTTACATGATTCAGACTTAAAATATATTTCAATTAAATTTAAATACATTTGATTTCCATAAACATTTTTGTTTAGATAATTTTTTAAAAATTTGTTTAAACTTTCTTTCTAATCTAAAGCGAGTTTTAAAGCTAATTCCAAAAATACATTCTTCAGTGGAAACAATTCCAAACGGTCAAGAGTCTAACTTCAAAGCAGTCTTGCTCGAGTCTTTGCTCGAGTAGCACAAAGCCCTCTAATTGCACACACACACAGACACATAACATTCATTCAATCATTTCTGAAATGCATGCAAATAGCTGGCAGCAACTTTCACTGCACTGTAGGCACTATGGACCAGTGCAGCCTGCAACCATTTAATTAATAACTAAATAACATTTGCCAAAAGCAACAGTCGGTAGTTGCCGCGCATACTTGTGCATAGTTTGGACCATGCAAAGGATGTTTGCTTATGAGTATTGCACAGTGTGATGACAAATTATCAAAGACAAATCAGGCGCGATTTCAAGTGGCAGCGACTAATATGCAAGACGCACCTAATTAGCAGGAAACTATGCAGCAAAGTAGCATACAATCAGGCGCACACCCGCATGCAGATGCCATCAGCCACAGAAACACACACACACACACGCAGACACACACAATTTGTGCAGCCAAAACAAAGCATAAATATGGGCGCTGCACGTGTTGGCCCCCAACATGACGTTTGAGGCTTTTACTTATTAATTGCAATTTGCGGTTACTGCTGATCAACGCGATATGCGTCTAACAACGGCAACAAAAGACACAACAACAACAATAACAAAGTAATGTCTGTGCGTCGAGAGCAATTTGCTGCTGCTGCATGGCGCCGCCAACAGCAAACAAGTAAACACAAACAAAAACAAATAAACATTGGCAAATGCGTTTTGCTGTTTATCAACGTTAGGCAGCTGCGAGCTGTCAGCGTGCAGACGTTGTCGCTGTCGCTGTCACCAGGCCGCAGCAGCCGACTAAGTGCGCGCGTGTCGGTCCTCGATATTTCGCTTTTGCCAAGTTTAATTTGCAATTTAAATGGCAGCAACAACTACAAGTGGCAGAAATGTCTGTTGTTTTGTTGGACACCCGAAATTCAGACGTTGCGTTCTAAACGAAAAGACTCGCTTCAACTCAACTGAAAGGCTCGCCCTAAGGCAGCTTATCGCTTATGCGGCCCTTTCCAGTCAGTTTTTCTTCAAGTTTTCTCTTTTTTTTTTGTATTCAATCTCTGTGTGTGTGGGTTTGCTTGTTACATTTATCCACTTGATTTATTTTCTCCAATTAAATCGATTTGTTTTAATTTTTTTTTTGTTAATTTAAATTGGTTTTTGCTGTTTTTATGTCATGCTTGAAATTTTATTCGCTCATGAATTTGCTTACAAATTCAATTAATTTCAAGTTGATTTTCAATGATCAACAACAATAACAAATTATGTAAGAAAAACATAAACATTGGCAGTAATAAAAAAAGCTATTTAAATGATGACAACAACAACACTAACCATACATATTTATAAGTCTGAAAAAACGTACAGTTGTACAGTAAAATGGCACTGACAAATGTTTGGCAACAACCAAAAATTCAAAAAGAATGCAATGCTTAAAAAGACTTTAAGCCAGTTTACAATGAAAAGTATACATTTTTAGACAATAAAAATTGTAAAATTCGTTAAAATTTGTGAAAGCTTTCTCATCAAAACAATTCAATGACTAAAACCCAGTTTGCAAGTGAATTTGTTCTGGTCTGTAGAAAGCCTACAGAGAACCTCTTTCAAGCCAATTTGGTATTTCATTGGTTTGGTCCGTAGACTACTTACTTGACCGGCACTATCAACTAGGTTACAGTTTGCGGCAAAATTTTCCACCGAAGACACGATCTTGCTTTTCGCTGTCGACCATCAACTATCGCATCGAACTTCTTTTCATCGTCCGACCGTAGATAATTTTCTTTATTTGGTACTATCAGGGCCCAATAAATCCATTTACTTCATTGAACACTGTATTGGCGGTGCCACGCCCCTTTTATGCAATGCCCAATCCATTCTTCCAGTCGAAAAGTGCGATCCAGTTTCATTGATGTGCGAAATTTTAGTCTCAAAAAAATTTGTCACGCCCCTTGTCCAACGCCCATCAAAATTTACCAGTAGAATGACACATCTATGGGACGACGGTATAGAAAATTTCAATGCTGTACGACTTATTGTTCCGAAGCCATTCCATATTTAAAATTTGGGTTGTATGGGCGGTGCCATGCCCCCTCGTCCAATACTCACCAAATTCCCTCTGTCAAAGGACTCGTCTAAATCTTAAGTCTGTGCCAAATGTCATTGATGTGTAGCCTTTACTTCCAAAGTTATTCAAAACATTTGGGTCGCTTGAAAAGTGCCACACCCCTTGTCCAACGCCCATACAATTTTACCACTGGAACGACACGTCTAAGCCATGACGCTGTACCAAATTTCAATGCTGTCCGACCTATAATTCCGAAAATATTCCATATTAAAAATTTAGTTTGTATGGGAGGTGCCACGCCCAACTGTCGAGTCGTATTCACACTATGTGGTTTACCGAGATTTAGTCAAGTCGAACATTCCCTGAAAGATTCAGCTCAATTGGCCTTCTAGTTTTTGAGTTTTAGTGTCATGTGACCAACAAACAAACAAACATTAATTTTTTTTAGTGTCCGACCGAATATTCGGTTTCGGCCCAAATAAGTGGTTTCGGTTTCAGTTTCTAGAATATTTTTTTTACATTTTATTGTGTAGCAGATATATAGTAAGTAGTAGTATATAGTAGTATATGAGGAGTAATTTAGATGCCACCAATGTAAATAAACTTTTTTTTTAACATATAATATTAAATTATTTAATTTTTAATATTAGCGAGTAAGGTACGAAAGGGTGTTTTTTTCATGTTTAAGTTTTAAAAAAAAAATAAATTGTTTTTATTAATAGGTTTTTATTTTTTTATGTTATGTTTGTTTGTTTGTTCTTTATTTACTTAATGTAAAATTCGTTTGTTGAAAAAAAATTCTTGATATGGTGATTTTTATTTCAACTAGAATGTTTCGGTTTCGGCCGAATATTAAAAAAAAAACCCAAAAAAGATGTTTCGGTCGGACACTAATTTTTGTATACATAGATTGGCCTAGTCGTGAGTTGGCGAACCTATGACCATCTCATTCCAAAGCACTAACCACTAACTGGGCTATTTTCGCCCATAAGATTCTCAGTGAAGAATAGTCATCACGCACTTCTCAAAAGTTATTAACAAAAACGTTTCATTACCATTAATGGTCCCTAATTGTCCCATCAATGTTCGTGCCTGTTGTAAAAAAAAGGTCAATAATTCCGTTAGGACTAACTGAAACACTCTTACTTGTTACTACTTGTTTTTTGTTAACGCTTTTGTTGTTGGCTACACTTCTTCAACGGTTGCATTTTTTGCTCATTACCGCAAACGCGTTGAAATAGAAATAAGCCAGCATGATAAAAGCGCCCAAAAAAGACACACTAAACTTTTGTCAAATTGATTAATTTGAGTTGAGCTGCAAGTTTTTGCAAACGCCTACAGCGCCTTCATCTCTCTCATCGTTCTTGTACTTTGATTGCTCTCAGCGTATTTGTTTTTGCTTCAAATGCGTAAATGTTGCCAAACGACAACAACAACATTAACAACTAACAAACGTCGCTATTAATAATGTTGTTGCGGCTGGATTACTGAGCAATAACAACAACAACAACAACATAATGATGCTTGTTATGAACGCTGCAAGCAGTCAACCTGTCGAATCCAAACAAAAATGGCAAAAAAGTCAACAATGGCATTTAAAAGCAACAAATTTTCATTTGTCAATTATGCATTGTGGTCTTCTAGTAATGTCTGGTCTTTTACTTTGCTTCTTATATATTTTTTTGGTTCTGTCAAAAAATCTATTTTCTGTTCATTACAAGAGACTTCTTTATTGTTGTTGTTGCATTCGGCACTGTCGTTGGCTGTTTTTTGTGGTTAAGTCTGAATTTGTATGCACGTATACGAGAGGAGTAAAAGTTTTAAAAGTTTTAAACCACAACAACAACAACAACAATGCGCACACACAACTCCGTTCAACCAGACAGTCGCTCATCAAGTTTGCCAGTCAACAAGAACAAGTCAAATGCAGAACGCAGCAATACTACTTCAACAAAAATCAACAACAATAAAAACAACAACAACGAAAACGAACAAGCAAAGAACAAAAACGTCTGCTGTAGACAGGAATATCTGCTCGCTCTTCTCTCTCTCTCTTTTAACCCGCTCACACTCTGCCTGCCCGCAGACACTTTTCACTGGTTTCGTGGTTTAATTTGGACTTTTTGCTTGTTTGCCAACGACTTCCATTTGCTTTTACTTTATTTGAGCTGATTTTTTGGGCACTCTTAATCACACATTGCACGTCTAGACTCACAATCGGTTGCGCTGTCAGCGTGTCCTTTTACTGTTTGCAGGTGTTCAATGGTTAATGTTCAATAGATCAATGTGTGAATTGTCACTTTTCATGCTAAAAACAAAAACTCAGCTCCATGGTATGTATTATGCATGTGTGTGTGTGTAGATATGTATGAGTGCGTTTGTATGGCTTTAGAGATGTCCGACAGTGCGGCTGTTGTACTTTGAATTCATTTTTGCTTAAAGCTTGTCAAGTCTTAATGAATTTAAACAAAAAGAATCTTGCAACTAGAGAATGAATGAATGAAGTATATACATATATACCTACCATATAGTGTATACTTTATATAAAATTTGAAATCCACTTTACACTAGAATACCCAACCAATCGAACCTTCCTTGACACTGAAACTCGTTGCGGGGTCACTGTTGTCCCACGGCATGTACAGTTGACCCTTTAACTTGTAATTTGTATTACACCGTGCAACAAAAATTTAAAAAAAATTTCACACCGGAAAAAATCCATATGGGCGTGAAACTAGAGACCAAACATAGTAATACTGCGTACTCAGTTTTTTATTTCTACATATATCCTTTGTCTTTTTAAAAGGACTTCAAAATTTTGAAGGGGATAAAAAATATAAAAAATACTTAACCTCGTTAAGTATTCTCGCTTCATTGATTTTGTATCTTTTTATTATTTAAAATACTGATACTCAAATAAATTGGAATTTTTGTACTTCATTAGAATTGCAGCTTCCGCCTTTTTTTTAATAACTTTCGAACCAATAAAGATAGCGTAATGAAATTTTGACACGTGATCAAGGAGATTTTGGGTTTTAACATACTTACATTACAAGAAAATTCTATATAAATTTTCAAGAATATAAAGGATTACAATTTTCAAAACTCTTTTTTCATATTCTTTTTTTACAAATAGATAAAAAATTATTTTATTTAAATTCTTGAGCTTTTCCTCTTTCATTTGATATATAGAGGTTAAGTATTTTTTATATATTTTTTATTTTGTATCCCCTTTAAAATTTTGAAGTACTTTTAAAAGGGCAAAGGATGTAGAAATGAAAAACTGAGTACGCAGTATTACTATATTTGGTCTCTAGTTTCACGCACATATAGATTTTTCCCGGTGTGAAAAATGCTGTCGCACGGTGTTATAAGCTCAACCAAAAAGGTTGTAAGGCCCTGCCAAAGTTGTAACCAAAGGCTACAAATCATGTTACGAAATCACATACATCGAAATCATAATTACGAAATTATCTTTACGAAATCATGTTAAAGAAATCAGGTTACAAAATACGAGTAAAAATTAGTTTAAAAATATTTTCAATTTTTATTTTAACTAGGCTTTTCTAAAAAGATGCATTAAGATAGTAAAATACCTTAATGGAATCATCATGGACACCATTGGGTTTTAATGTTAAAGTATTTGAATAGCATCGCATGTAATTGTTGTACCATGTGACCAAAATTAGTCATGAATAGGACAAGGTATATTATTGTTGCTAAGCCAAATTTTCATCAAGCTGGTCATTCCAGTCGGACACAGGTCACTGGGTTGTCACAGATAGGGTCTATGCTCCTCTATGCTCCTGTTTTCTTTTTGGGTCTGGGTTCCTATCAATCCTGTCTGAGTGATTTAGCAGAAGCTGAACCATCGGACCAGCTATAAACTTCATCAAAAAGTCAAATTGGTTTCATGTCTGAGTGATTCAGCAGAAGCTGAACTATCGAACCATCGAAACTTCATCAAAAATTCGAATTGGTTTATTGACAGAATCCAGATTTTAGGACATTTGGATTGATTTTCTATATCTAGAAGACTCAATGCATAGACTCGCTATAAGATGCGATTAGCTAGCTGCCTCGGCAGTATAATCTTTCGAGAGCGAGAGGTAGAGCTCCTGAATTTTAGTTATCGGACGTTCTTAGTTTTGTGAGACCGAGATTCACAGCCTATGGGCACCTTAGGGCAGCTGCATACCTAACAACAACAAATTACTATAGACTGGTCTTGTTTCTGACCTTTCCAACCGTAGAGACGCAGTTGAGTGAATTTCGTGCTCTCTCTCTCTTTTGGTATGGCGATGATAGTCGCTAGCGGAGTTGAACACCGTTATTTGCAATGGATACAATTTTCTGTCTACGTGACTGAGTTTCCAAACGCTGCCTACACATTAACCGTTTCGCTATATTGTTGTCGTAGACTTTTTTAAAATTTTTTAAAATTAAATTAATTTTTTTTTTAATTTTTTGTTAGTCAGAATAATTTAAAGTTTTAGGAATGATATAAAATTAATAAACTGAATGTTTGAATTTAAAGAAAAGTATACACTTTTTTAAATGTTAAATCTTTACATAGTAGTAAAGAAAGAAGAAGCAGAAAAAATAAGAGACATTTTTATTTTGACTTTTTAGATAAAATTTTTAAATCATTTTAATAATTACTAAATTACTAAATTTTAGCTTAAGTAAATAAAGAAATATTTTATTTCTAATTATGCGTAAAAAAAATTTATGTTTAAGTAATAAATAAATAATAAAAAAGATAAATGATAAATAAAAATAAATAAATAAATAATTGTTACAGCCACAACGATATGGTTGATATAATAAAACAAGATTATAAGAAACAGGCATCGGTAATAAATATTAACAAAAAATATTGTGGAATATTGTTGATAAAACCACATAGAAGACTAAATCGATAAATAAAAATGTTCAGCTTTCCGCAGCAAAATCCCTGAGTGAAAGGTTATTATTATTATACGAGTAATCATAAAATGTATAGACTAACATTGGATATACGAGTATTTTCAGGCCTATAAGTGAAAGTGCGGCTGATACTGCACACATTTTTTTTACTTTGGTCCAGAGTTGACAATAAATTCCAATTCCCTGACAATCAAAGTCAGGAAAACTTTACATTTTTCTACACAAATTCTTAAATAATATTTATTATTATATACATATTTCAACATAATATAATATAATATTATATTATAGTATCTTTTGCACACATACATATATATATATATATATATATATATATAAATTCTGTCGGCATGTTTTGCATTTCATTTTCATGTAAAATTGAAATCAATTCAATTAGATTTCTATGTGAATTGACTTCACTTTCACATGAACTAAAATGCAGAACATGCCCCTAAATTTATGTTGATTATTTTGTAGTATTTTCTGTTGTAGTTTTCGTTGGTAGTATTTACTTATAAGCTTGTTTTGTGCTTTCATGTGTCATTAAAAACATAAATAAAACTCATAGTTTATATATTTGCTGTAAGTTTTGCTGTTTGCATTGTTTTGTCCTTCACCTGTAGTTGTTTTAATGCGCCGTATTTGTAGTTGCAAAAACCAAAACGAAAAAAACTAATCCCATCATCAGCTGTCATTTGTCATCTTCGTCAAACGTATTAAAAAAATCTTTAAGACTAACCACACACTTGTACACAAAATGCTACTACACTTGAAAACAGCAACAATTCAACAATCTGTCCAGTATAAAAACAACAACAGCAACAATATTCATACTAATGTCTTTTAAAATCTGCCTTCCTTAATATCGATCACTAATTTTGTTTGTATGCTTATTTGTTCTTCTTTCTCTTCTACTTGCACGCTGCGATGTCAACAGGTGGCAACAACAACAACCAAGGCACCATACACGAATTGGACACAAACAATATCAACAGCCTGCCGCCGGACACAAATAAAAATATCGAACACACGACCGGCAACGAAGTTTTAATCATGAATGCCGGCGACGACGATCGAACGGCGAGCTTCTTCGCCCAGCCGGGCATTCTGGCAGGTAAGCACTGCACAATTTATTGATTTTTTGTTTACTTTACTAAATGTTGTTGTTGGTTTGTTTGCAGCTGTCATTGGCGGCGCTGTCGTTGGGCTACTCTGCGCCATTCTGGTGGTCATGTTCATTGTTTATCGCATGAGGAAAAAGGACGAGGGCTCCTATGCGCTGGACGAGCCGAAGCGTTCGCCGGCGGTCAATTCGTATGCGAAAAACGCGAACAATCGAGAATTCTATGCCTGAGACAATTCCCAGCGATATTAAGTGCGAGGTGTCGAGAGCCGTGTGCTGAGAGAGGGGCGCTGTCACATTGCATCAAAGTAGCAGCAGTTCTATATCAACACAGCAGTCAGTAACAACAACAACAACAAAAGCAGCTGCTACATCGCGTGACAGCGAGCACGCCAAGTAATGAAAATCTTGTAGGAACATTTGTGTGGAACGTTGCGCGAAATTCATGCTTAAAACAGCGGCCATACATCTTCACCGACACACTCACACACTCACACTCACACACACACACATACACACAGAACGTATAAATCAATGAATATTTAAAAGTTAAAATCAATTATTTACGCAATTTTTTTTCGGGAGTGCATAACAAAACCAACATTTCGCTGTTGCATTAAGTTTAAAAATTCAAACAAAAAACACACAACCGAGCAAAGTGCAGCCTAGTGTATGGAAATATTGTATGTTTTTCATTTACGTAATTTGATTAATTAAGTAATTTAAATATAAGCTACAACAATAACAAGCAACAAAGCGAAAGTGCGCCAAGCAAACAAAAGTCGAGAGCGTGCAGTGCTGTAGTGCGGTGAATGTTGGCAAATATCAAATTTCTCGTTTAAGTTAAAAGTTGAACTATTTTCAAACTTAAAATAACTACGAATAATGAAAAGAGAAAAATTAAAAGCGAAAAACAAACAAAATGTTATAAGGGCGGGCAATTTTTTCGTATGTATTGTAGTAGAATACACACACACAGACACACATGGACACGCATACACAAGCAAACAAAGGAGAATACACAATTTAAGCAAACACTACTATTTGTATAATTTTCATACTGCAAACAAATTAAAACAGCAAACAAAATGTAAAACACTAAAACAACAACAAAAACCAACACTGGGCGTATGTAATTGTACTAAAAAACAAAAACAAGTAATATTAAAAAAACATTTAAGTAAATGCAATGAATGAATAAGTTGAGCATATAAAAAAAACTAATTGAATAATAATAAAATTAATAACACTAAGCATTGAATAATAACACAACATTGAAGGAATGATTAATAGTGACAGTAAAAATGAAATTAAACAAGCAAACTACATGATAATGAAACACTAACAATATTATTGATGATAACGATGTCTACTATTATGTATAATTATATATAATTACGTATATATGAACATATAAATGAGATCAACTGAAATTAATGAGCATATACAATTTTTTATTCTGATTATTATTATTGCCAATGGTGATAATGATGATTAAGATTCATGTATGGATTTATAACAGTTTTATAATTTTCACACAACAATAAAAATGCAAACCATAAACCACACAAAAGCAGAAAAAACAAATGCAAAAAGAAACTGAAACAGCAAGCAAATATAAACCATTCAAACACACTCAGACGCTGCGCACTGGTGCAGCGATTTTCTGTTGATTTTTTGTTGCTCCGAACAGTAAAGCAAATCAATTAATAACAACAATAACAATAACATGCAGTACTAACTATAACAAAACAATTTGATAATTTTGTGCAGACAAACGACTAACAAAACGAGACGACATAAATATGAAAAAATTATAACACAATAAAGTTTTAAAAAAAATTTATTAAGCATAATTATGTAATAATTAGCGTAATTCGTAAACAAACTGATACAACAAACAACAACAACAAGTATTTATTAAGTGAAAATTGGCAAGAAAACAAATTGAAACATCGTCAAGTGAATTCAGTTGCAAGAACCTAACCTTAAATGTTACATTAAGCGCATACTACCACAAATCCCATGTCCAATTTCACTTAAACCAGGTAATTCTACATATAAACATCTAAATTGATGCCTACAATTGTAGTTGTGTATATTTGAAAAACAAAATTCCATTGAAAATTTGACTTTATTTTGGTAAAATGAATTTTTTCCATGACAAGAGCATTGCACAACAATTGAAAATTTGATTTGTTGTTTTCTGTTTCACTGACAATTTCATAATTTCGTTTCGAATTTTTTACTGAAAGCTTCAATTAAAACTTTGGAACCCAAATTGTGTAACAACAACACTTTTTGCTGCCTCAATTAAATTTCATTAGTGGAAAATGTTCTTGTTAAAGTTAAAATTTCTAGAAAAAATATTACAATTTGGTGCATTTAAAATGTATTTTGTTATAAGATATTGAAATTTTTGTATACAGTTTCCAATTCCAACTGGTAACATAAGTGGAAAATCTTCAAATTTTATAATTTGGCCTTCAGAAAGTTTAAATTTCTAGAAAAAGATTACAAGCTCCGTCATTTTAAAGTGACAATTTAAAATTTATTTTGTTTAAAAAATTCAAATTTCTTGAAACAATTTCAACTTCGAGTTACAAGCACAATTAGAAAATACTGCAGATTTGTGATTTTTCCTGCAATAAAGTTAAAATTTCTGGAAAAAGATTACAATCTCTTGCATTTGAAAACTTAATTGAGTATTTTGAAATATTTTGTTATAAAAAATTTAAATTTCTTGAAACAATTTCAACTTCGAGTTACAAGCACAATTAGAAAATATTGCAGATTTGTCGTTTTTCCTGCAATAAAGTTTAAATTTCTAGAAAAAAAATTACAATCTCTTGCATTTCAAAGCTGCAGTGACAATTTAAAATGTTTTTTTTAACAGAAATTGCAATTTCTTTAAACAGTTTTAACTTTCATAAGAGAAAAATATTGCGTTTGTGATTTTTCCCGCAATAAAGTTGAGTTTTTTTTTGGAAGAAATTAGAATCTCATTCATTTCAAAGCTTCAGTGACCATTTAAAATTTGTTTTCTTATACAAAATATCAATTTTTTGAAACAGTCTCAACTTAAAATTCAAATCATAAGTGAAAAATATTCCAATGTTTCCTGCAATTAAAGTTCAATTTTCTAGACGTAATTCCAATCTAATATAATTTAAAGCAATTTAACAATAATTTTTCAAAAAATAACTTAAAAAGTCAAAAGTTTTCTCCTTCTTTACCACAAATTTATATTTGACTTGCATCCATTCGAATGCATTGGCCTGTAACACAAAGTAAAACAATACAAATTTAAATAACAACTTGTTTGTATAATTTTATACATCTTTTTCTAAATACTTCTCGCCTTAATTTGCCGAGGCCCATTGTTTTCTAATGCAATTCTCAGTCCAAAGTTGTAGTATTTTTTCTATGCACTTTCACTTTCTTTAACCTCTTCCCAATCCATTCCATAATTTTTTCGTCGATTTTTTTATTACTTCTCTTTGCCTCTTTGAGTGACATTAGCAGGCACTAAGAAAGTGCAATGATATCTTCTGTCTGCCTGTAATCACAACCACACAGGCCACACACAACATTGAAACATGGTTTAAGTCTTCTGAACGCCTTCAGCGCCTGCTTTGCTTTGGCCTGAAATATTGGCCATTTTAATTTTGCATTTACTAACGTTTCAAAACGCATATCACAATTGCTAATTGTCTCTCCACAGCCCCATAAACAAGCTCTGCAATCAAATTGTTTAGCCCAATCAAAAGTCAATTTACTAAAACGTTAAACTCTTTTTAATTACACTTTTCTTTCTAATCAAAACAACACAGTGCCGATCAATTGTTAAGTTTCTCTATACAAACCCGCCCAAAGTGGCCAATTGAGTAGTGATTTGCCTGAACAAATTTCAGCCCAATACTGCTCAGTTGCTCATTTGCCTTTGTCTCTTTTTGCAATATCATCAAAATAGTATTTAAATATTTAGTCTCCTCTAGTTTGCATTTTCATACATATTCATACTTGCTAGATTTGTTTGAAAGCTCATAAACCGAATAATAAAATGCCATACGAAGAAAGCAAACTGCAAACTGCGACTGCATAAAATTGCAACTCAACCACTCGAACTCAAACTTGAACTCGTTTTGTATGTTTCAGCACTTATACACTGTAAAAAATAAAAAACTATGATAATGTAAACATAAACAAAAACAAAAAACAAACGAAAATCGAACTTAAGCGCCATTTCTCTCATCAGTTTAATAAGTACGAGTAAGGCAGCAAATCAGCGTCGAAAAAATTAAGTAAATCAGAGCAGCGAGTACAATTTCAACTGTATGTAAGCATCGATTGTGCTCGCTCAAACTTTGAAATGTTTATACTAATCTATATATATATATATTTTAATTTCGATAAATACACCTTGGGTTCTTTTGTACGCATTACAGCGCTTTACACATAACACAGACAACAGATTTCTTTTCCCCCCACTAATTCTACGTTTACAATTCTTTTCAAATTTTTTTTATAAGAGCTTTAGTTTGTTAGTTTATAATAAAGCTGAATGTACTGAAATTGGTTTTTGATTTGCTAAATAAACAAAAATAAATACAAAAAAAAACGTAAAAAATTAATTTAATTAATAAAACAAAAAAATGTAAAAAACGAACTGAGTTGTTTTTGAAAAATATTTCATACAGGTAAAGAGTGACCAGATGGCAGTGATGAGTTTTCCAAAAGGGATGTTTCAACTGTAGGCAAAGTCGGCTTTAAATTAAATTTGTATTCAATTTTTATTTTGATTTTATTTAATTTTATTATTTCAATACAATATAAATTATTATTTTAACTATAGTTCAAAAGACATTGCACCGAGATTATAAAAATACACACTCTATATACAAACGACAACCAACAAATATGCACAAAACCCGCTAGAAAATTGTATCAGTGCACTACTTATATGTTCGACTTCATGAACGGCTTCAAGTACATTTCGAACGCCTGCGGCACCGGCTTCTGATTCAATGAGCTCTTCTTGGCCGCCTCGAAGATGCGCTCGTAGACGTTGCCATCATAGCAGCCCAGCACCGAACTCAGTACACGATCTTGAAAGTCAAAGCCATCGCAAATGGACACTGCTTCTGGGCGGATTTTTGCCAACACTACTTCCAAGCGTTCTTGCAATGCAGTCAGATCGTTGTCAGTCAAGTTGATGAACTGTAAACGTAGAATATGAAATTTGTAGAGAATTATTGGGTCTATTGGGAATCTAATATTATCTGTTATCAATGTTGAAGGTTAACTTAAAAAGTTGTCGGAAGGAAGCCAGAAATCGGTCAAAGGTAAGTAAGTTAAACTGATAAAGAAAACATGGACTGAATTGGTCACGACAATTAACGCTTTAGGGCAGTTTTGATGCCACTAAAAATTTGTTGACCTTAAAATGTTGCAGAAGATTGGTTAGCTGGAGTTGTATTCATTTCGTTTTCTTCAAAGAGAGGTCTATTTTGTTTATCTCAATGCATGAGAGTTCACTTAGATTTGGGAGAAGTGACTTTCCCCATTAAAGTTTTCGTTTCATTTTCTTTAGAAAGAACTATATTTTGTGTATCTCATTGCTTGAGAGTTCACTCAGATTTGTAAGAAGAGGCTTTCAATATTAAGATTTTCTTTTAATTTTTTTTTTAAAAGGAAGTATATATTGCAGGTCGCTCAGATTTGTGAGAAGAGGCTTTCCCCATGAAAGTTTTCGTTTAATTTTCTTCAGAAAGAACTCTATTTTGTGTATTTCAATGCTTCATAGTTCACTCAGATTTGTGAGGAGGCACTTCCCAATGAAAGTTTTCGTTTCGTTTTCTTGAGAAAGAAATATATTTTGTGTATTTTAATGCTTGAGAGGTCACTGTGATCTGTGAAAAAGGACTTTCCCAATTAAGGTTTTCGTTTCATTTTCTTCAGAAGGAAGTCTGTTTTGAAGTTCACTCAGATTTGTGAGAAGAGACTTTCCCCATGAAAGTTTTCATTTAATTTTCTTCAGAAAGAAGTCTGTTTTGTGTATCTGAATGCTTGAGAGTTTACTCAGATTTGTGAGAAGGGGCTTTCCCAATGAAGGTTTTCGTTTCATTTTCTTCAGAATGAAGTCTCTGATTTGTGGGAAGGCACTTTCCCAATGAAAGTTTTCATTTCATTTTCTTCAGAAATAAGTCTACTATATTTTGTGTATCTGAATGCTTGAGAGTTCACTCAAATTTGTGAGACTTTCCCAATGAAAGTTGTCTTGTACTTTGTAAAATTGCGACTAAAGTTTTCGAAACCCTATTAAATGAAAGATTACGCTTTGAAAATGATTAATATGCCTTTTGACCGTAAGCCAAAAGAGCTACTGATCTGAAATATGACTTTTTTGTAGTGCAACTCACAAGCTTTGCAACTCAAATATACTAAATGCAACAACTTCTTTTTGTTCAAATGACTCACATTTAGTTTGTACATCAATAATAAAAAATACATATTTTGCTTTTAGCTTAAATGAATCAACCAATTGGAAATTGTTTGACTAAAGAATTGAATTGAATATTTCAATAATTCCAAATTGTAATAATGAAAAGTTTTTATAATGTGCAGGTGTTACTTACCCTCAAAATATCGGCCATGTGTCGTTGTACGGTGTGCAGCAAATACAACTCGAGCAGATTCTCCAGCACTTTGTTGAGCTGTGGCGATCGTTTGGCCGCCTTGCGGCTGGTCACTTCAGTCAAAAATGTGCTGGCCACAAAGGCGCGTCCGTGCAGCTGTTTACAATTCACAACAAATAAATAATTTAAATAATTCGTCTATAAATATGCGCAATGCACTCACCTCGGCCGCTTGTGTCAGTTCAATGCCGGTGCAGTTAAGGGCCTCGGGTTGGGTCTGTCCACGCTGCAGGCGCGCACTGAAACTGTTGAAGGCAATGCGCGTTTTGCTGCAACACAACAAAGTTCAAATAAGATTGAAGAATTAACAAAAGATTCCAGAATTTATGGACAAATTCAAATGCGAAAACTAGAGAACTAAAAAGAAGAAAAAGAGGTTAGATTTGATCTGAGCGGGCACCATCTTTGAAATTCTCGTTTTCAACACTTCGCAGTCTTCTTTCTTACTTCGTGGCGGCATATTGCAGCGCCTTAACGAGGCACTGCCAGTCGCCCGTCCACTTGGGGAACTCCTTCAGTTCGGCACAATCGCCCAGATAGGCCATGGTGGGCATCAGCTGCTTGCCCGCCAACACGTCCGCCCACGTTTTCACGAGTATTTTGCCGACCTGCAGATACAGCACCGAGTTCTCGCCCTCGTAGGTGCACGCGGCCGTTGTCAGCGTGAACAAATTGCCCAGATTGGCCGCCGCCAGGTAGCCGTGACCGCCACACGACAGCCGCAGCCGTTCGATGCCGAACGCCGAGTCGTACGAACAGGAGGCCTTCAGCGTGCACGCCAGCGCGTGCAGCTCCGGCAGGCGCGAGTAGTCGTTGCGATTGATGGCGCTGGCCGTGGCCTGGTACAGCTTGTACAGCGAGCCCGCTGCCAGTCGATACGCAATGGCTGTCGCCAGCTCGGGAAAGAGCTTCAGCTGCTGCGTCACATGGTCAATGATCTGCGGCTCCGGCTCACTGCAATGTCGCGCAAAACGAAAGCAATTAGCAAACTTCGCGCGAGTTGCACGCAGGACGGCACTCACTCGGGATTGATGGGGCTCTGGCGGCGCACAGCCGAGTAGCGCGTGGCTATGGTGACCGCCTGTGCGTGCCACACCGCGTTGCCCAGCGCCACCATGCAGCGCACGTACACCATGGGAAAGTAGGCGAGCTGCGAGACGGGGCTCTTCACGAAGGTGCCGTCCGGCAGCAGTTTGGCGTTCTTCATCAGCATGTTGGTGCGCGGAATGCGCACATCCTTCAGTCCCATGTAGCCGTTGTTGACGGCCGTCAGCCCGATCTTCTTGCCAATGTCGCCGATGTCGATGCCCGGCAGCGGCATGTGCGTCTCCTCGTCGCGCACCTGCAGCACAAACATTTGGACGCCCTTCGGCTCGTTGTCGATGTAGAGCTGCGCCACCACGATGCAATAGTTGGCCGTTTGGCCCACTGAAATTCGTAGCGAAGCATTGAATGTGTATGTGTGTGTGGGTGTTTTGAACGAGTGTACTCACAACCGCCGGGCCACCACTTGTACGAGGTCAGCGTGGGCGTGTTCAGCACGAATTCATCGCTGCGACGATCGTAGTCGGCGCGCGTTTCCAGGCCGCGCAGAAACGTGCCGTGACCCAGCTCGGTCTGTGCATAGGTGCCGACGATTTCGAACTTTTCGGCGCGCTTGCCGAATTTCTCGTACTGTTCGGGTGTGCCTTGGCCGAGCAGCGCTCGGGTAAACATCACCACGTGCACGGCCAGCGGACTACCGGCGGGCATGAGTGCGGTGCCTATCGGGCCGTTTATTAGAGTTCTGTGAAAAGTGAGAATCAATTTAAAAATTATGAAGAAAAAAATAAGGGAACAAATGGAATAATTAATGTTAATGAATTGATATTTATAGTGTCCGACCGAATATTCGGTTTCGGTTTCGGTT
The DNA here is from genome assembly GCA_964056695.1 of Melieria picta. Classification (NCBI taxonomy): domain Eukaryota; kingdom Metazoa; phylum Arthropoda; class Insecta; order Diptera; family Ulidiidae; genus Melieria; species Melieria picta. Next base: position 10,868,300 of record OZ057400.1, read on the forward strand.
TCGGCCCAAATAAGTGGTTTCGGTTTCGGCTATTCGGCCATTTTTTGGCCGAAACTGAAACCGAAACCACTTTTCCAACGAAACCAACTTTCTAGAATATTTTTTACATTTTATTGTGTAGCAGATATATAGTGAAAGAAGGAATAATTCAGATGCCACCAATGTAAATAAACTTCTTTTTTTAGCATATAATATTAAATTATGTAATTTTGAATATTAGCGAGTAAGGTACGAAAGGGTGATTTTTTCATGTTTACGTTTTTAAAAAATGAATAAATTGTTTTTTTTAATAAGTATTTATTTATTTATGCTATGTTTGTTTGTTTGTTCTTTATTTACTTAATGTAAAATTCGTTTGTTGAAAAAAGTGCTTGATATGGTGATTTTTATTTCAACTAGAAAGTTTCGGTTTCGGCCGAATATTAAACAAAAACCGAATATTCGGTTTCGGCCCAAAAACGTGGTTTCGGTCGGACACTAGATATTTATAACTATTTAACTAGTCAACTATTAGATAAATTATCACTTAATTACTTTTTCCAATCAATTGTTTAGATAACTAAATAGTCAACTTTTACATTCAATCAACTAATTAGTTAACCAGTATTTTCCTCCAACTTGTAGTCGACCAATATTTACCAATAATATTTACTTTCTACTGACTATTTAGTCAACTAATAGGTCAACTATTCTTTCTTAATCAGCTATATAGTTAATTATCTCGTTAACCAAGTAATAAATCAAGTAATAGTTAACCAATATTTGCCTTTAAATAATATTTGTAACAAATAATTTGTCAATATTTAGTTTCTACTGACTATTCAGTCAACAAATTGGTCAACTATTCTGTCTTAATCAGCTATATAGTTAATTAACTCTTTAACTTATCTTTCTCAACTAATTGGTCAACTATTTGTTTTTAACCACATATTTAGTCAACTAGATCTTCAATTAGTTAACCAATATTTTCCTCCAACTAGTAGACAACTAATATGTGTAACAAATAATTTGCAAATGTTTACTTTCTGCTGACTATTTAGTCAACTATTTGTTCAACTATTCTTTCTTAATCAACTGTATGTAATTAATTAACTCTTTAACTTATCTTTCTCAACTAATTGGTCAACTATTCTTTTTTAAGGGGGCTTTCCCGTTTTTCGGTTTCAAAAAATCGTTTTTTTTTACAGAAATCGATTTATAAATACTATAACAATATGAAGCCAAAGTTTCATAATGAAATATGCAATAGTTTTGAAGTTATAGCCAAAAATGTTTCGGCGCGCACAGCCTCGCGTACGCTCCGCGCTTTTCTTTAAACGCGTTTTTCTCGAAACTATGTTTTTGTGACGTTTTTTACACTTTTTTTCGGATCTAATGAACCGATTTGGATAAAACTGAATTTCACGTGTTCACAAATGAATTCTCTATCGCACATCATAGGATTTTTTCAATATTGTGAAATTTAGATTTTTAACAACACTTTTAGTACCAAAACTTTGCAAAAAAAATCGATTTTTTTTTCAAATTTGCGCCAAATTGCACCAAGTTGAAATTTTTCAAAAATCCTCCGATGTGCGATAACTAAAACTATGTAATTAATGAAAATGATGGTCAATTTGATTTCAGATAAACCGTACCCGAGAAAAGTGTAAAAAACTGGGAGTATGTTTTCCAAACAAGGCAACATAAGTACTTGGCAAGCCGGCAGCCATTTTGTTTTTTTTCCAAAAAAAAATTTTTTTCAACTCACTATTGTAACAACAAACAAAATAAAAAAGAATTACAACATTTTATCAAACTGTCTTTCCAAAATTAATTCTTGAAAAACACCTCATTTTTCGACGAAAAAACGGAAAAGCCCCCTTAACAAAGCATTAAGTCAACTAATTTTTGAACTCATCTTCCTAAACCAAACAAATGACTCTAAACCAATTAGTTAAATTTTATTTCCAACCAACAATTTAGTCAACTACTCAATGAACCAATACTTAACTAATTAGTCAATCAACCAATATTTAACTAATTAGTCAACTATTTAGCTAGTCAACTTCTACTTTCTGCCAAGTACGTGGTCACTAAATTAGTCAACTGATATTATCATATAGTACAACTCTTACTTCACTATTTAATCAACTGGTTAGTCAACAGATACTTTCTTTCCATCGAAAATTAGTCAAATGAAATTTTCCACCAACTATTAAGTCATCTAATTAGTTGCTAATATTTTCAGCGCACTATTAAGTCAACTGATTAGTCAGCTAACATTTTCATTCAACTGTCTGGTCAATTCATACTATCATTAACAAATAAGTCAGCCAATATTATCAGCCAACTATTTAGTCAACTAATTAGTAGGTTCATACTTTCAGCCCAATACATATTTAAATGAATAATTTCTCAACATGTACCTGCTACTAACTACTTAGTCAACTAAGTAATCAACTAACATTATCATTCAACTTTTAGTCAATTCATATTTTCTGCCAACTATTTGGTTAGCAAATTGCTCTTCTAATATTATCATCCAACTGTTTAATTATTTAGTAAGTCAACTCATACTTTTTGCTAATTATTTGGTAAAGAAATTGGTCAACTAATATGATGACTAATTACAACAAAGCCACTACATCACTACTACTTATCAAGACTAAGCCAAATATTTACTCGACTCAATAGTCAACTTTTACTTTTTCCAACAATTTAGTCTACAACAACTTTAACAACTAATATTTTCATCAACCTTTTTATTAAACTTGTTAGTCAACTCATACTTTTCGCCAACTACTCGTATAATCATTGGTACATTGGTCACCAAATGTTAATGTCACGTATGTTAATATTATTTCGTCAATTATTTCGTCCACTAATTAGTCGACTCATACTTTCTTCCAACTAATTGGTAAACAAATTAATCAACTATTGTTTTAACCCACAAATTGGTCAATTCAAGTTATCAGCCTACTATTTAGTCATACTTTCTTGCAACTTTTTTGGTCAACTAGTATTTTCAAGTCACAATTTAGTGAAGTAATTTAACAACTAACGTTGTCAGACAACCATTTAGCCAAGTGATTACTTTCTCATACTTTCATCTAACTATTTGGTCTACAAAATATTGCAGTTAACTAAAATTTTCAACCCACAAAATAGCCAACTAAGTAATTAATTAATTTACATTTTCAACCCACAGTTTATGTAACTAGTTAGTTATTTCATACTATGTGGTCAACAAAATAAGTCATCGAATATTTTCAGCCCAAAATTTAATCAACTAACTACTTAATTTAGTCAACTAATTCATCAATTTATATTTCCAACAAACTAATTAGTCTAGTCTAGTCAACAAACTACTAGTTGGTCTACGCGTTCTGCCAATTATTTGCTCACCAAATTAGTCAACTATGATTTCCCACCAACTAATTATAGTTGGTCACCAAATTAGTCAACTAATATTTTCAACCAACTATTCAGTCAACTCATATTTAGTTCAACTCTTAGTGCACCAAAATGTTGATCTTTTGTCATAACTGAATTTCTAATAATAAACTATAAACTAGTCAACTATTTTGGGGCAATTACAACTCATCAAGTATGGGTACTGAGACTAGCAACTGGGTACCATGACTCACGGATAGATCTCTGTGCCGCCGGGATTTAAACGTTCTTGCAGCGCTCTTAGCTTTTTGGCCGCATCGACGGCTTGTTTGACACTTCTGTTGTAGAGATCTTCATACGACAAATGGTCCAACCACACCGGATCATCCAAGTTGTCATACAGTTTTTCTTCTACAAAAGTACGAGAAGAACACAATTGAAAAGTTATTTAAACATAATTTATTTAAACATAATTTATTTAAACATAATTTATTTAAACAAAAATTCAATTAAAAACCATTTAAGCTCCATTTAAAAATGTGAAAATTACAAATGTAAATAGAAACAAATATTCAAGACTCATAAAAATTCACTTAAAATGGGACAATTGTTTCCAATATCGAAATTTGATTGAGTTCAACATTCTTCTTGAAACTTATTACAATATCATTAAAAAATTGTCTATTCTTGTCGAAAGTTGAACTTCGACTCATAGATTTGCGTTAATGCATACAACACACTCACAGCACTGAGTCACTGGTAAATAGTTTTTAACCCATTAGCGCCTAAACGGGGTTTTTTAAGACCCTTGTCAATACGAATTCGAATAACAAACGAACGTGGGGAAGTGAAATTTCTAGGAAATTGTTATTGTATTGACAGCAAAAAATCTAAAATGACATTTTTTGGTATCCAACGTGGTAACTTGCAATCGTAAGCTACGAAAAACTGATTAAAAACGACTTGAAAGGTGTTGGGTTAAATCCATATATAAACTTTTTGACAAGATATTTTTATATATTTACGAAGCTTTATAAAGACGTTTCAAAGTCTGGTCTACTGTATGAAAACGGGTTTGAGTTTTTTATTATTTATTTATTTTTCAAAATTTTTAAATTTTGAAATTTAGGTCGCAATGATGATGATGAATTAGATATTCTTTTCGATTTCGATTAAAATCAAAATAAAGTAGCAGTGTTCCTGTGAAAAATCCTGTTTTTTTAATAAATAAATAATAGTAAATAAAAAATAATAGTAAATAAAAAATAATAGTAAATAAAAATAACTAGCTGCAACTTTTTCAATTTGCATTTTTATGAATTGTGCACAGCAGATTTAGAAAGTTTAGGCCGAAATTTGTTTGACCCACTAACGTCTCAACGAACTTTTTTAAGACCTTTTCAGCGAATCTCCCAGTACAAACTCAAGCGTAAAAAATTTAACCAACAAGATTTTAAAATTTTGTAATTTTCCGAAATAGATTTCCAAGTTTTAGGTATTTTTTACAATTTGGCAAAAATCAAAATATTAAAAGGAAACTTTTTCAGGTGGAATTATCAATTTTTTTTGTAAATAAATTATACACACATTTTTCAATTTTCAATTTTATTTTTAAATTCTAAAAAAAAATTATAAAATAAAAAAATTTGACCAAAAAGATTTTAAAATTCTGTGATTTTCCGAAATAAGTTTACAAGTTTCAGGTATTTTTTACAATTTGGAAAAATAAATCAAAATATTAAAAGGAAACTTTTTCAGGTGGAATTATCAATTTTTTTTGTAAATAAATATGTGTATACATTTTTCAATTTTCAATTTTATTTTTAGATTCTAAAAAAAATTATAAAATAAAAAAAATTATGCCAAAGAGTTTTTAAAATTGTGTGATTTTCCGAAATAGATTTACAAGTTTTAGGTATTTTTTACAATTTGGATAAAGTTTTAGGTATTTTTTTACAATTTGAAAAAATCAAAATATTAAAAGGAAACTTTTTCAGGTGGAATTGTCAATTTTTTTTTGTATATAAATATGTGTATACATTTTTCAATTTTCAATTTTATTTTTAAATTCGAAAAAAAAATTATAAAATAAAAAAATTACGCCAAAGAGTTTTAAAATTGTGTGATTTCCCCAAATTTTAGGTCCATGGAAAAATTCAAAATATTAATTTCAAGTGAAATGCCTTGTTTTTTGTAAATAAGTATGTATACAACTTCTTCAAATCGCATTTTAATGACATTTTTATAGCAGATTTCAAAAGTTATTCGACTTTGTATCGAAAATGACAATGCAAGAAATTCTTGAAAAACATGCCTCCAGACGCTGATGGGTTATTTTAGCAAAAACAATCCAAATCCGGCCGCACGGTGCAACGGAAAATGAATAAATCATGCATTCACGTGCTGTATTCGCTTGAATCGTTTGAATGCAACAAAACATCGACGATGAAGGCGAACGAAATTCAAATGATTCGTATTGAACCTGCTGTATGGTTTCTTCTCATTTGTTTTATGTGCTCTATTTACACATTATTTCCTTTTTTATTCGATTTAATTACAGTGTTGGCAATCGTTTATTTAATTCATGAGATTTTAAATTTTAATTCACATTTTGCCGCTGAACAGTGCTCGTACATACTTATATGTAATGCAAATTGTCACTGCCGGTGTGGAAGTTGCCATTGAACCACAAGATCATTGAACCAGGACGCTTATAAGACACTCACAGCCACTTGGATCGCGCCGACACACTTTCGCTCGGCAGCGGCCATCAACTCACCGACTAGACGCTTCATCTGCAGCCAATTGGGATCGCCAAAGTACCACGTCGCAAACTCATCCACATCGACGGTGGCATTCTGGCGCTCTTTGACCAGATCGGGATTAACGCGCTTTGGTACCGCAAACGACATTGTAGCCGAGATGGATTTATGCTTTGGACAAGCTCGCGCTGACCTCACTTTGCCGCTGTAATTATATATATTTTACTTATCTGATAAGTTGTTTTGATTATTGTTTATTGATAATTCTTTTTTTTTAATTTTTATTTTCAGCGCAACCACTCGCGACCAGCAGCTGTGTGCGACTGCTGTGACTCAATAGCTGCCTTTGTAGTCAGAGGAGACAACAGCGCCGCCTGCCAAGTGTCTACAGTGGCTGGCTGAAGCTTTTCGAAGAGCTACAAAGAGCAATGCAAGAGGAAAGCTTTTCGATCGAGTAAAGAGAAAATCAAACTCCATACAAAATTGGGCCGACTAGAAATAACAAAATTGAAATATGCGCCGGCTCGTACGTAAATACTTGTAAGTACCGAAAAATAATTTTAACAATCAGAACAACTCGAATGAAATTTTTTAAATGGAACATTCAAAAGAAACTTATTGAAAATGCGAGCTTAATTCGCAAGCAATCACTGAGCATTGGCGCTCATCATTAATTTTTAATTATTTTATTTTGAATGTGCTTTGTTTTTGTACCAGTATTTGTATTTCTGAGAGTTATTTTGTTTACGAAAGGTTCAGTATTGAAACAATGAATTGATAATATTCGAAACAGATGCAATAAATCAGAAGTCTTCTAGGCTCATCAAATGGCGCCTGTTTAATTGTCGGCGGAGCGGGGGAATAAAACTCGGTTGTAGTTCGTTCTGGGTGTGTTTATTCGCGGGAAGTTGATTTCCAAATGACTAGAAGAAGCGTTGAACAATATAAAAATAGGAGGAAGACAAGTACAAAAGGAGAAGGAAAGGATCGGATTAGTGATGCGATCGACAGATCACTAAAGACTAGCCAGAGCCTTTCGTCTAGTGTTATCTAGGGAAACTATGGGCATAAAGATGAGGTAGAAACGATACAAAACTTCCTGGGCCAGTGCACGGCTCTGCAGGAACCGGGGGTGGGGATTCATAACGAACCTGGCTAGCGACATTTTGGGACAGCTCCGAAGGCCGAACTGGATTCCGACTGTTGATTAGCACCAGAGCAAGGAGCACCAGAAGGACTCACAATGGGTCATTTTTGGCTTCAAACGTAACTGCGGTCTATGCTGCACAAGCCCTTTCCTATCTAACCTAAACATAGTCACAAGAATAACGAATTTTATTACCCAATCATCCATCTTCTTTCAGAAACACCGTTTGAATTGCAAACTTCAAAAAGTTGTGCCTCCGCCAGGCACTCACAGAGAACTCTCACAATGAACAATAATGAGTCTCAGTGAAATTTTAGATTTTCGCATACTAATCTGTCTTATTTCACTTTCGTTTTCATTAGTTTCAATTTAAACTTGAGCAACACAATTAATTTTAATTTAATTAATTTTTTCTTGAAAGAAGGTAAATTTATTAACCTGAAATTATATAATTTTTATTTCATTTCATTTCTTTTTTTCAGTCTATGGCCTCAAATTGTTAAGATTAGAAATCGTTAAGCATAAATAACAACCAGGACGATCTATTCAAGGTAAGATCTATTCAATTAAGGTCCCTTTTTTCTTATTATTTCTCATCTCTTCAGTCAAATCCTTCACAAAATCCTATTCTTCTAATCAATTGCGATAAGTAGCAGTCACTGTGAAAACGGGCCTTAGAGCCGGTATTGCGCTTGCTTTTCTCACAGAAGCCTCGTTATCCACAAGAAGTAATTGAGAATTATAATAAATGCACAAGTGATCTCTTGGCAGATAATGGCAAGACCTCCAAGTGTGAAAAGAAAACTACCAACCGCCTTTCCAATTCGACGTTAAACGGTAGGTTCCTTCTCTCTTCTCCCATCCGAATGGATCCAACGGATCCCAACGGATGCATCCGTTTCAATTGTGTTCTAACACATGTTGAAAAAACAATGTAGCATACACATTTCAAATGAGTGGAATGTGTGGCATCACAATAAGCCATAAATAGGTCCAAATGTGTCTCATACAGAGCCGACCACTATAACCGAGATACGAACCTAACCTGATTTGAAGAAATATTTTTATTTTGACTTAATTTCATATACGCTCCCCGACTAGAGACTAAGTAGTATACTTATGAATCAGTAACAAGCAGAGATTCCTTTAATCTGAAGGACCAAAAGACACATCGATAGACTAATATGGCCGATAAAATTAAACTCAGTCATAGCTCTGGCATTGAGCTCAATCAAGTCAAATTTAGTTTGAGCTTGATGAGGATGCAGTAGAATCAGTCAAGCATCTGCCATGTCACTGTCCATCACTTAAGGAACTCTAGCCCCTTTGATAGACACGCAGAGAAAGCTGATGCACAGATTTCTGACCTTCACAATTTCCTCACCAAGACCAAATGCTTCCCTAAAAATGTCCTCATCAATACCAAATACTACTGTGTCCAAAAAATAAGGTGACATTTGAATTTAAACTGCGCGAGTCGAAGGATTTGGAGAATTTTTTTTTTTTTAGTCAATAGTCAACAAGGAATATTATTTGAACGTTATGCGTCGTTTGCGTAACGCTATCCGCCTAAAAAGGCCGGAATTGTGGAAAGACAATTCTTGGTTTTTACACCACGATAATGCACCATCCCATACTGCACTCGTAATTCGTGATCATTTCGCCAAAAACTCAAGATTCAAGCCGCAGCGAAGACGGAACTAAAGGCCATCCCGGAAAGTGACTACAATCAGTGTTTCGAAGATTGGAAAATCCGTTGGCATAAGTGCATTGCATCGGGAGGGGATTACTTTGAAGGGGATGAAATTGATTTGGAAGAATAAATAAAGAATTTTCAAAATAAATACAATGTCACCTTTTATTTTTTGGACACAGTAGTAGTTCCCAAAAGATTCCATTTGAATCTACAGGGGACCTAACAGATAGGAAATGACACTAATATTCAAATTGAAGAGCTTCACAATGGATTCAACAGGGTCTTCTTCTGCTATCTAAGCTTACCTAACCTTTACTGTGTTTGAAGAGTATATTTTGTAAAAAAATTTAACGATTTAAATTGATTTAGTTCTTGCTTTAAAAATAAAAAAAAATTATATTTAATCTATGAGTAGGTAATTAAGTTATATTATTATTATGTATTGTTTTGTGTTGAAATTTATTCTACGCTTACTTATTCAACCCACATATGCCGATCGTACTACAAGTAGTACTGCATTAACTGTGCTTTAAATTTGCTAACCGATACCCTAAAATATAAAATGCATATCCGGGTTAAGGTCGAAAATTGTCATTCAAGTATCAATGATTTTCAACCACATATTCGCATTCATCCACAATTTAATACAAAGATAGAACTCCAAGCGCTTAAATTATTTTCAAGTTTCCTTGCATTTAATTTAATTGAATTTGTTGACTTTTTGTGCATCCGTACCCAGCTTTTGATGTCTTACTAGCAGGCAAATCGTACCGAACAAAGTTTTTCAAGTCGCACTTTTCGGTATTCAAATAAGCGAATACATTGACCTACGCACAGCCAAAAAAGACTTTGATTAGAAAAATATTTGATAATTTTAGAAATTTGTGTTTGACTCAAAAGACCAATTGTCGAGCAGTGTATAAATTGTTGAAAATTTTAAGGAAACACAACAGCTTATAAAACGATTTCTGATGTTTTAATAAAAATCTCCATGCAATGAGTTAGAGTGTAAATGCTTAAATATAGACAAAATTAATATTCAAAATTTTTGCTATGCAATTAAATTTTTATATTTATTTCAATTTTTATATACAAAATTGTATGTACAAGTCAAAAATACAATAGGAAAATATACAAAAATATTTTCGACTCGACAAAATTTCCTTCTGCCATAAGTAATTTACAAATTGGCTTTCAAGAAGGGCTTCAAATATTTCTCAAACGAGTCCGGCACCGGTTTTTGATTCATCGGACTCTTCTTGGCCGCATCGAAAATTCGCTCGTACACATTGCCATCGTAACAGCCCAAAACCGAGTTCAGCTCACGATCGTGAAAGTCGAAGCCATCACAAATGGCTACCGCATTGGGACGCAGTCGCTTCAGTACCGACTCCAGACGTTGTTGTAACGAGCGCAATTCAGTATCGGTGAGTGGCACAAACTGTGCGGCAAAAAATTTATTAAAAATTGAAAGAAGAAAGCATTAAAAAATTTAATTAATAATTAATTTATCAAAATTGACAACAACAAATAAAAGAAATTTTATGAAATTTTCAATAATCGGTGAGTGATCAGTTTTTAATGGAAAACATAGTAAAAAATATTAATATAGTAAAATTTTCAAACAATTTTTGGCAAATTTTCGACTGACTAAACAAGTTTTCTATTTCAAGGCGATTTTCAGTTAAACAAATCGCTCAAAAGTGCTTGAATTCAATGGCGAGAACTTCAATGAAAATGTTGGCTGTTCTGCAGTGATCTCGAATTTCGTTAGATCAACATGTTGGTCAGCGTTTATGTACTCACAACCGTTTTTAAATCATGTTTTACCACTCATGAACTCTGCCATGGCAAAAGCAATCAACACCCTAAACTTGGTTCATCAATTGAAGTTTAAAACTAAACTCAGTATTGTCTCTTTGTTCAATACTCATTTTTGCACTGATGACATGAACATACTTTCACTTCAGACGCTATAACTTTGCTTAGACTAGAAATCGAGAAAAGATGTACCTTTCCTAAGCAATAAGTCTCATATGTAGCGCCACCAAAAATGCCATGTTTCAAAAGTCCTAATTCAAAAGTTACTTTGAACCGCATCTTGTATACAAGTTTTGACAGCAAATCGTTTGATTTGAAAATATCTATGTTTTATCTTACAACTTACATGCATTATATCGTTCAAATGACGTAGTGCAGTGTGGACCAAATACAACTCCAGTATATTCTCCAACACAGCATTTAATGCAGCCGAGCGTTTGGCGGCCTCTGTGCCGGTTATGTGCTCGAGGAATGTGGCAGCAACGAATTGACGTCCATGTAGCTAAGATTTTAAATTAAATTTAAATTTCATTTTCAACTATGATCGATCAAAATTATGAATGTAAGAGTGTATATCTGTCTTGTAAGAACTTTTTGCTTTTCAAAATAGTTGCAATTTGTTTGTCTATGTTGAAAAGAAAAATTCATACGGGACACATGAAATTTTTAGAGCCATAAAAGAATTTTGCTGAAATATTTTTTTTCATTCACCCTTTCGAAGCTAATTTTTCATTAATTTCTCCCGGATTCATACCACCCATATTTACTCATCTGTCTTCCCATCTTGAAAATCAAAAGTTCATATGGGTCACAGATGCCCCATGGCACAGTGATTCGTTCCATAGACAAAATTCAAAAAATTTATAGTCTCAGAATTTAACAATTTTGATTTCATTTGAAAGGTAAAACTCCAACTAAGAAAACCCCAAAAAATCTGTGCGAAAAAATAATTAGTGCAATTGCAAGAGCTGCTCAAATTCGGAACTTTTTTCACAAAAAATTGTAAACACATATTTTCTGTTTTTTAGTCTATTGAGTTTTTAAATACATGGTTACCAAGAAGTTGCTAAAACGTTCAATATAGATTAAGAAATGATGTGGCCATTTTCGCTTTTAACGTTTTCTCAAAATTTTCAAAGCTGAAGCTTTTACCTCACTTTTAATTTAAAATATTTTTCAAAATTAAAAATCTGAAAATTGGCAAAACTTAGAGGAAAATATCTAAAAAGTATGTGAAAGTATGTTCCTGGATTTTATTTTATTTTAAGAAGCATTCTTTCTTTGTCGGATAATGTAATTACATTCTCCGATAACTTCCGATCTCAGGAAATAATTCAATTTAAAAAGTGGTCTAAACACCTATTTTTCGACAAAATTTATTTAATTTATCCCTAAAAGTATGCAATCAGCATGAAAAATTTAGAAAACTGCACAAATGCAAAACATACGTCTATTATTATCATTTTTATTGCAAAACTAAAGGGTCCTAAGACAATTTCTGTTACTCTTAGCAATTACCAATGTTGAAGTTACCGATTAAATGTAAAATCTGAAAAATCTAGCCAACATACTTTGTGCTATAACTCACCAAAAATGACGAAAATTGCAAATTTAAGTCTCAGGCATTGCCAAACTACAACAGTTTAAGAAAAACGGAGATGGAGATTTCACTTCAGCAGACCATGATTAACTAGTATACCAAATTTTATGAAGAACGGACCACTCCTTCTAATTTTGTCCCGCGGTTGTATGGAGTCGAATCACTGTGCATGGTCGTGAAAGTGTTAACAAAAATAAACAAGTGCAGATAATTTACCACGGCAGTTCATACGGGCCACATATGCCCCATGGTCGTGAAAGTGTTAATAAAAATAAACAAGTGCAGATAACTTACCACGGCAGCTTGTACCAGCTCGATGCCGGTGTTATTGGACGCCTCCTCCTGCGTTTGTCCTTCGCCCACACGTCGCGACAAATTCTCAAAAGCCACACGAGTTTTGCTATGTGCACAAAAAAACACACACAATCCCATTGTACTTGACACAATCCAAAATATTCTTTCTCGAATTGTTCAACTTACTTGGCGGCCACATACTGCAGCACCTTGACGATGCACTGCCTCGTGTTGTTCCACTGCGGCGGCTGACGCATGCGCTGCACCTCGTCAAAGTACTCGACCAGCTGTGCCGGCTGCTTGGCCTGGCCCAGCTGCATCCAGGCCTTGATCAGATAGCGGCCGACCTGCAGCAGCAGCACCGTGTTCTCGCCCTCGTAGGTGTTTGCGGCAACGGCATTGCCATAGATGGTGCTGAAATTGGCCGCAGTCATGTAGCCGTGACCGCCGCACGCCAGTCGCAGCCGCTCAATACCCTCGGAGCCGTCGGTGGTGCAGAGCGCCTTCAGTGCGGACGACAGCACATGCATGGGCAGCATCAGCGAGTATTCGCCGTCGGCGACCTCCTTCAGCGTGCGCGCATACATCTCCCACATGTACTTGGCGGATAGATGGTAAGCAATGCCGGTGGCCATCTCCGGCAGCAATTTGAACTGTTGCGTTACATGATCCATGATCTGCACTTCAGGTTCGCTATGCAGTTTTATGAAAAACATTCAATTTTACTAAATTGCTAAAATATTTACAGCATTGCATGCACTAACTTTGGATTGATCTGACTCTGGCGGCGCACGGCTGCATAGCGCGTCGCTATGGTCGCTGCCTGCAGCAACTGCGTCGGAATCTGATGGACTATGAAGCAGCGGGTAAAGACCATTGTGAGGTAGTTGAGTTTCGAGGCGGGACTCTTGACGAAGGTGCCATCGGGCAGCACTTTGGCGTTCTTCATCAGCATGTTCGTGCGCGGTATGCGCACATTCTTGAGCCCGAGGAAGCCCTGATTCACGGCCAGCATGCCCAGCTTCTTGCCAATCTCGCCAATGTCAATGCCCGGCAGCGGCATATGCGTCTCCGTGTCGCGCAGCGGCACAATGAACATCTGTATACCTTTGTGCACGTTGTCGATGTAGAGCTGCGCCACCACCATTGCATAGTTGCAGGTGTGACCCACTGCAGGAAAAAAGGAGCAGAGAGAGAAAGCGTTTAGTCAAGTAACATACATATAGTTTGTCAAGTAAATGTTTGCAATTTTAAAGAAGGTAGAAAATTATTTTGAAAAGCTTATATTATAATAACAGAAATTGCAATATTTTGAAATTATTTGAAAAATATAGATTAATTGAATATTTCACTCTCATATAATATCAAAGTAATGTCTATTTGATTCGCGTATTGAAGGGCGAATTGATTTGAAAGTATCTCCTGGACGACCCAGAAAACTGTCTGACAGAGAAGAAAAATCATCCGAAAAGTTCGTGAAAACCCCCGTATCTCAATAAGGGAAATGGCTTTGGATATAAAAATTGAATGCGGAACTGATGTATCTCATGAAACTGTTCGGAACTGTACGGCGCCAAATTTTCAATGCAATATTGGTTTTGAAAGAAGACGAATTTTTTGACAGTTTGAAGTATAGCTTCATTTCCTTTTTGATTTTTTACACTGTTTTTCATTACACCTAATTCTGTTTTTACACGGTCTTTTTTTACACGGTTTTGATTTAACACGGTTTGAAAATAAAATAATTTTAAATTTTTTTACACGATTTTATTCCATTTAGCACGATTCAAAATTTGTTGGGCTTAAATTTTGTTTGTCAAATTTAATTTTTCCGAAATATGTTCATATGACAAATTTAGGGAAATTCCCTTTTTGTGGATACAAGCAAATTTACTTATCAGAGCAATTGAAATGTGTTAATATTTTGTGAACTATCAATGCAATCAGACGTATTTGAAAAAACAGTTTTTATAGGCAAATTAGTTTTTCCAATGTAACATTTATTTTAATCTTAACGCATTAAGATAAAAGGTAAGCCAAAAAATATTTTATATTTATTCAGTTATTTATATTTTTTTATTTTTGTTAAATATTTTATGTATCCCTGTTTTTCACTAATTTTAATAGGTTTTAGAGATAAGGAACCAATCACCTATTTTTGCATGCGATCAATGTCTTTTTTTACACGGTTTTTCCTGGAACCAATCTACCGTGTAAAAACAGAATTAGGTGTATTATTATTAATCTATATCTTAAAAAAAATTTATAAGCTTTTCAAAATAATTTGTCTACCTTTTTAAGCTTGCAAACATTTACTTGACAAACTGTATATGATTCATTTTGCTCGAATACGCACGCCCGCCCGGCCACCATTTATACGACTCCAGATTGGGCGTGTTCAGCACAAATTCGTCGGTTGCGCGATCATAGTCGGCGCGCGTCTGAATGCCGCGCACATTGGTGCCGTGCGCCAGTTCGGTCTGCGCATAAGTGCCGATAATGCTGTAATTGGCAGCCGGTTTGCCGAATTTCTCGATCTGCTCCGGCGTGCCCTGACCCCGAATCACGTCGATGAACATGGTCATGTGTGTGGCGAACGGATGATTGCCGGGCATCAGTGCCTGACTAGCCGTGCCGTACATCATGGCGCTGCAAATATAAAATTTGTGAATATTATTCAGTAATAAGTTTAACTTGAATGTATGAAAACTGATTCATGAATAGTTCTATAGTTCTATAAGAGACACACTCGGAGGCCTATTGTGAGGCCCATTGTGATACCACATATTTCACCCGTTTTTTAATAGTTTTTTTATATTTATATACTAGTATAGTATAGTATATATTTATATATATTTATACAGTATAATCTCGATAATTCGGACACTAGCTAATCCGGACACGTAATTGATTTCTATTGTAGACTCTGTAATCCGGACACCACAGATTTTATTTAACTCAGACATCCGGACACACATTTTTGTTTGCTTTTTTACGGGGAGTCCCCATTTTCTATTTAAATATATGTTTTCATAAAATGCAAGAAGAAAGATGCAAGAAGAAGAATGCAAAAGAAATTCAAGTGAAAACCTATATGCTTTCTCTTCCTGTCGTATTTGCTGGTTCAGGTGTGAAATAGGAGGTTGCATAAATTCAAGTGGTGTTAATTAATTATAAAAATTGTAATTTAACTGTGTGTTCTCTTCCTGTCGTATTTGCTGGTTCAGGTGTGAAATAGGAGGTTGCATAAATTCAAGTGGTGTTAATTAATTATAAAAATTGTAATTTAACTGTGTAAACTACATCAAATATTAACCCTTTCGCTATTTTGTTGCCATATGGCAACATGCTACTTTGTGGACGTCTGCATCCTCTATGGTTGCAAGAATACATTTTTTTGTTGGTCTTTAGAATAGTTTGAAGTTTTAGGAAAAATACGAAATTAATAAACTAAAGTTTAAACTTTAAGTTTAAAGAAGAAAAGTTTAATGGTATATCTTGACACAGTAAAGGAAGAAGAAGCAGAAAAATTTAGAGAACTTTTTAATTTGATGTTTTGTTTCAATTTAGATACTTCTTTTTTTTTTTAATTTTGGCTGAAGTAAATGAAGAAATATTCAAATTTTCGTTATGCGTAAAAAGTTTAATGTTTAAGTAATTATTACAGCCACAACGATATGGTTTCTCTCATAGAAATACACTCTAAAATACAGGGTCCGATTATAAAAATTAAAAAATTTCTTATGGGATGTTGCTAATATAACCATAGAAGCCTAAGACGTAAAATTTAAAATTTTAACTTTGCCTAGTAAAAACCTGTAGCGAGGTTAACAATGGCACCTATAGTTAAAAAAAAAAAACGTAAATTTTAAACGTTGGGCCAGAAAAAAGAAATTCTAAACATAATAAGTCGAGAAAAGTCACTTCGTCAACTGTCAGTGGAGTTCAGTGTAGGCAATTCTACAATTTCTACAAACATGAAACAAAATTTTGCCAAACGAAAATTACTAATTTCTTTCAAAACCCTTAAAAATGTTTATAAAATATTAAAAATTAAATGCTTAAGCAAAAATAATTATATTCCAATAAAAAATAATAAGTTTCATTTGTGTTCCGCAGTATTTTTATCGATTTTTTTGTAATCTTGGTAATCCGGACATTTCGATATTTCGGACAGTATTTGGTTTTCAATTGTCCGGATTATCGAGATTATACTGTATTGTGAAATATTTCCATTATTCGTGAATAGTTAATTAGTAGTTCAACTGATATATAGCGAAATATTTCCATGTATTATAGAAATCGGAATTTTCGTAATTGACAAATTTACTCTTGTAAACGCTTTGAACCGCATTAAGTTAGGTTAGGTAGAGAAGGGTGTGTTCGGCACGTTTTGCACTTTCACTTGGAGTCCAAAATGGTCCAATGTGAATCCCCTCTTAAATCCCTCAGTTTGACCTCTTAATTAAAGAGAGCAGATCCGAAATTTAAGGGCATAGTGGCACAGGAAATTCTTTTTCGTTTCTATTTCTCCTTCATCTCCGAAGCTTTTGCAGACATCACTGGCGCCTCTCGCCATTTGACGGCATAGATCCAATGGCGCAGTGACCAGTATGGATTCCAATGCCTACAATGTCCAATGGAAGTTCGACTCAGAGATAATACAAAACGCATTTTCCTCAAAGAAACGGAGAGCCATAGTGGCCGGCAGGAGCTGCAATCGGTTCTGCTGCGCCATGAGGACTTAATGTCTTTTTTGGTTTTATGTGTTCGAATTGGTGAGGTGTACACAAAGTTTTATTTAATAAAACAGGAACGGTTTTATTTCGTCAAATCCCTTTCACAATTTTCAATACAATGACAAACATAATGAAACTTAAAGGACGATTGCTTCAATAAATATATACAGATTTAGTACAGTGAGTATGTGTACAGTATATTAACACCCATTCTTAATGAAGGTATCTTAATTCTTCTGCTAAGGAAGAAGTCTCGCTTTATATTTTGAGGCATGTCCTTTCTCGTCTTGCTTAATGCGAAAACCACTTAGATTTTAATAGTCTTTTTTGCTCAACCTGTCATACATACATACACACATTGACAGGCAGATATCAGAGAAAGCCCAGGCTTATCAAATTCGCTGGTGGACAAAGCAACCTCCTTTCTTGCCATCTTGTCCGCTGCTTTCTGATGTCTTGCTGACATGCAATCGACAAATGAGTTTAAAATTCTTTTTAGGACCCGAAAATTACCTTATAATTACTTTATTTTTGAAAAAATTCAAAAATTTACATAAACTTACGGCCATATTTCGTCGCCACCAGGATTGCGTTTTTGTTGTAGACTTTTGAGTTTCCTAACAGCTTCAGTGGCATGTTTCACCGCCAAGTTGTAGAGATCTTCATGTGAAAGATAATCATGGTAGCGACCATCGCCCAAATCTTTATAAAGTTCCTTTTCTGTAAGAGAAAGTCAAATGCAAATGAGTTCACTTCTTGTTTCTAGAATATGAGTGAGTACTGCTAATACAGTTGTTTCATATGAGTCCTTTTCACAGTTATGAGATTATCTAGCGACAACTCAGAAAAGGACATTAGACAAAATTCAATTCTGTCAATTTCTTGCGCATAGATTTGTCTAGTGTCTGTCTGTTGTCTAGTGTCTGTCTGTAACTGCCATTCAAACTTGGCCTGAAAATAAGTCGCACATTTTTCTCTATCTTTGAGACACCGTCCTCAACTTTATGACAACAATTACATTCAACAAAATCATCAATCGTCGTCAAAAACAACAATAAAATCTCTAAATTACAATTATAATTGCAGCAGTAAAACTAACCAAAAATCAAGCAACACACAACCAGAGATAAATTAATCTCTGACACAACGTTCCTAACTCGACGATCTTTGGTTCCACTCTCATAGAGTTCAAAGGTCAGTGTTAAGTTAAATGTTATTAACATCCCTGAAAAGTGCCACCTAACCTAGGGTTGCCAGACATCCCGGTTTTCCCGGACATGTCCTGGTTTTAGACTGTTTGTCCCGGTCCAACCTGGATGTGTCCCGGGTTTCCCTTAAACATCCCGATTTAAAGATTTGATTGCAAACAAATTTGCAAAAATAAAATTTCAGAATTTTCTACTAGTTTTTAATTGTGAAATAGTTACATCATCAGATAATTTAGCTTTTCGCTAGCAATGATATTATGATTTTGTGTTTTTTATGAAATAAACATTCTAGTTGAAATAAAAATCACCATATCAAGCATTTTTTTCAACAAAAGAATTCTACACTAAAATGTGCATACTATACATATTTATATAAAAGATATGTGAAAATACATTTTAAAGGTTTGTTTTTATTAGTGTCCGACCGAAACATCTTTTTTGGGCCGAAACCGAATTTCGGGTTTTTTTTTAATATTCGGCTGAAACCGAAACCGAAACATTCTAGTTGAAATAAAAATCACCATATCAAGCATTTTTTTCAACAAAAGAATTCTACACTAAGTAAATAAAGGACAAACAAACAAACATAATAATAAAAAACAATTTATTCATTTTTTAAAAACATACAGGCATGTGCTGCAAATCGCACGATTTCAAATCGAAATCGGAATTTGAAATCGTACGAATTTTTGGGGGGTGTGCTACAAAACGAACGATTTAACTTCAATTCGAAATAAAATTCAAACTGATTTTTTTGTTGACGTCTATACAATTTTTTGTCGAAACGTTAACAGAAAATTGAATATCTTACATGATGAGCATTTTCTTTGCGAGTTGGATGTATTTAGAAGAAAAAGAAAGAAGAAAAGTGGAAACAGTAAAACGCCGCATTTTGAGAGACCATTCCAACCCACTGGACATGTCGGAATCTCACTCTCTCTAATTTTCTTATTTTGGCTAACAATGTAGATTGGAATTTTTGCAGGTTTTGTTATGATATGTTAAGGCATGGGACTTGCCGAAAGTAACACTTAGGCCACGGAATGGGCCGAGATGACTTACTGTCGAGATGACTATTCAAGCCATTTTGAATTGTGGATGAACTCAAGCAAGTTTTTGATGTTAGCTGAACTGAGGTCATTCAAGTTGTTGAAGAAAGGAGAGCCTAAGGCTTTCCATCTTCGTCTAGATAGAGCCGGGCAGTTGCGGAGAAAATGACTAATAGTTTCCCCCTCCTCTTCAGGATTGCGACGACCGTACCAATGTGCTGTCTGCTAAACGAGACAAGTGCTCTTGTGCGCCTAGGATTAAAAACAGGCCAGAGCTGTTTGATAATGGTACAAGTGTTCTCCTCTTGCCTTCGCCTGTTGCCCATATCGAGGAAGAAGGAGCAGATTGTTAGCTTGGTGTTGAAATACGGGGGGTGCCACGTCTGGAAAGCTGATAAGCGCAGTTACCACTGCTGTTTTTGTTGTACACATGCCCTAAGTCATTTAGTAGGTAGCGGCAAAGAGCAACCACTTCCGATGTGGTTAAGACCTTCTTGAGGGCTTTAATTGTTGCCTGGCTGTCAGTGAAAATGCGAACCATACCCCCCTATTCTGCCATCAAGCTTATTCCCACTCCTGTCTATGAGGTATGAGAGTTGAGAATTTAGAGTCGAACAGATATGATGGTAGCGAGTAGTATATGTTGTCAGGTAAGTCAGGTGAACAGACTAGGATCCGGCAGTAAATCAGTACGAGTTCATCTTTTGATGGTATTTAGTCTCACTGCAGAGAGGGTTGCAGCTTGTTTACCGAAGAGGTCAACTGGAAGAAAGTGGAGCAGGGCGTAGAGTCCTCTGGATGGTGTTGATCGAATGCTCAAGTTATTATGACCGCCACCGATCTTTGGACTGAGTCCAGAAGTTTCTGGTTAGCCACATTATCCAGGGTAGTCCACCATACAACTGCTCCATAGAAAAGCATGGGCCTAATCACGGATTTGTAAATGCAGTACATGATACGTGGTTGGATACCCCATTTCTTGCCAACTGCTCTTTTGAAAGAGTACAGTGCAACAGTAGAGGAGTTGTAACCATCTTGGTAAACAGGTTGTGAACTATGTCCACTATCGGCTTGCATAGTTTCATGTTAGTCAGTGCGCCAGTAATATTGTTGAAAGCTCCCTCAGCATTTTCACGATCAAAATTTCTTTATAAGTTGAAACGCAAATAGAATATCAGCCGTTTTCCAATCGCAACGAAAACGGAATTTCGGTTTTCTGGCAGATATCATTTCAAACGATTTCGTTTTCGAAAATTGACGAAATCAAAACGAAATTGAGCACACTCCATCACGTTTTTGCTCCGAATTTGAAACGAAAACGATTTGTAGCACATGCCTGATAAACATGAAAAAATCACCCTTACTCGCTAATATTCAAAATTAAATAATTTAATATTATATGCTAACAAAAAAGTTTATTTACATTGGTGGCACCTGAATTACTCCTCCTTTCACTATATATCTGCTACACAATAAAATGTATAAAAATATTCTTGAAAGTTTCGGTTTCGGCCGTTCGGCCATTTTTTGGCCGAAACTGAAACCGAAACCGAAACCGAATATTCGGTCGGACACTAGTTTTTATTAACATTTTTTTCTGTTGACGAGCGGTACTTGGATGTATTTTACAATAATTTCACCAAAGTGTCCCGGTTTTGCAATACGCATATCTGGCAGCCCTAACCTAACCGGCAATGTCCGCCTAAAGCTTCGCAAAAGCAGTTGTTATTCGTATTTTTGCTTATTTTGCTGCAATAATTACTTAAACAAAACAACGACTGATCTCCAACACTTTTACTCTTTGTATTTTAGACTTTTGCTCGCTCTTGCCTTATAAACGAGTAAATTGTATTATATTATTGCAGTGGCAGTGGCGTATTCAGAAAAATATTTCGGGGTGGTGTTTCAAAAAGTAATTCTTTAATATTTATAAAATGCCTTTAAAATTTTTATATAGTTTTAAAATCGATCCTAATATTTAGGGGGGGTTTCAACCCCCAAACCCCCTTCCCCCTGAATCAAACAAATTGCAAACTCATAGTATTCTCAACTAATAAGACTTGATATCCCCGTAGTGGACTTTGATGCGTGGACTAGTGATAACATTTCAGCACAGGCCAAATCAAATGTTTATCAAAAGCAAAAAATTAAGCTTGATGCTGTGTAAGTTCGCAAGCCCAATGGTCAGGTAGGCCAAGAAACAAATTGGTTGCTTAGTAAATTGGTTTTGCTTAGTAATTGCAAAAACTTAACAACAAAACTTTAGCCCAAAATCAGCTGTGATCAGCAACGATAAGCGAACTCTCTGACTATTGTATATTTCCATTTCTCTTTCTCCGGCTCTCTCTCGACCGTGGTTGTCATATGGAAATGTCACTTACCGATCTCGTGCTTCTCTTTTAGTTTCTCAGCGCCACCATGATACCAGTTCTGGAACTCTGCAACACTGAAGGTGGCCCTGTTGCGTTCGGCCTGCAAATCGGGCTGCACACGTGTTGGTATTATGCTGCTTTGCACTGGCATTGTTATTTCAGTAAGAAAATCAATTCAAGATTATTCAAAAAATTAATTGTTCTTTCTTTTAGCTAGCACAATTAACTGAGAAAGGCTCTTGAACGTCAACTCAACACGGCACTGGTCACGCAGGCCAACTGATGCGCCGCTCAGGTTGTTGGATACTTTTAGAGCAACTGCCAGAGAGAGTAACGTGCGCGCTTTTAAGTGTTGGTAATAAAGTTTTAAGAGAAAAGATTACGTTTGTAATGAAGAGCTTTCTTATCAAGCTACTTCTACTACTTAATTGCAATTGGGCTCGTTGCTCGTTCCACCAAAATCCTTCTTTTGGCTTGCCAAATTATTGTCCAAGTATATTTGGTCACTGAGCGTGATTGTAACTGATCGTTGATTTATTTTTTATAGCTTTGATATCAATAATCAAGGCCAGAGGCAGATAAGACCTTATTAAAAAGAGGTCCCAATTGTGTTGCATTCATTCAGGACCGCCATGCCATCTCCTAAGTTGCAACTAAGGTTTGGCATACTTAGTCAGCTGGCCCTAAGAACAGGTCAACCGGGTCAAAAACAGCTGCAGCTTTTCTTTCAAAGCATCAGTTTGTAGTTAAGCTAAGTGATAAGAGGTCTTCTTTACCGTTGTTTTTCTAAAAACAAATCTTTTCATCGAAGCTTCATCTTCTATATAAACAACATCATTTTATACACTGATTTCTTTACTGATTCCTCAAAAGATTATTTGTCATATTTGCTGGTTTCCCTTCAGAAATAACGAAAAGTAACAGAATCTTCAAACATATTTACCACACATACGGACGTTCTTCTCTACACAGTCTATATTTAAGAATACCATTAATCTACGCTGTGCGAAATCTTCGTCCCTGGTCGAATTGGCAACGACTATCGAATACGAATGAACAACGATTTCGACGATGAAGGTGTACGACACGGTAGCTGAAGGTCGATAGCAAAGAGAGAGACGCTGTCTCTGGTGGAAGACGCTCTATCATCTCTTAGTGTGACCAGCTGGAAAAGGCGCGCGCAAAGCAGAGCCGCCTGGAGAGAACTTTTGCGGCAGACCGTAACCCGATGACGTGTGGTTATGGCCAGTTAAGTAAGTAAGTAACAGTCCATAAATTAGGTATTTATTATAATAAATTAAGAGAAAAACTTTTCATATTATGAAAAAAATATCATCTTACAAAAATGTTTCACCAACAAGCCGAGACAGAAGCGACCAATAACGTTAAGCTGATTCAGGCTGCTCAAATAAGTTTAATCTCTAAGTTTAGAACATGAAAAATCCCTCATATGTATTGTACTATGTACTCCTAGTTGTAAGGAAAAGCCTTTTCTGTACCACAAATGAAAATCTAAGAGGATCATAAAAATCTAAGGGGGTGAACAAAGGGTTAAAAATAAACTTGATTTATTGGGCACATTGACTTGAGACTTGCGTGTCCTGCTAGTTCTTAATGTACAAAATTGTGATATGTACAAAATATTTAATAATGTTTACTTGTACAACTACAAATACAATTAAGTATATACACATGTACAACAATTGTTGCTTTACAAATTTGATTTCAAGAATGGTTTCAGATATTTCTCGAACGAATCCGGCACCGGTTTCCGATTTAATGGGCTCTGCTTGGCCAGATCGAAGAGTCGCTCATAGACATTGCCATCGTGTGCACCCAAAGTGGAGCTAAGGGTGCGATCATGAAAATCGAAGCTATCACATATAGCCACCGCATCGGGGCGCAACTCTCTCAAGGCCGTTTCGAGGCGAGTTTGTAGTGCGCGCAATTCTGCTTCGGTGATATTGACGCACTGTGCAATAATAAAAGAAAAATCAAAAATTTATAAATTTGTATGATTTACTTACAGAAAAGAAGTTGTCTACTCACTCTCAAGATGTCACTTATGTGCCGCAGTGCAGTATGCACCAAAAAAAGTTCCAGCAAATTCTCCAACACCTTCTTCAAAGCCACGGAATGGTTATTCGCCTTTGGACTGACAATTTGTTGCAGAAATGTGGCACACACAAAGGCGCGACCGTGCAACTAAAAATGCATTTCGTATTAGATGAGTTCATATAGAATGAGGTTCAACATGTAACGCACCTCAGCTGCCTGAATCAGTTCAACGCCTGTGTTGTTGGCCGCCTCTTCCTTACTTTGGCCCGCTTTCAGACGCTGCGCCATGTTCTCGTATCCCAAGCGAGTTTTGCTACAACAAATAGTAGGTACAAATATTTGTTTATGTAATGATATAGTAAACTATGTGTTTTATCTTTCATACTTGGCTGCCGCATATTGCAGTGCCTTAACAATATTCTCCCACTGTCCTGTCCACTTGCCGAACGACTTCTGCTTGACTGCCTCGCCCAAATAACTCACAGTGGGCACCAACGCTTTGCCCTGCACAGCGCTGCGCCACGATTTCATCAGAAAGCGACCCACCTGCAGCAGCAGCACCGTGTTCTCGCCCTCATAGGTGCAGGCGGCCGTCGCCGAAGCAAAGAGCGGCCCCATATTGGACGAAGTCAAGTAGCCATGGCCGCCGCAAGCCAGCCGCAGTCGCTCCAAACCCTGACTAGAATCGTAGGTGCCGAGCGCCTTCAGCGAACACGACAAGGCGTGCATTTCGGGCAAACGCGAATATTCGCCGCGTTCAATGTCCGCCGAAGTATGATCGAACAGAGACCAGAGATAGTCGGCGGACATCCGATAAGCAATGGCGGTGGCAATTTCTGGGAAAAGTTTCAGTTGCTGCGTAACATGATCGATGACCTGTGGCTCTGGTTCACTGCAAATGAACATTTAAATTAAGTACATTTATGTAGAGATTGCGTACTTTTCGACCTACTTGGGATTGATGGGACTCTGTCGACGCACCGCCGAGTAGCGAGTGGCAATTGTAGCGCCCATAGCCAACAATATAGCACTCTGCTGCGCAATCGTACAGCGCACATAAACCATTGTAAAGTAGGTCAAAACCGAGGCAGGACTCTTGACAAAGCGGCCATCGGACAGCACTTTGGCATTGCGCATCAGCATGTTGGTGCGCGGTATGCGCACATCCTTCAGACCCAGGAAGCCATTGTTCACACCGTAAAAGCCCATTTTGCTGCCAATCTCGCCAATGTCAATGCCCGGCAGCGGCATGTGCGTCTCCTCGTCGCGCAACTGCACGAAAAACATTTGCACGCCCAATGGCTCGTCGTCGATGTAGAGCTGCGCCACCAGAATGCAATAGTTGGCCATGTGGCCCACTGAAAAACATTTTATTAGACATTCCTTAAACACTGAAAGGAAATTGCATGACTTACAGCCACCGGGCCACCATTTGTAGGCTGATATTGTGGGCGTGTTCAGCACGAATTCATCGGTTTTGCGATCGTAGTCGGCACGCGTCTCCAGGCCGCGCACGAAAGTGCCGTGACCCAGCTCGGTCTGTGCATAGGCGCCGGTAATTTCGAAATTCTTAGTGCGCTTGCCAAATCGCTCAAACTGCTCATCGGTGGACTGGCTTTCGAGCGCCTTCACCATCATTACGAATTGCACGCCAAAAGGATTGCCAGCAGGCATGGAACCCCATATCAGCGAAGACGAGTACAGATCTCTGAAGTGGCAGGTAAGAAATATTTTGAGATTAACATTTTGTTAGGGTATAGAGAGCATGACAAACTTACGGCCAAATATCATTGCCGCCGGGATTACGTTCTTGCTGCAGTTTGCGCAGCTTCTTGGCGACCTCAATGGCCTGCTTGACGCCCAGCTCACAGATTTCCTCGTGCGATTTGTAGTGTATGAGGGTGTTGTGCTCCTGCATATCATCGAACATGTAATGCTCTGGATGAGGTGCGAGAGAAAAAAATATAAGTAAATGGAAATTCTTAAATTAAGAATTGAAGAATTAGTATAAAGCACGGGTCGAATATCTCAGGCAATCGAAAATCTTCTTTAGAGGTTACAACTCCAAATGAAATGAAGAATGCTTGAGATTGAGGAAAGACTTGCCAAGACAAATTACTGGGCTTCTAGCTGGGCACTGCGGGCTCAGAAAATACATCCATACAATGGGTTTGGAAGAGGTTAGTGTCTGTTGATTCTGCGCAACGGCAGAGGTCACTCCTGAGTGCATCATATTGCACTGTGATGCAGTATGTCGTAGCTGGGTGAGTATTGGCTTGCAGAAGAGTACATCACGCTCCTCTACCATCGGGACTTACTAAATTGTATTAGGTTCGTGTGTCTAGGAAGTGTTCTCTAACAAGCATTAAAAGTACTGGAGGACTTTACACTTAAAGTCCAGTCATAAAAAATTCAGACATTGTTGCTTGCGTGAATGCATATAATCTGACAAAGATTGACTCAAAATAGTTGGTTGAGATATTTCTAAATAATTGTATTCGTAAACAAATAAACCTGAGTATATAAAATGAATCAAAAATGCAAATACAACTAAAATGAAATATTTAAATTCGTCTACTACTATCCATAATGGTTTTACAAAATAGTTTCTAATTGAAAAACATAATTTTTAATCAAAACCAGTTTGAAAGTTTCATTCTGAATTTTGCTCGCTCTTTCTCCACATTGTGATAAGTCGTATCAAGACATAATTTTCGCACTGTCATTTTGCGCACATAAACAAACATAGAAATTTTGGCCAATCTATACCTAAAAAAGATAAGATAACTCTTTGCAATTCTCTTACACGTACCCAACTCTCTCTTGAACTTAAGCTTCTCCGATCCGCCATACCACCAGCGTGCAAATTCTTCCGAACTAAAACTGGCAGCATTGCGTTCCTTCTGCAGATCGGAATTAACAGTAGCGGGAATGCCACTCTTCGTAGGCATATTTACAATTTTTCACTAAATATTAAATCAATTTGAAAATATTTTACGAAACTTTGAGCCAATTTAATTGCTCAATCGTAAGTAGGTTTTTTCAGGTAAACACGTTTGCAACTTTTCCGCTCAGCGATCGTGCAGCAACTAAATTAGTGGCATAAGTTACCTACTAGGAAACTATTTAACTACTTAGATCAGAGCGTAAAAGCTCTGCCGGCTTCGTTTAAGTTAAAGCGAATCATAGACACTCACATAGGCTAATGCAGTCGTTGTGCGTCAAACAGTGGCGCTCCCAGGATTTCGCAAAGGGGGCCATATGCACAAAAAATCCACTTCAATGTAATTTTTATGCTTATATTTTGGCGTATTGTTTTCAATACATGTTGCATAAAATTGTTCATATATCTATACACGGTGGCGGTTAAAGCTTTTATGCCGGCCGAGGCAAATCGCCAGATTGCCGTTCCTAAATTTTGTTTATTAAAATACGAAAATTATCAACCACTTGTGATATGTTTAAATTCAATTATTTTTTCATACAAATCGATCGATAATCAAAATTATAATGAACATGTGGGAATATTTATATGAATGCCACTTAAAGACAGTATTTTTCTGAAATGTTGCGCCCATTTAAAATATTTGTTTCTTCACGTACAAAATTTCTCATTTCGCTCGCAAATTTTGCCGCCCTTCCCAATATGCCGCTCTAGTCATTTGCCTCACAAGCCTCGTGCTTTGACCGCCACCGTGTATACATATGCTTACATACAATTCTTAAAACAAAAAATTCAAGTGACGTCCATAAAACTTGTTTACTGCTTTTTTTCAAATTTCAACAGCTGTTGCAGGGTTGTCATCAGTCAGCGTTTGGTTACTACTTTGGTAAGTAGTAGTCGATACTTTTGGAAACACTGAAAATTCAACTTTTTTGTGGGAACAAAGGCAATACTGATTTTTGTATTAATTTTTTCTTAACCCGGTTCTAGCCAGACCATATTGAACTTTGGAATCATGTTTAGTCGCGAAAATCGAGCTTGCACTGTATAATGTAAGCAAGCAACAGAAATCATTGTGTTCATACTTTCTATTTTTTTTTATATCCTTAACAACAATCCTCGACTATGCTCTTTTTGCACCATGGCCTGACCAGATCATGGGAGGTTCAACTATGAGGTTTTAAGTGGCTGCTCACAGAAGAGATGAACCAAATAATAAATTTCCACAATTCGATATTGCTACATTAAATTGGATAAATGAATTTATCGATCAAGGGGCGATCTATCCCCCTGATCCCCCTGGGCACGCCACTAGCGTTAAAGTACAAAATGATATTGCAAAATAGTGAATACAAAGGTACGAACAAATTAATAATAAAAGCATTTGATTGATAAGAGTTAATATCCGCTGTCGTAGAAAAAAGAAAACGCAAATAGTTTTTAGCGATTGCAAGTAGATAAATTTTAGCTACATGCATATCAAATCTAGAACAGCCATTTGATTACAAATTGGTCTTTAAAAACGATTTCAAGTGCGCTTCAAGTGGGCACGGGTTTTTATTTCAATGGACTCTTTTTTGCCCTGTCGAAGAGACGCTCATAGACATTGCCATCACAAAAGCCAAATTGGAGGATAAAGCGCGATCATGAAAGTCGAAACTATCACATATGGCCACAGCAGTAGGAGCGCAACTTTTTCAAGATCACTTCCCAGCGAGTTTGCAGCGCACGCACATCATCATCGATCACACTGGCGCACTGTAGATTTGTTAACGTTTTAAAAATTATAAAATGAGCAAGCAAATGGGAATTGTAAAAGCTTATTTAACATACTTTTAATACGTTACTCATACGCCTCAGTGTAGTTTGCACCAAATAAAGTTCCAAGAGATTCTCCAACTCCTTATTGAAAGCAGCAGTGCGTTTTGTGGCATCTGCACCGCATACTTGTTGCAGCAGCGTGACACAAACAAAAGCGCGTTAATGCAACTAAACAAATTTAAATTTGTTTAAGCAATACAAATGTTAAAACATTGAAAATTACACACCTTGGCTGCCTGTATGAGCTCAATTCCTGGATTATTGGCCGGTTATGCTTCAGTTTCGTGGCTTTCAGACGTTGCGACATGCTCTCAAATGCCAGGTGAGTTTTACTACAATAAGTAAAGACATTTGTTTAATTATACTAAAAAATATTCTATTAATCTTTTATACTTTTACAACAATCTCCCACTCGCCGAACAACTGCTGCTTTGCTGCCTCGCCCAAAAAACTCACAGTGCGGCAACGGTAGCAGCACTGTGTTCTCCCATATTGCACAAAGTCAAGTAGCCATGACCGCCGCAAGCCAGCGCCAATCGCTCCACACTCTGACTGGAAACACGGACAGAAAGAGTTTCCGCTGCTGGGTGACATGATCCATGATCTGCGGCTCGAACTCACTGCAAAGCGAAAGAAAGTCAGTGTAATTTATTTATGTATTCACTCAACAAAGCTTAACGCACTTGGCATTAATGGGACTCTGACGTTGTACCGCCAAATAGTGAGTGGCAATTGTTGCAGCCATGGCCAGCACAATGGTGTAGTTCTGCACCACAGTGCAGCGCATCGTGAACATGGCGAAATAGGTTAGCTGCTAGGCGGGACTCTGTATGAATTATACATACGGCGAGATATCATTTTCGTTGGGATTGCCTTTCTTGTTGGCCACACCTACGGAATGTTTCAGCGCTAACTCAGAGATTTCCTCCTACGACTTGTAGTGCAGCAGCGCGTCCACCATGTCATGGTATATGTAACGCTCTGAAAATAAGTCAAAGCAGAAACTTTCTTAGTTAAATGCCAAATAATTGTTGGCCTTTCTTGTTGCCATGTTCGTAATCAGTTTATAAAAGTAAAAGTGAAAGAAGGCATATTCGATTGTACAAATAAGAAAGTACAAAGGTCTAGAGCAGCAAATAATGTGCAGCTTTGTCACTTTGAAAAGTGATTTTTCTTGATTTAAGGGGGTCTTCTGGTTACGAGCTGAAAATTTAAGTCAATTTTTCGGAGTAAATTGCGAAGGAACTACTTGAGATAATCCAGTAATTTTTTTTTTATTTTATTGATACATGCTTTATCTTGTAAGATCAAATTTTGGAAATTAAAAGTCATCACACTCGCGACTTTAGAACGACCTTGAGGTTGTTGCCTTTTTTAAACTTGTTGGTAAGACTTCTTCAAGAAATATTAATCGAATTCGATCAATTTTTTTTTCAGTTATTCAGGAGACATATGGCTATGTTTTCCCGTGTATGATTTTGAAATTTTTATTTTGTTCCATTTTTACACTCACCAATAGACCAAAAAACATGGTCGAAAAAACTTTTTACAAAAAACCTCCTAGTTTTGAAAATTTTCAAAATAAAAAAAATCGTACACGGGAAAACATAGCCATATGTCTCCTGAAAAAAATTGATCGAATTCGATTAATATTTCTTGAAGAAGTCTTACCAACAAGTTTAAAAAAGGCAACAACCTCAAGGTCGTTCTAAAGTCGCGAGTGTGATGACTTTTAATTTCCAAAATTTGATCTTACAAGATAAAGCATGTATCAATAAAATTAAAAAAAATTACTGGATTATCTCAAGTAGTTCCTTCGCAATTTACTCCGAAAAATAGACTTAAATTTTCAGCTCGTAACCAGAAGACCCCCTTAACTAAAATTACTAATGGATTATGGCTTGAATTAAGGTTTAAGCGCGCTCCAACTTGGTTTCGAACGCGGTTGCAAACATGTGATGTCTGAGTAAAAAACCTCCTCTTTAGGCATATTGATTACCGAATTTCCAGTCTGATAAATGCTCTAAGAAAAATCAAAAAGTTATTATTCTTACTCTGACTAAGCTAAAGTTGTGTGTGTGTAGGTGCCTTTGCAACCAAACATGCGACTTCAGTTCAAAACCAATTCTGACATCTGTAGTCGTCTTTACTGACAGTAACCTAACCGAAATAACCTGGTCGCCTTAACAGTACATTACTTGGAGCTCGTTATTTATACTTCACCCAACTCGCATTTGAATTTCAACTGCTCAGCGCCGCCATGCCCTCGGTTGCCATTCAACTAAAATTTTGTGTACCAAAATTTTCCCAAAAAAGGCCCAAAGTGGCAACGAAAGGGCCATTTTATGTAAATTGGCAAATTGTTTTTAACACAAAGGCAAAGCATGACTTTTATAGCGAAATTTTTACTGATGGCTCTCAAAACGTTAGTCCTTCTTTTTTTTTGCTTATACACTTTTGTATAAAACGGCCCAAATTACACAAAAGCGGCCCAAAGGCCCAAGTGAAATAAAAAGGTCCAAAGGGACCAAGGCCATGCCACCAAATGTCGGCAAGCTTGTCCACACTGAGGCTGGCAGCACTGCGCTCCTTTTTTGCTTTGTTGATCGCACGTTAAGAAACTGAACTGAAGGAGTGTTGAGGCTCAGTGATGGTAACTGTAGGGGATTTTCCCTACATGTAGGGAATTTTAGCGAAAATTGTGTGCGTATGGGGAAAAAAGGACAGATTTTTAAAAATTCACTAAATGTAGGGAATTTTCAAACAATCCTGGTTATGGGAAATTTTGGAGCCAAATTAGTCAAACTAAAAATGTTAACGTTTTGGCACTATCACATTCTAATGCAGACTCTGAAAGAATATTTTCGAACAAAAAAGGAGCAAATTAAGCCATGAAAATTTGACTTCAATTTGTATAATTCGCTCTTACTTACAAGACGAAGATATCACCTGTGTAAATTTTCAATGTGAAGAACAACATTTTAAGAAAATGGCGTACACTGAGTTGTATGGCGATAAATAACTCTACTCGACGCGAAAAATGCACCTAAAAACAAAAGTATTTTCTAGACTAATTTCGGGCCGCTGAAGACGAACGTGAATATCCAAAAATTTTTCAAAGATCTTCGCAAAACCAGATCTGTGGTGATAACTAAAATTACAGTAAAATACTGGGTTTGCGAAGATTTTTGGAAAACCCTTCTTTGAAAAATTTTTGGATATTCACTTTCGTCTTCAGCGGCCCAAAATTAGTTTAGAAAATACTTTTGCTTTTAGGTGAACGTATTTAACCCATTTTTTGCAATTAAAGCATTTAAACAGTATTCAATTATTGGTCTTAGTGTAATTTTTGTACTGATCTTTTTTAATGTGATGAAATGGTCGTATCTCATTGCAAAGCACAATTTTTTATGTTGTTATGTTTCCATGTTTCAAATGAATTAAAAAATGTTATTTATTCACAAGTGTTGAAATGGTATCTCAGTGCAAAGCACAACTTTGTTTTGTTATGTTTTCATGTTTCAAATTAATTAAAAGAAGCTTTCGGGTGTTAATAAATGTTATGGTTTTTAATTTTGCGGCTTTTATTCACAAAAAATTAAAAAATAAATACCTACTTAAATATTACAAAATACTTGAAAAATAAGTGTAGGGAATTTCGTAGGGGAAATTGCTGGACAGCGTAGGGAAAAGTAGGGATTTTTTCAAGTCGCGTAGGGATTTTAAAAAAAAAAGTTACCATCACTGTTGAGGCTAAGCTATTAAAAAGCTTTGAGTAAAAAACATTTAAAATATTGCCAAAAAGCGCTTTTTGGCAGTTTGATAACTTAAAAAAATTTGCAATATGAAATAAAGAGCAAAGTTAGCTCTTTAATAAAGCGGTAAACGTGTACTTAAACGATGTGAGAATCTTTTTATGCAGCTTTATTGCTCAATTGTGGAAGTGTTTTTATTCTCTGCTGTATACAAGTGTGAAGATCGAACATTCGGCTTTAAACTAGAGGCGCTACATTTGTACTATTTCAAGCATAGCTGATTTCTTGACTTTCTGTAAATTGGTGAAAATGTTTTAAAAGGCCAACAATTCCACCGCCATAAGTTTTATGTTTTTTTCAATTTTGGACAAACGATAACTTCATCAAGTAAATGGGCCTATTTCAGATTATGCTGGGATGCTACAACTTAAGTGTCTGCCTTCTTTATAACCTTAAAACCTTAATTTAAAAAACGTGTTTTCGCAGTTGTGGTGATGAAAAACAGTGCGGTGATTATGTTAATCACATACATTTTTAAATTTTCCGTTCTAAACTAAAAGAAGCTAAAAAATATCCACAATTTTATTACAATAATTTTTCAAAGTGTACATTCATATTGCGATAACCTCAACTGGATTTTGTGGTGAGAATTTCAGAGAACGTAATCTACACAGCACAAAATGAAACATAGAACGCCTGACAACGGTAACGAAAAAAGCAGGAGGTCAGCTGTTTGAGCGCCATAGCCACCCGCTGCCATCAGATATCGCCGCTCAACAAGTCGCCCTGTATAAAAACTAATACACAACAGAAAAGAGCAGACAATTTATGGTTTTCCACTGTATATGATATATACACGGCATCAACCAGCTAACACCAACGCCAAAAACACAGCGCTCCATAGCGTAGCTCTACAAATACAAACAAGTTGATAAGCAGAAAAGGTATTGGCACAAGAATGCCACAGTCATCGTGCTGTGTGTGGCTGGCGGCGCTGCTCATTACACTCGGCACCATGTCGGCGAACAGTACTGCGGACGACGATACAGCGCACGCCTACTGCACCAAGCAGGAGCGCCAGTGTGGCGATGCGCCGCCCGAGGATCAGGCACGCTATGATCACTATCGCATCTACAATGTGGAACTGGAAACGCAGCAGCATATCGATCTACTGAAGCAGCTGGAGCAGCAGAGCGACAGTTTGACGTTCATTGGACATGCGCGCGAGGTGGGCCAGAAGCTGTCCGTGCTGGTGGCAGCACACCGTGTAGCCGACTTTGCCGACCTGTTGGCAACGTATAAGGTTAAGCATCGCATCCTGGTGAGTGTGCACAGCAGTTGTAGTGTGTGTCAGTTGTAGTTTATCAGCGCATTGGCTCGTTTGCAGACGTACAACTTCCAGGAGAAGATCGACAGGAACATGGCTGAGGTGTTGCCCATTGGCACAAATGTCACCAAATTCGATTGGCAACATTACTTTCATCTGGACACCATCTACGCTTGGATGCAGCACATGGTGGAGCAGTATCCCAAAGATCTGACACTGCTGGACATGGGCACCAGCACACAGGGTGTACCCATCAAAGGCTTGAAGCTGTCGCGCAACGCCACAAATAAGGCCATCTTCATTGAGAGCGGCATACACGCGCGCGAATGGATTGCGCCCGCCACTGCCACCTACATTATAAATACGCTGCTCACAGACACCCAGGAGCCCATACAGCATCTGGCCAACAATTACAACTGGATTGTATTTCCGTGCGTCAATCCGGACGGCTACAAGTACACCTTCGAGCACGATCGCATGTGGCGCAAAAATCGCCAACTGTTCGGCACCTGCCGTGGCGTGGACTTGAATCGCAACTATCCGGACCATTGGAACACCACAGGTTGCAGTGGCGATCCCTGTCGCTATGACTACTCGGGGCCGAGCGCCGCTAGCGAAGTGGAAACAAAGCGCGTCGTAGAGTTTGTAACGCAGCATGTGGCGAAAGAACAGATCAAAGCATACATAGCGCTGCACTCGTACTCGCAGATGATCATGTTTCCGTACGGCTACAAGAAGGAGCACATTTCCAACTATGATGATTTGCAGGAGTTTGGCCGCAGGGCGGTGGGCTGCATTAAAGAGTTGAGCGGAAGAGCCTACACTAGCGGCAGTCTCATTGAGACCATCTATCCATCCAGCGGCGATAGCATGGATTGGGCGTACGGCGCGGCGAAGATACCGATTGCGTATACATTCGAGTTACGTGGGCCGCCAGACAGCGAGGATTTGTTCATACTGCCAGCGGCGGAAATAACGCCAACTGCACAAGAAGCCTTCGCTGCCATAAGGACTATAGTTGAAGCTGCCACGGAAAGGGGATACTTTAAGTGAATTGTGGCCATATTTATGATTTGCTGTACTGCTAATTTTACTATCCGTAAACACCTCACATTTCTAATTAGTTGAATTAGTAGCTCAATGTGCTTGGTACATTTATGTACCACAACTAACAAACAATCCAGGTGTATATACCTTGACAAACAATTATAAATAAAAAAAGGAATTCTACATAGTTTTTCTCATATTCAAGCATTTTTAAATTGCTAACCCGTTTGAGAGATGAGTTATGAGTTTATTTAGTTTTCAAATCCATTTATTAACCTTACACCGAGCATTCTTTGTACCCTCCAACTAAGCAAAGCAGATAATTTCAAATTGCATATTCACGTTAATAAAATCTTATCTAGATCACACACATGGAATGCAGCACGACCAAATATCAGCTGCGTTTTGTGGCGCTTGTAATGTGATTGCGTGGCGACAAACGTGGATCAAATATGGCACTAATTTCCACATGACACTCTGCAAAGGTGTAAATGACATTTTAAGCGTAAATGCAACTGGCAGCGAAAGGTGATACTCACGTTGCTCTCGCAAAAACAGCGCTCGATCGTACAGTATGACACTTTCCACTAGTGGCGCAAACATTAGTCGCAACGTGTAGAAGATAACAATGCGTTTCCAGTGCCGCAAGTCCGTGGCAGTTGGTGCGGTCCGTAGCGCTACTGCGGGAAGGTGAATTGCCTCTAAGCCCTGCACAGCTTTGTAGAAATAGCTGCAAACAAAATGTGTGCTCCATTAGGGGGAAACAATTAAGTAACCTCTTACAAGTGTGTAACGTACTCTTCGAACTGCATGCCCGGCACATGCTTAACGTTTCTTAGTCCGCAGTGCCGCAGCTCGGGCCAATGTTTTATCAGTATGCGCTCCGTAGCCGCACGAAATGAATGCACCTTCAGATGCTCATAATCACCCATGGCCAAGCGATCGCAGTACACCTCCGCAGCATGGCAGGAAATTTCGCGCGACTCATAGCGCAAAGCCGATCGCTGACCCATCTGCTGCATATGAGCGCTCAAAGGATAGCCAAGCTTGCTTGTATTGCTAGACGTTTCGCTGGTGCTCAGCTTCATGTAACAGCAACTAACAAAGTTGAGGAACTTGGCTTGCACGCAACTGAGAAACATACGCATCAGTATGGCTGCCAAGTCCCCACACGGATGTAGTCCAATAATGCCAAAACGAAAATTGCTATCAGACAGCTGT
This sequence comes from Melieria picta, assembly GCA_964056695.1. Classification (NCBI taxonomy): domain Eukaryota; kingdom Metazoa; phylum Arthropoda; class Insecta; order Diptera; family Ulidiidae; genus Melieria; species Melieria picta. Next base: position 10,904,536 of record OZ057400.1, read on the forward strand.
AGCGCTGCACTAATGGTGGCCACAAATTCGTGTGGCTGCATTTCGGTGGTTAGTTTTAGCGTAACATGCGTTGGACGCTGGAAGCTGGCAGTTTCTTGAACGGATAAATGCTTTTTGGCGACACTCTCTAGCTGCAAATCGATGATGCTGCCAATAAGTTTTGTTTTAAGTACTTCAACAAAGGAAACTGCTTTTCATTTCGCTCACCTTGCCTGCTCATTGAACGCCTGCTGCATTTCCAGACAGCAAACACGTATGCCAAAACCATAGCCAAGTATGCGTGCCAGATGGCCGAGACCAGCGCCAAAGTCTACAACAAAGTCAACTGGGATTTGCAGGCAGCTGCGCTTGCAAATTGCAGCCATGTACTGGATTTCGTGCAGTTTTTTGGGCTTGACACATTTTTTGAAAATGTGCTTTAGCTTCGGATGCGACAACAAAGTGCTGTGCAGCATGGTGTGCTTTATGCGAAACAAAATATAAATTTACTGCTACTAATCAAGAGTGAAAAAACTTATATTTGATGGTAAACCTCATCTTTCATTGCGCGTTGCCTGGAAATGCACAAATCGCGTAGCAGCTGTCGCAGCGCCATCAGCTCCAATGGAAACACTTTCTCGGTAAATGCAACATTGTAATCTAGCAGCTGGTGTAGTCTTTCGGTTGGTAGTGCTTCCAAAAGTTCGCGCCACGCATCAGGCAACTTCGCCCAGTGGTCATCCACATAAAAGTCCTGCAAACGTATACAATCACATTTTGCCAATTTTTATTCCATTCGGCCATTTGTACCGCTTACCAAAATGTATGCATTTATAAGCCAATCATATTTGTTTATTATTTGTACTGATTTTTGTAGAATTGCTTGCAATTTTTGTACTGAAACATTTTTGTCCATTTGTCAGGGAAATGTGTACCAAAAATGCTGTTTATGAATGTAAACAGAAATCAGCTGTTTCAGTTTTGTTTGCTTATTGGTGCCGGTGCTGCCAGCTTAGGGTTTTTAACGGCGCTCCTATTAAAGTTTGAATGATTAATGAACTATAAAAAATGATAAACAATTGTAAGGGGAAAAGAATAGAAAAAGAAAAAATTAGGAAGAGTATGGAAACAATTTAAGCGGTTTTAACAAAACGAATTTAACCGGTAAAATTGATACACATTTCTTTCAAAAGAGTTGTGCCCTCTTATTTCTCTCCTAGCATCAGTTTATTTCTAAGAAAACTGATATTAAACCCTTGGTCTGCAAATAAAGACGATGGAATGGTTAATCAATAATAAATTTTAAGAATTCAATTCATGTGCAAGAAAATCCCAAAACCTATTGAACAGAAAATTAAAATTATTAACTAAATTATTTTTGTTTAGAAAAACACACAACTATAAATCACTTTCTGATAAATACGACTTTTTTTTAAGATTCTGCACCGCAAATGTATGTCTGGAAAGAATTTGTTGTTACCAAATGCTGCGCAAAATTCTTTATTGTTGAGCCAAAGCAAAAGAATGTGAGTAATATACCTTAAAACAAAATTTCATAATGTCAAAGTTCGTTCACTGAATGAAGTCAAAATTGTCATAACTTTTAATAAATTAATCTTACTTTAAATCTTACTTTAATAACTTTTTTATGCTGTCACGAAACGAAATGGGCAGCACTCGTAGTAAAGTTCGACAAAAGCTGCCGTTCCTTTCAATTTCATTTACCACAGTCCGCCTTGCCCTGCGGGCAAAATACAAACACAGCTGTTTTTGACATTTACTTTATATTAGCACTTCGCTAGTGGAATCAAAACAAAACGAATGCAGCAACAGCAGCGTCGTCGACTAGAGCGTGTAGTGCAATTAATAATCTCTTCTTCAGCATTGTAATTTTGTATTATTAAAAACCAGTTTTGTTTTAATCGAATACAAAGTGGAAGCGCAGAAAGTGAATGAAGCAGCGCAATAACAACAACGCCAAACTAACGCAATTCAAACCAGTTAGAAGCCTCCACACTTGCACTCATCGTTGCTTACAATTTTTCACTTACATACAACTGCGAGTTGAACGAGCACAAAACGAAGTACATTGAAAATATTTGCACAATAAATGTCAAGCAAAGTGAGGGCGCAATGTATAAGTGACAAGCAGTTCTGTTCTGTGTTAAAGTGCGCGATAAGCTGTGGCACGTCCACCCAGTGGCGACAGAGTTGGGGGCAGCAACAACAATTACACCAACTATTAATTGCATTTCACGGTCAAAGTTCAACAAGGACGCACACCAATAAACGCCAACGCCACTAATCGGTGCGATTAGAAAAAGCGATCGTCATAAAACTAATACTTGATTGTGCCCTGCAGAAATTGCTGCCAAAGCCAATTGCACTGCACACACGGCCACATAGCTGCTGTACAAATCCCGTCTGCGTAGCGATTGTGGCGTTTAGTATTCGTGCGGAGCGCGGCGTAAACAGTCGCAACAATTTCAAAATTCTTAAGCCTTAAACACAAAACTGCTAATTATTATGCGCATTTAACCACAACAACAACGAAAGCTACAACAAACTGATAATTACAAAGTCAGCGCAATAACGCTTCGACAGCTGTACAGACTCGGGCAACGGTGTTGAAATCAGCAATAACAAGAAATACGAGATTTCAAAATGACAGCGACCACAATAAATCCCGACTTGGAGAAGGAACGCAACACTGCCACCTTCAATACGCAGGAGTTTGTCTACTGGTGGGTGGGCGGCAAGAAGAAGTACGAGGACAAGAAGGCACTGGGTGAGTCCAACAACTGCTGACGTCTAACACCAACCAAATTGAATGGAATTTATGTACAATTAAGTAGTTGGATTGAAATAACGTTGCTGCTTGAAATCATTATCTTTTAATGCTTTTTGTTGTTGCTGCGTCCACGTCAATGCTTAAATAAGGCCAACATAGCCAAAACAAACGTCTGTCTGTTTGCTGTGTGTGTGATTGCTGGTTGCATGGTTGTGGTCAGCTGGATTAGCGATTAGCGTAACCGCTGGTTGTACGTAATCTCAGCTTCAAGTACATTGAAGCAGTAGCGTGATGAACATTGCAATATTAAAAAAATCAAGTGAAAATTTAAAATTTGAAAGCGTAACTGGGCTTTATGGGGATTGTAGATTGCTACCTTCATTAACCCTTTGCACTCCGCTATCCCCTCTCAGGCGACATCGTAATTCTAGCATATCACTCGGATGTCCCCTCTCAGGGGACATTCAAGTTTATTAATGATCACGGGGAATTGAGTTATTTCAGGGCAACTTTTTGAGACAAGCATGTTTTCCTAAGTTTTCTCTTGAAATGGCACAAGAAATCAAATCAAGATATCGTAAAATTATTAAGATATATACAAGAAATGTCAGCGGGTTTTGTCGCAGACGAGAACGTATGATACACGTTATATATATATATACTGTACAAAATTATAAACAATAAAGTATTGATTTTTTTGCAAATATACATTCTTTCATCTCAACCAATTCATAAATACGTTACTTAGTTCCAAAATTATAAGAAATAATACGAGGGTCTGTAAATGTTCGGTTCTGCCGTAAAGTGGCGCTGAGTAGTTGATAGCCAACGTCGAAAATCGTTCGGAGTGCAAAGGGTTAATAAGTGGGCAATATTTGAAGTTGAGGAGAGGTGACTTACATTTTTTTAAAGAAAAAACGGTTGTGAATTTGTTTTAAATCAAATGATAATTGTGAAATGAATTTACTTTAATCTTTCTAATGGCATATTTTAAGTGTATCATCATAAGAAATTATTCAAAAACGATTCCAAAATCTAAATCAATTAATTATCTTATAAGACTTAAGTGACGAAGTTTCAGTTGGAGCGCTTTTGTTAATATATTCTACTGGTTTTTTGAAGAAAAATTTCCTGGTATTAAAATTTTTTTATTCAATAAGTACAATCAGCACAACTGTAAAACTTTTATGTGTTTCTATGCAGAAACTTTTGTAAAAAATTAATCTCAAACCGTGCCTATACTATTTTAAAAAGACTGGTCAGTACTTAGAAGTGGCTGCCACAAGGCGGAACCCTTTTAGACCATGAAGGCCTAAAAAATAACAAAATTCAAAATTACTCAAGACAGATTACACTAACTAACTTACTGATACTCAACAGATTTTAAACATTTCTTTCGTTTGTAGAGACAACTGTCTATGTAAAAATACTGTAATTAAGGGGCCAGGACCCTTACTGTCTATTATCAGCTCCAACCAGTCTCTGAGTTTCACTGTGGTATTACCTTACCGCTTTATCTCTCGCTGGGTCACAGTACTCGGCTGCCTTGAACCAGAACATTAAAACTACAAATTGTTGAACCTAGATTTTAACATTAATAAAAAAATATGAAAAATTTATATTGCCCAAAAAACAATTAAACGGGTCAAAACCAAAACGAGTCTAACAAAAATGCTGAGTAATTATGCACGAAACGCGTTTGTGGGAATGCGTTGCCTAAAGTTGTTCGCCTATTTTAATCGCTATTGTTGTTAATTTTGTATTCTATTTTAAACAGTAATTAAATAAAGAAATATAGAATTAGACAAATATAAAAATTTAAATCTGATAGCCACTTACGTAGCGGCGTCATCAACTCCCGGCTAAACTTTGTACCCAGCGCTACTCTATGCATTGTACTATTCGCAGATTCACTATCGATTGACTCATCGTTGAGGGAGCAAGCCAAGCGCAAACAAAGCTACGCTTAAGCTGTGCACATACAATATCGTATATACATGTGTACATGTATATGAATTCAAAACTTAAGTTGTGTTTGTGTCAGTGTTTGTCTGCAGCAGTTATTCGATTAAACATTTTTAATTCAGTTATGATAAAAACTTGGAACTTGTTTCTTTGAATTATTAGAACAAACAAACGTTTATTTTTAGTTATCTTGTTGAACTTTATACTTTCGCTGACGAAGTAATGCGGATTCTATTATATTTCCAAACGAATTTAGTATTTGTGTAGCCAGCCGCCTATGTTTGGTATATGCCAAACAAGATTAATGATCGACGGCGCAGCGTGTTAACACGTACACAGGCACCGAGGAATAGCTGAGGCCATCGTAAACTACGATTGGTGCAAGCGATTAGATTTCAATGTGTTAATGTTTTCAAATGCGTGCAGCTAAGCTGTCTATCTAAGCTATTTTTATTATAGTTTATAGGCGGATTTGTAGAAACATTATAGTCTTTAAATTTTAATGGGAATTTATGGCAAATGGTGAACGTGCTTAAAGGCAACAGTTGCGCTCTTACGCTGCACATCAAAGTTCAAGGGATGTTTAGAACGGGTTTAAGAATTATTCAATGTGCCAACAATGACATACTTGGCAGAAATTGATGAAATCGTTTGTGTCCTTTGAACGCAAGTCACTTTAAAGAAACTGTCTATTAAATACTAGCAAAACCCTTTAGACTTAGTTCTCAAATCTAAAAATTATATCGAGGTTTAATTTGAAGAAATGATCATACATATACTTATATATTTCCCCACTCGGATCTATGCATTCGAGTGTTAAGTCTTTGCAAAGCTTTGATATATAAATATTATACACTCCCTAACCTAACTTAACCTAAGAAAGTTAAGTTTGTGTATGTGACTAGGAAGCTCAACCCCGATTTTTTTATTTCATATATAATTCTTTGCGGCGAACAGCTAATAGAATTAAGGGCGTCTTCTAGTCTAGAGGCTCGATTTTGTGGTGATTATTACGGGCGTAATAAAAAAACAGTAATAATTTTTACTATCCATGTTTTTATCAGTTTTTTATTGATACTTGAAAAGTATAAAAATATATATTAGTTGAAAAAAAATCGAAATTTAAGTCGGTAGATGCCGCCAAAGTGGGGACTAAAAAAAAGGTGTTTCCTGGTTGACGGGATTCCAATCCTCCTGGTGATTTGAAACATAAAAATGTGTACATGAAACATAAAAATTAAGTTAATTCTTATTAAACAAGAATGTAAAATTATCTGGACGTAGCCGATTTGAAAAAAAGATTTTTGCACAAAATGTCGTCTTTCTGAAAATAAAGGTAATTTTTTGCCTCCTTTTTTCAACTTTGCTAATTTTTTAAAAATCGTAACAAAAAAAATTACAATACCCCTACGTCGAGCCAATTTTGATAGTATTAAGAAAGTCTGTTACAAATTTCAAGTAAATCGGTGCATTAGAACTTGAGATATCATGTTAACCGTATCGAAAAAAGTAGTTTCGAGAAAAATGTGTTTAAAGTTTACAGTCTCAGTTCGGGCAGTCTGAGTGGTGCGTCACAAAATTAACTATAACTCAAAAAATATTCAACCAGCCTCAGCCGGTACAGCCACCTATCGGAAAACGGCGGAAGCAAAGTTGTACACCTGATAATTCGAATTTCCGTAAATCTTCGTAAAGGTCTAAACTTTGAAAATATGAAATAAAAAAATCTATTTTTTCAAATTTCTAGACTAGAATACCCCCTTAAGGAATTGGATGTTTTCTTTGATGAAAAACTTAGTTTCTTAACTAATATTGACTTCATTGTCGCTAAATCAATGTAATGATAATGGGTAGGGACAATGCCCTCGCTAAATCAAATTGTCATGCTGAGTTTTGTTCGTCGCAACTGTTCAGCCTTTTCAGAACCTTACACTTTCAAGTTGCTATTCACGGCTTTTGTACGATCTAGACTGGAGTATGCTTTGATTTATTTGGATACCCTATCTTGTCTTAGTCATATTAGGTCTTAGGTCACAAATAGTGATGGAAAACAAATTCATTAATCGATTAATGAATCATATGATTAATTGAAACAGAGCGATTATTAATTGCATTAATCGAAAGAAATGGAAAATAATCTAATAATCGAATGATTTGTTTAATATTTTAACTTAAAAATATTAAAATAATCGAATGATTTGTTTAATATTTTAACTTAACCGTGTAATCTTAAAGTATGCTAGCATGTAAATTTTTACCAATTGCCTTATAAAAACAATAACAATTAATTAATAAATGAAAGTAAGTACATATCAAAGAAAAAAATATATATTTGTATTTTATTTGTTCATTGCATAGTTTTGATATAATAGTTTTCACAGGCGCGAGATCGTGAACCTGTTCCTCTTTTCAGTGGCAGTTGCACCTGCCTTTGAAAAGAGGCGCTCTGCTGGTACCGAAGTTCCTAAAAGATAACCATACCGACGAGTTATTATATAAAGCTTAGGGTACACCGTTCGCATTTCTAAAAAATGGGGCATTCTCAAAAAAACTAAGCTCGTCCTGAACTTGGGTTAGGTCGTTGTCTTTTTTGCGACATTTGTGAGCCAGCGACTTGTGGTGAGTCCATAAATCAAATTCAACATCGCATCAAAGTGTCCGTCTCAAGCTTTTATTTTGAGCGAAAAAAAATTTAGTGATACGTTTTCTTTCGATTATTTAAGCATCTAATCGATTAACGTTTCGATTAATCGAAACCCATTTTTCGATACAATTAAATCGTGAATTGAAAGACAAAAATCGATTATTGTGTATCAAATGATTAATCGTCCAATCACTAGTCACAAAAGGTCTTTAATAGATTTTCACTGCGGTCTTTAAATTTCACAGACCCGAGGCCGTCACATGAGTCACTGTCTGTTGCTGAATCTAAAGTCGTTGCACTCGAGGCACTAAACCTACTCTATGGGTCAATTTATTGTCCTGCTTTTCTAGTTAAGGTTGGATTTAATGATCCCATCCGTAACCTATGGCATGTGAACACTTTTTTCATTAGTTTTTGCAGGTCGAACTATGCTCTGCAGACTCCACTCCTGCAAGCGCTCTCGGAGCTACACAAAGATTTCGACATTGCTCAGCCTAAAGAAAATCTTCTAAACAGGATCTTTGAAATAATATCTATCACATAGTTTCTTTATTATTATTATCTTTTTTAGTTAGTAAGTTCAAATGCACATTTAGCTGTTAAATAATCTAACCTTAACATAACCTCACTTAACAGAACATACCATAACCTAACTTCTGCTAACCTAACCAATCCTTACCTAACTTAAACTAACGCTATTTAAACTCGCTTAAAACTTAACCAGTGGTTAGGTTTCTCAGTATTTCTAAATGGATGAAGCAGAAGTTTTAAAATTGCGAAAGAATTTAAGCTCAAAAATGCTATGTCACAACTCTTCAATCAATTGTCCCTTTCTTTGTCCAATAAACTTTTGTTAGCGTGCCGTATTATTAAAAATATCGAATGTAATAACGTAAATGTTCCATGCATTGCAGAGAAAAGCTTCCTGGACGATCCCGAATTGCAGGATGATCTGCCCATTTCGTACATGTCGCACAAGGAGCTCTACGAGCACAGCATACGCAAAGCCATAATAATCGCTCAAAAGTTGCGCAAAATACGCGAAGAGGGTGAGGACAGCGTGGACACCTACACGTAAGCATCATGCAATATCTTTCGGTTCAAATTAAATCTAAATTACGCATAAACATTTTTCTAAAGCGCTCTGCTGGGCGGCAGTCTGGGCTCGGCGCTGATCAAGGAGGGCAACCCGATGACGCTACACTTTGTCATGTTCGTGCCAACGATCATGGGTCAAGGCACCATGGAGCAGCAAATCGAGTGGCTGACCAAGGCCTGGGACTGCACCATCATTGGCACTTATGCCCAAACGGAGCTGGGCCATGGCACCTTCCTGCGCGGCCTGGAAACGCGCGCCGACTACGACGAGCGCACGCAGGAGTTTGTAATCAATACGCCCACCATCAGCTCCTACAAGTGGTGGCCTGGCGGCTGTGAGTAAACCCTCACAACTTATTTGTTTAGGCAAGTTTTTTATTTAGCATTTTGCTAAACTTTTAGTGGGCCACACGGCCAACCATGCAATTGTGGTGGCGCAACTCTACACGAAGGGCGAATTTCGCGGTCTGGCGCCGTTTATTGTGCAGCTGCGCGATCTGGAGACGCACATGCCCATGCCGGGCATTGACATTGGCGACATTGGCACCAAGCTGGGCATGAAATCGGTGAACAATGGCTATCTGGGCATGAGGAATGTGCGCGTGCCGCTCAACAATATGCTGATGAAGAACCAACAGGTGCTGCCCGACGGCACCTATGTGGCGCCCAAGACGCAGGCGCTCACCTACGGCACAATGATGTTCGTGCGCTGCGCACTGATACGCGATGCCGCGCAGACACTGGCCAAGGCCACCACAATTGCAACGCGTTATTCGGCAGTGCGGCGCCAAAGTCCCATTGATCCGAGGCAAGTGAAAGTTGTCATCGAATTGTCGCTTTATGTAACGAGTTTGTGTTTTGTATGAGTTCAGCCAACCGGAGCCGCAAATCATGGATCATACCACGCAACAGCTGAAACTGTTTCCGTACATTGCCAAGGCCATTGTCTTCAAGACGGCGGGCGAGCACATCTGGAACATGTACAACAATGTGAGCGGCGAACTGGAGCAGGGCAATTTGGCGCGTCTGCCCGAGATGCATGCACTGTCGTGCTGTCTGAAGGCCATCTGCAGCGCTGACAGTGCCGCTGGCGTGGAGGTGTGTCGTCTCGCGTGTGGCGGTCACGGCTTCATGGACTGCTCCAACTTTCCAACCATCTACGGCATGGCCACGGCCGTCTGCACATATGAGGGTGAGAATACGGTGATGCTGCTGCAGACTGCACGCTACCTGGTGAAGGTTTACGAGCAGGCGCTGCACGACGAGAAGCTGGTGCCCACTGTCGAGTACATGAAGGAGGCCATTCGTACGAAGGAGTTTGTGAATTTCGATGGCTCGTTGGCAGGCATTGTGCAGGCATTCCAATTTGTGGCGGCCAAGTAAGTGGACACATTGTAAAAGTGTTTCATTTCACTTTAGTTGTGTGAACTTTTTAATTAGTTATTGTTTTTGTGAAGTTTATGTTATGTTAACCCTAATTCCCAGAATTTTAAAAGTAACGTAACCCAGAAGTGAGACTGTCAGGCTTATATATGAGCTAAATTACTGAAAACATTTGTTTAAATGCATTATTTTCCTATCTTCAATGACATTAATTTACAACAAATCTTATTTGTTCTCATTGATAGCAAAGTGCGCATTGCCTACGAGCGCCTGGAGCAGCGTCGAAAGCAGGGCCATGGCCCTGAGGTGGCCGCCAACATGTGCGGCATTGAGCTAACACAGGCAGCAGATGTAAGTTGACAAACTCTTTCCATTTGAGGCATTACATTTTCACCACGCTTCTTCTCTTACTTCAGTTGCATGGACGCGCTTTCCTTGCGCAATCGGCCTTCATCGAAATCAATGCTCTATTGGCTCAAGTATCGCAAGCTCTGGGCGATGTGCTGAGAAACGTTTTGGAGCTATATTTGATCGATGCTTGCCTCAACCGAATTGGCGACTTTTTAAGAGTAAGTCAGCATATTTTGAATACTAAAATCACTAACAATTACCAGCTTCCCTAACTAAATCAATTTATTTATTTGTAATATTTTCGATTTCAGTTCATCAATTTAACTGATCGTGATGTGAGCACTCTGGAACTGCGTCTGGCCGAGTGCTTGAAGCGCATGCGCCCCAATGCTGTGGCCATTGTGGACAGTTTCGATGTGCACGATCGTGTGCTGGACTCGGCGCTGGGCGCCTACGATGGCAATGTGTACGAGCGCATCTTCGAATCGGCCAAAAAGAGTCCCATGAATCGCGAGCCGGTCAACAAAACATTCCATCAGTATTTGAAGCCCTTCATGACAGCCAAGCTGTAACTGTGTGGCCTCTGCATTTCAATGCGCTAGCACGATTTTTGTTATTTGTAGATATTCTTATTAGCAATTAGTGGCGTTTTTATTATTACATTGTTCATCATTTTTGTTTTGGGGTAATGCTTTACTGAAAAATTCAAGTATTTTCGCGGTCTTTTAATTTGTTACGCTTGCATTATGAAATTGTTTCTGCAAATATTTTGATAAAACACTATTACATTGTTGTTGCAAATGTTTTTCACTTGTAAATAAATATGCATAATTTTTTAAGCCATGCATTTCATACTTTTGCGCTCAAATTGTTTATTATTCAAAGTCGATTTTGTATAAAAGAGATGAAACTTTAGATTGTTTAGGATTGTCAACTCGAAAATTTGTGCTGACTTGAGTTTGGGTGCATCTTTATTTACCGAAATCAAATATGTGTGTTTACAGTTATAAAATAAACTTAACTGGAATGTCAACAGCTAACTACGGTTCTACATAAAATTTGGCCACAAGCATTAAACTATTTTGTATAAATTCGAAAATTCATTTTAAACGGAAACTCGAAACCCCACAAAAGTATATCGAACAAATATCACAAATATTAGGAAAACCCACAGATTACACAGAAAGTAGTCTACGCTTATGGGCTATGAGCGATTTAGTCGTTAAGATCACACACGTAAAAAATAGAAATGCTTGCTGCACATACTTAAATTTATGTTCGCCTGGTGCTTGTTTAGTATTCGAATGCAGCACGTGTGCGTTCCGGCGAGTTTGAGGCGGCCGCACACACACACATGTGAGAAATAGGAATGCTTGCTGAGTCGCGGGTACATACTTCGATTCATGTTCGCCTGGTACTTGTGCGGTCTACGAATGCAGCACGTGTTCGTTCTGGCAAATTTAAGGTGGCCGCACACATTCACCGATGCGTAAAATGTTGTTTTTGCGCTTAGACTACAATTTATGATTTGGAATATTGACGTAAATGCTTTCGTTTTGAATTTGTAATTTGTTGTTGCTGGTCGTTTCGATTCAATTTTGCATTTTGGAATTTGCCTAAGTGAACCTTCTGATTTTGTTCTAAGCAAATGGCGCGTTGGTCAGCATGTTGACGCTGGCCTCGCTCTCTTCGTCGCTGGCGTTTTGGTCGAGCTTCTCGAAGCCGCTGCGCTTGCCGCGGTCCATCAGCAGACCGCCCAACTTGAAGCCTTCCGGTTTGGAGGGGAAATCCCACGCGTGGCGACGATTCTTGGCGCCGAACGGCAAGCAACCTGACAAATGAACGGTACGCATTGTAACTGTATTCAACGTTAAAGTACAAATAACAAAGTGGTACAACAACAACATGCGTGTGGATTACAGTTTTGTATCCAACTTTAAAGTGGAGGCTGTAACAAAACGTAATAAAAAGATAAAAGGAAATTAAAATCAACAACATTGCACAGTGTTGCACATTGTGTAAGCGAAACAATGAAAGTAAGCAAAGGAATTTAGGAAAAAAAAGTCAATTTATTCTTGTACAAAACAAATGCCACCTGCAGGTGCACAACGAACGCTTTAGGCCTAAAAAAATGCATACACAGAAAATTATAATTAGTAAACAAAAAAAATTAAGTAAACATTGCAAAACACTTGGATCAGTCGTGTTTCAGCACACACTCACAAAAATATCAATAAAATACATTGGACTATGCATCTGGGCTGCTTACAAGATAAATGCTGACATATGTAAATGAGATTAGTTTTCACGGCACACGCACGCGCACACGTCGACCAGCTCTAACTGCATTTGACAAACCTGTAGAATTTCTCATATAAAATTTCCAATGCACACTCAAGCTGCCGCACATGCCGTGTGTATGTGTGTGTGTGTGTGCCTCCCGAAATAAATCACTTATTCTAAATTGTTGCTAACTACAAAAATTGTCAATAATGAAAGAGTGCAGTTGGTAGCAAAACATAATCAAAATACAAAATTTGCTTAAATTTTACAGCATACATAGTTTTAGCCGATTTCGAATATTTTACAAAATAAACAATAAGTTCTAAGTAGCAAAACCAATTGCGACCAAAGAAGGGGGACATACTTTTAAGCATACAAATATTGAACAATAATTGAAAAAGAAAATATAGCGAAAACATTTGGATTAGAGAATGAAAATGCATTGCTGAGCGTGCGTCTTGTCCGCTTAGGGACATTCTTCACAAACATTCTGGCTGGAGGCCACTAGCTTGCGATACACCAGCTCGCTTGGCGGTCCAACGCTGAGCGCGGCATTACCTCGTTTGCGTCGGCGCGCTATCAGCAGCGCCATGGCGAACGTGAGCAGTGCAAAGAGCAACATCAGCGAGGCCACCAAAATGGCAGTGCCGCCAGGATGATGCGCACGCCTCTGCCCGGCACCTTGCGCTGCCGCCGCACTGTCCGCTTCGTCGTTCAACTCGGCTTCCAGCGAATTCGGCACGCTGCTGTCGTTCGTTTTGGCCGCCACCACAGCGCTGGCCACCTCATACTCGGGCCCGGTGCGACTTGCAGGATTCGTGTTTGTTTTGGCAGCGGATAGTGGCAGCGACTTGGCCACGGCTTTGTGCAAAAACTTGTGTATGCGCGTCGGATCCAGTTCGGCGACATAGATCTCATTGCCATCGCTGGTCACGGCCACGTCGTGAGGATTCTCGAATTGCAGATTGTTGGGGCCAAACTTGGAGACGACCTGCTTGGTGTGCATGTCGACAATGTAGCCGCGCACCTCGTTGTAGTGCTCGGGCTTGAAGCCCATCTCGGCGGTGGGACCGTTGACAATCACCAGCTGACCACCTGGCGGCAACACAAACAATTCAATTAACATGAAATTTGCAGAAAGTAGCAACTCTTACCCGCAGCTGGTGTATAGTCCATGCTGAACAGGCGATCGCCTATGATGGGGCTGTGGTACTGCGAGTGGAATGTTCCATTGCCCCAGAAGAAACATTGCACACGGCCGTTCTCGCGATCAGCGGCGCAGATCAACTCCTGCTCGGGCACCAGTGTCAGAGCATGCGGTACGGCAAAGAAATTGCGCGGCGCCACATCGTACGAAACACCTGCGAGAGTAAAATTGAATGAAATTTGGTTGGTTTTTTAATAAAAAATAATGAGCCACGCACCAGCAAACGAATTCTGTCCCCAGGATAATATTTTCTCGCCTTTTTTGGAATATTTCAGTATGCGCGCATTGCAATAGCCGTCCGCAACGAAGAAATCTCCATTCTTTAATACAGCCACTGACGTAGGCTTGCAGAACTTTGACTCACCGGCGCCAGGCGTAAATGCAGTGCCCAGTGTCATGAGGGGCTTGTCATTAGAGCCGCGCGGCCCAAATTTGAAAACCTGATGCAACGCCACATCGGTGATCCACACATTGTCTTCATGATCGACTGTCAAGCCATGTGGCATGTAGAATCTGTAAGATTAAATTCATATTTTTAGCATTGGGCTGCTGTAGGAAGTCTAGCTAGTCTAGCAACCTTTTAATAGCTCGTCTACTTACAAATTTTTGCCCCAGCCGTACACCACTTTGCCGCTCTTTCGATCCAGCGCCAACACCGTGTTGTCGCGTATGGGTCCCTTCTTGGTCTGTCGAAAAACATTGGCATTAGTGAATGTGTTTGCGTCCCAGATGCGATCGACCCGATGAAAGATGACCACATTGCCCGCCGTGTCGAAGCTGACAGCAGTCACGGAGCCCAGCTTCAGCTCTGCATCCGGCCAGGTGCCTTGGTAGACGTAAGCTGTAAAAGTAAAACGTATTAGCGCCATTTCAAAATGGAGTGAAAGTTTAAAATTGCATCATGCAAATCAATAGAAAAAAATTGAAAGCTCACAAAAGAAGCAGAAAATTACTTGAGTTCAGTTTTGCAATTTCCGCTTTAACATCCAATTTCTCGGTTTTCAGCTTTGCCGGCTGCGGCCACCCCACATCGGCGGCATTGCCGCCCTGCATGATTTGCTGAAAACGTTTGTTTGTGCTCAGCAGCTGCTCATCGGCGGGCAGAGGTAGAAAGCGCTGCAGCGAGAGATTCTGGAATGACAAAAGAATGCGAATTGCATAAGTATAGCAATTAACACTAATGGCATTCGATACGTCGGCTATGAGCGGAAACAAGTGCTCCTTTGTTTGCATATTAGTAACTACATTCCAATGAAAAATGCATTGGACGCCAGCGCATTTCTCTTCACTTCCATACAACAATTTATACAAATTTTCGCAATGCGGAGGTTCAGCTCCCCACGGATTTGCTGTTCTCTGCCACACTTAACGCCAAAGGATTAGCGTTCACTAATAACGTGACACCACACGTCAGATGCGCGCTGGCGGCTCAATTGCTCGCTTGCTGGCTGGCTGGTGGGGGCTCAGACGCCTACGTCACAAATAAATCGATAAACAAAGCAACAGGACCACTACGTTGCACCCCGCACTTTGCCGACCATTTTCAACGCCACACCACAGCCACAGCTGCAAGAACAGCAACACACACCAATGCGACAAACCGTTGCTAATGGCCAACATATGTTAGCAATGTTCTAGCTCCAGTACCGTTTCTGGCTGCTGTTTTTGGCCACTTCCGCTAAGTCGCGCTTTCAGCCCACGCTTACCTCATCGGTCGCCGATTCGATGATACACAGCGCCACAAAGAATAGCAGTCCCGTTGCGTATCTGAAGAAATTGGTCGCAAACATTTTCGGCTTTTTTTGCTTGGATCCGCACTTGCTTTGCACAGTTTTATTCGTTCGCTCGTTGTGTTTTACTTGAAATTCGGTAGTATTTCTTGCCAAAATACTCGCCAATTTTAGTGCATTTCTATTAGAATTTGTCCCAATTCTCTGCGTGTAGTTTACCCGTCCGCGAATGCTTTTGCGTCTGAAACGGCCATCAAAGCAATTTTCTTTGCGTATTCGCTACGCTGTCAGGTGGTGCCGGTGCTGCCACATCGAAAAATGTATGCAAACAAATCACTGATCTATTACATTATGTGGCATTAATTTGCAACGTGGGCAACTCTGAGAGCAGATGTTAAACTGACATTCGCGTTTTTGTGGGTCGTTGTATTGCAACAAATTATTTGCTAATAAATTGGTAATAATTTTGGACACTTGGCCATGGATTCGAGCGGCGAGCAGTTGCATCCCAACTGGCGTGCGCTTACGACAATTCATTACCCGCTGAAGCGTTTTGTGCAGAGCGGCAGACTGGGCGCTGTGGAAGCAGACAGCAACGTGCAGGCGAGGAAGCATGAAATACTGGGTGTGTGTGGCGCGGAGGTGCGGCAGTTTTACGAAGAAATGATTAAAATTTCATCAACTGCCAGTTGTGAAAAAACAAAGCGTTCACACGTAGAAAAACCCACCACTACTACTGCCAGGCAGGAGCGCCGTGTACCGTTCGAGGCACACAAATTCTTTCGTTATGCTACGAACAATGAAGTGGATGAATTGCGCAAGTTTGACTACCACGGGGAAGATGTGAACGTGCGCGATACTTTCGGCTGGACTGCACTGATGATGGCCGCTTGCGCCGGTGCTTCGGAGGCAGTGGAGTATCTGCTGCAATTGGGCGCTGACAGGACGACGAAAGACAGGCGCGGCAACACTGCTCTTACTCTGGCGAGTGCCAAGGGACACCGGCACATTGCAGCAATGTTTGAAAAATATTCATTTGCTGAAGAAAATAACGCAGAGACAACAGACAATGCTGAATCGCACGAGCCCTTTTACTGTTCCACCTGTCAGCGCACCTTTACCGAAACTACATTCCTCCAGCATCAAACCTCTACTGTGCATCAGTTTAATCTCAAATCCGATTTACCCGCAAATAAGCTACAGAAGTTCAACATACCCAGCAGAAATCGCGGATTGCAACTCATGGTGAAGCAGGGCTGGGATAAAGAAAGCGGTCTGGGACCTACACAAAGTGGCCGACTGTATCCCGTGAAGACAGTCATACGCAAGCAGCGCACAGGTCTGGGCATTGATCAGCCACCGGCGCGTGTTACGCATTTCGAGGCCTTCGACTTGCGTGCCACACAGCGTCAAGGTGCCTATTGGACGGGCAAAAAGACGCGCAGTCGCAACGACATTCGGCACCAAAAGCAGCGCGAATGGAAACGCGAGCGGCGGCTGCGTAATGAATTGAGCTAAGACGCAACGGCGGTTGGGAGTTTCTAAGCTGCTCCAGTCGTTTCATTGACAAAGTACATATGCATATAATACTGTCACTATTTACTGTCCTAGAAACCAGCGCGCCAAAGATGTCCAAAAGCGATACGCAGAAAACTCTGGAGATCATTCGCTCCACTGAAGAAGTGGCGGACAAAATTTTGGTCAACAAGCAAGAGCTAGTCGAGCTCGATAAGCGACGGCAGCAAACTCGTGAAGCTATGCGCGAGCTAGAGAAGAGCAGCGCCGATGAGAAGAAGGTGTGGATTACTATTGGCAGCATGCTGGTGAAGCTGGAGCGAGACAAGGCTCTTAAACTGCTCAAGAATGGTAGCTGATTTAGGCGTATTTGCAGTTCTGAACGTTCACAACGTATTAATTCTTTCTTATGCGCAGATCAAATGCAAATTGAACGCGAAATAAATATCCTCACATCGGATCAGAAGATTTTGGTGAACAAACATCGAGATCTGGAGCACTTTTCGCCCTATTCAGGCACAAATATTAAAGCGTTGGACCGCAAGGAGTTTAGTGCGCTAAAAGCTAACTTGCCGCTTCTCTAGAAATGTTGATTCAACATGTAAAAATATTTAAGTAGTTATAATTTTTATATCTCATTAAAAATAACAAGGAAATGAATGAATGCCACATGAATTGTCTGACTTATCTCTTAGATTTGATTTCAAAAAAGTACTCAGTTTACGATTGAATCACGTTTTCGCTCTGCTGGCGCTTCATCTCCAGCCTTAAATGCAGGTTCGTCTTTCTGTTAGATAGAAATGCGGTCACACTTTCAGTTTGCTTAAAACAAAGTTAACACAAACCATTGACAAAAGTTGATGTTTTCTGGCTGTGTACTTGGCTACTTCTTTCAACAGTTCCGCCGGCTCTATTTCCATTTTTGTTGCGCCCATGTGCAGCTCCACTTTGGGCACTGGTTGCGCCGCTTTGGCGCCCACCACCACTATAAGCGGATAGCCCATACTATGGCCAAAATTAAGTTTTTAATTAAATCGCTATCTCCACTTTAATTTACTTACCGCTTGGCATCCACGAGTCGTTTGCCTATGGTCAAGAATTTGCGATCATCCTGCAGCAGCTGATCAATGTCGCAGACTTCAGGCAGCGCACGACACAAATCCTGCTCAATGACGTCCGCTACCTGCTGTTCCTTGCTGCCCTGCTTCGGACCAATGACGCAGACATCGTACGGCGCCAGCAAAGTGGGCCAACGTAGATCTGTCTCTGTGGAAAGTACTTCCAGCGCCGCTGCTACCAGCCGACTAATGCCAATGCCATAGCAGCCCATAATGAGCGGCTCTGGTTTGCCATTCTCCTGCAAAAAGGTAGCACCCAGCGGCCGCGAATATTTGTCGCCCAACAGAAATGTGTGCGCCACCTCAATGCCACGAACTTGTCGCACATTGCGAGACTTGCACACCGGACAACTTGCATGCGCATTGCTGGCTTCCTCTTTCATAACTTCTGCATTGGCTGCATGCCCACAATCGTTACAACAAAGCAACTGATCCTCGCCGCTTGTGGAGAGATAGTGAAACTCATGCGTTACGCTACCACCCATCATGCCGGCACAAGCTTCCACTATAAATGTATAAAGTTCGTATTCGTTCAAGCGCAACGAAATGCAGTGCAAATACACCTTTGGCAAAGGGCACCTCCAGCTGTTTGAAAAACGTCTCGTAAGCGCCACAAAGCTGCTCGTAGGTGTTTTTCGCCTCTGCAATGCTGCGATCAAACGTGTACAAGTCCTTCATGAAGAACTCTTTGGCGCGCAGTAGACCGAAGCGAGCTTTCAACTCATCGCGAAATTTGGGCCCAATTTGGTACAGCCGCAGCGGCAGTTGACGATAGGAAAGGGGCGCTGCTGAGGCCAGCATAGCGGTCACTGCCTCTTCGTGCGTCTGTTGCGAAATTTGTGAATATTAAATTGGACTCGACTCTTGTATAACGACACACCGATTACTTACAGGACTCAGCAGAAACTCCTTGCCTTGGCGATCGCGCAGCATATAGAACTCGCCTATGTCTCCTTCGAGGCGACCGGATTTGTGCCACAACGAGGCGGAGGTGAGCACTGGCAGCGACACCTGTTGCCCGCCCACAGCACGCATACGCTGTCGCACCAGAGCTACGCACTTGTCCAACACGCGCTGCGCCAACGGCATAATTTGAAAGGTGCCATTGTGCGCCGGCTTGACCAGACCCAGCTCCGACATCAGCTGCAATTGGAATGCATTTTGAATGAAGTTCAGTTAACAGTTGGGAAATGACTACACTGACTTTTTGGCTGCGTGATATAGCCTCCACATTCTTGACGACAGCATTTTTCGGTGTCACCAACACTGGCCAAAATAACCGCGAGACCCGCTCCATAACGATACGAATTCATGCAATCCGAGACAATGTTGTTATTGCACACAATCAGCTGTTCTGAATAGTGCTGCCAGAGCATTAATTTCATTGAAATTAAGATATAAGAAATCAAAAAGTTGAAATTGTTGGTAAAAAGTAATATTACTTCTTAATTGTGTACGATGCAATGATTGTATTTTATTCAATTATTTAATAATAAAACGAATCCAGAAAATGTTGCAATTCATATAGATTACAGCCAAACGTAAGTAATATATACATAATATGCTAACTAAATAATTCTTTCTTGGAGCTTGGACTGATCGCAGCAACCTCTGGAATGAATAATTTTGTGCATCCAAAAACAGGTGAGTTTTTTAGCGGACTTCGTGTTAAAGTCCTTAACCCATTGCTGCTTAATGGGTAAAATTTTACCCATGAAAATTGATTTTTTAAAAAATCACAAAAAAGTCAATGTTTGAGATCTCTCAAAACCATTGATAGGGATAGTTAGGGTAAAGATGGAACTACCTTAACCTAGTGAAGGTCACCCTAAAATTTCGCCATCTAGCTAGAGTTACCAGACTCCAAAAATTGTGAATTTTCCGGAGGTGGCAAATGTGGCGAAACGTAGTGGCCTTAGAACTTCACAAAAATCTGCCTCCTAACTCACCTTGTAAAAAATACAACTTTTGTTCACGTGTTTAGCTGATCACTTCACAAAGTATGGAAAAAAGCTACCATTGCTGTGTAATGGCTACAAAATACCTAATGAATATCTCAGCAACGTGCAGAGATATAAAGCTGAAATTGTTTCTGATCATTTTGGGTCACTTCTAGGTCGTGTATGAAATTTTATCAAAATCGTATGGGCGGAACTGGTACCCGGCAGCAACTGGCTTGGTCTCCTTCGTTTTGTAATATTTGGTCGCCTTCTTTTGTAATTTTTATCAACGGCATAGCCAGTTATTTCAAGTTTTCAAAGTTTCTTTGTATACTGATGGTCTGTAGATTTACTCTTCAATATCGAGTCTCTTAGATTCTCTCAATCTTTAAAGTGACCTAGACAACGGTGTCGTTTAGTGTGATAATAATAAGCTTGATTTAAATACAAATGTTTCCATCTGTCCTATTCGAAATCCCGCTCCCCTATCCCCACTACCTACCACATTGTTGACTATCACTTAGCCCATCCTACTGAAATTACTGATCTAGGTGTGGTGTTTGACAATAGGTTCTCTTTCCAAAGCTACTTAAACAGCACGATTACAAAGGCATACTCTGTGCTGGCCTTTGTTCGCCGTTTCAGCTCCGACTTTACTGATCCGTATACTTTAAAGTTGCTCTATAAGTCCCTTGTGCGGTCTAAGCTAGAATACGCCACCCTAATTTGGAGACCTTGTTATGCGTGTCACATCAATTGGCTTGAACGAATCTAAAACAGTTTTGCTCGCTACTCACCAAGTTCTCTGCATTTTGTTAACCCTATTCCCTCCTACCGGGCTAGAAGTCTGCTTATTAATCTAAAGTCATTGAAAGGTAGGAGGACTATTCCCTCCCTTACGTTTGCCTTTAACTTAGTACGTAGTGCGATAAATTGTCCATACTTACTCGGACGTATCGATTTCACTATTCCACAAAGATCCTTAAGGAGAAGTTACTTTCTCCCTGGATGCTGCTCCGATATTTAGAGCCTTAAAGGAACTCAATTTGCTCTCAAATTGTAATTCTAAATTCTTATTAATTTTGAATGATTAGAAGATTAAAAGGTTGAAGAAAATTCATTTACAAGCAAATTTTTGTTTCGAATTGAACATTGGCATTGCCAACTAGAAACTAGTAACGTCTTTAAGTCACCATTCGAAAACTTACGAAACTCTTTGCTGTTGATCAGTACTTGGTTTTTGTTAAAAACAAAAATTAAAGCGTAGCTTTTATAAGACTTTTCTTACTTAAATTAATTGAATCCAATGGTTGAAATGTAACTTTCTGGCATCGCTGATTGCAGTTAGGGGCGCTTGTGTTGCCAGACTGTCTTTTAAAAGCTTGAAACTTTTTCATAATTTTCAAAATTTACACACCATAGAATGCATTAGATTACATTACATTAGTGTTCTGTAAACGCAATTGCTATTATTTTTTACTTTTAAATATTTGAAAATGTAATTGGTGAAACTTTTCAAAAGTCTTTTAAAAGCAAGGTTTACACATCACAGATTACATTACTGTTCTGTAAACGCAATTGTAATTTTTTTTTACTTTTAAATATTTGAAAATGTATGTGGTGAATCTTTTCAAAAGAATATGTAGAAAACTTAATATTTGTAATTAAGATTTCATTCTACGTCTATTATTGCTCGCTAGGTATATACGATACCTTACTTACTGTTTCATTCGTCATTGCTTGAAAAAACGCAGCTCAAACAATTTGAAAAAGCATTTCAAGCACTCATTATGTATGTGAATGCGAATAGCGTAGGGGAGTGTGAAAAGTCGAGTTGCGATAGGCGCAGATAGCCTTTTAAAACGACATCCGCCTCACACCACAGTGCGCTTAATTCACCACAGCCTGAAGCTCGCTGCCCACGTACGTCACATAAGCGCCAAAGATTCGTGTGGTGGAGCGCTTGCAGTGAGCGCATACAATCGGATGTGTATGTGTGTGTGTGTGCGAGTATGAGAAATTATGCGGCTGCCGCCCACTGATGGCCCCCCTTTTTCCAGCGCACATTCGCAAAACAACCAGCACAACAAAACAGTTTGTTCCTTTTGCGCGCAGCGCTGCTGTTGTCGCTCCCCCCTATTGCTGCGTACTAGCGACAGTCGCTTAAGACTTGATTGCTTGATTTTTGCACGCGTAGTCGCTCTCACAAGTGGCGATTGGCGAACTCTCGGCTGGATTCGCTCTTGTTGGTTGTTGGCCGCAAATATTCTTTTCGCAGCACTATTCGCGTGCGCGTATTTGTGGAGCTTGTAGATACTTTTGCGCTTTCGCAGCGATAGTTGTCGCTGGTCGTTGTGGTCTTTGTTGATTGTGCTACTCGACTCGTGTGCGTCTTTGGGGCTCCCTTTCGGCGCGCTCACACAAATCTCTGGCCGTGGTAGTAGCAGCAGCAGCAGCAGCGACGGCGGCAAGACAACCCAGCCGCAGTCACTCAGCCACAGCGACAGTCGCACTCAAAGTCGTTGTCGTCGTAGTCGCAGTTATCGCCTTCTTCTTGGCCGTCGTCGTTGGCTCTGTCGTCATCGTCCGTCACATCGCCGTGAAACACGGACATACGCAGTGCTTTTGTTGTTGTCGGCCGATTCGTTTGTTCTATCTGTAACTGCGCGGTGAGCGTGCGCTGCGTACAGTGTGAATTCGTGCATCGAGCATCGATTTTCACACGAAAAACGTCATTATTGCAAAACGGAAATTCCGCTATGCGAAATCGCTGGAAAAGCAACGATCAGCAAAAACGAAACGAAGTAGTGAATATAGTCAGCTGTGAATGAAAAGTACGCGCGCGCATTGTCGGAAAAGTTTGGTGCAAAGAAAACACAATCAATTGTCGCCACAAAACGTAAATTCGGTGGCGTTACGCGAAAGTTAACAACAAGCAGAGCAGCCGAAGTAGAATTGGGAAAGACGTGAGCAGTAGAAGGCAAAAAAAACGTGCACTTACGTCGCTCGCTGGAATTCTGTGCACTGTGCTCTGCGGTGTGGTGAATTTGTGGCTCAATACTACAATAACAACGACGACAGCAGCAACAGTAACGATAATAACAAGTCAACAACAACAACAACAACAGCAACGCGTACTGCCCACCGAGTGGAAAGAAAATGAATTAAGCGAAAACGTATCTTATCGCTACTTGTAGCCGCTTATTGTTGTACTTGTTGTTGTAGTCAGCCTGCCTTCATGCTCGGCGTTGGGTTCCTGTGTTCGTTTGTTTGCTTGTTGGCTGGGCTGGTTCGTAGGTTGCCGCGGTGTGGTGGAATGTGTGCGCCGTTGTTGATTTAGGTAGTTGGGCGCACGCAGCACAGTGGGGGCACACGGTCCGAGTGTAAAAGTGCGAAGAAAAAGCAAAAGAAAAAATTAAAAAAAAAGCGGGGGAAAAAGAATGTTGCAACAACAACTACATAGTTTAAAATAATAAGAAAAACTCTGCTGAAAACTTGTGTGTCCAGTGGTGAACCATTTGCCGAAAAGCTGCTGCCTCAATTTACTAACAACAACAATAACAATAAGCACAGGAAGCGGAAATTGCAGCGAGTAAAAGTGAAAAATCAGGCAAAGGTAACGGTGCTACACTACTCGCCCAATACCCCGTTATACGTACAACAACAAGAAATACGCAAGCAAGCATAGTACCATCCACCCCCCTTTAAGTTTGAATTCTTCATATGATTTCATTCGATTTGAGTGCGAATTCTGCGTTCTCAAATATTACGCTGCCGAAAGAAATACAGAAAAGCAACTAAGTAAACAGCATGAAAGCGTAAAAACCAGTGAAAGAGTGCCAGAACGTAATTTTTGTCAAATTCTTCGATTTTGAAATATTGAAAGCACATTTTTACTGCAACTCACAACGAATGTTAAGCGCCTAAATCAAATAAAATTCATTTAGATTACAAGAAAATAATATAATTCTTAGAACTTCAGTGCTTTGCCTGGGCAGCACCACCGTTATTGACCTTCTCATCAGCTGTTGACGGAAAAGGTAAGTGCGGCAATGTCACCAATTTGTATTTTTCACTTCTCTTCTCAACACTTTCGGTTTGCTAGCATAATTGTTGCCTTGCTTTGAACGTTATGACTGCTGATATTTGTGAATTTAAGCGGGTTTTCTTCATGAAACAATGATATGTATTTGGCTAGTTGGGCGATTACGAGTCACAAGTTTGGTTTGGTCAAATGTCCGTTGACGAAAAATGGCAGCAATAAAAGTATAAGGTTAGGTTAGGTTAGATAGCTGGCCAAGTCGGCCACGCATAGACCGTGTTTGGTTCCTAGTGGTGCCAGTTAGAGCTCCTTAGGGCCAATTTTTCAGTGCGAGTTTAAACGCAGTTCAAACGTAGTTTTCTTGAACTTGGTTTAAATATAAACTCAGTTTAAACGACAAAGCAGTTTTTCAGTGCTAGTTTAACTGGAACAAATATTTGTCATTTGGGTGTGGCAATACCGGCAATCTTTTTATCTAGCTAATAGTTTTCCTTTGTTTTGATTGTCATTCATAAATAAATTCTTTGCGCTCAATTAATGTACTTCATCAAAAAATTCAAAATAAGCAAACGGATTCCAAATTTTTCGTCTCGGGAAATCGAATGTCTTCTTGCAGTTGTGAAAAAAAATAAACATAAACGAAATGGAAAGAAATTGAGGACGATTTCGATTCAAAATTTGTTGATAAGTTCCGGTGCGCGAAAACGTTGCGCACAAAGTATAAGAATCTAAAAAAAAGTGCAAAAAAAGAATTTCGCTCACGACAGGCAAGAGCTGACCAAAACAAAAAATAAATGAACTGTCAGAAGCTGTTGACAGTTTAAACTTAGTTTAACCGTGCAGGGTTGGGCGTTTAAACTGAGTTTAAACTTCAGTCAAATATGACTGAAAAATTCGATTTTGCGTTTAAACTAAGTTTAAACTAGAAACTGAGTTAAACTCGCACTGAAAAAGTGGCCCTTAGTGTAACGGATTGACGTTAAAATGATCGATGAGAATGGGCGTGTTTCTAGCGCAGTCCAGAAGCGACCTAATGTCGTTCTTGGCAACCCCATCAGCCTAGAGGAAAACGGAGCCCATAAGTGAGAGGGTAGGAGTGTCCATTAAGGTCCGTTTTGACCCCTAAGTGAGTAAGCCGCGTAAAATATGCTCCAAGTTTTCCCTGACACGATAAAAGTGTAAAAAAGGTCTGAAGATTTTGTACAGCGAATGAGGAAACATGATTCCATCTGATCACAGGCTGCAAAGCTGTAGTACACAAACAAATACACAATTATATCCAAAATGGGGAGAAGAAACCCAAAAGTTTACAACCTCACAACTCCGATTGTATGGGAGACACCCTCTGGTGGTGAATTTCTGAACCTTAATTAATTTTGTATTTTTTGTACTCAAGAATGTTGCCGATCGTTGAATACATCATTTAAATTGGTTTAGTAATTTCCGAGATACGATGTTTCCGCGATTACTTAACTACTACAGTTACAAGTGGGGAGCCAATTCCATAGAAATTGACCAGTTTTGTATGATAGCCCCCTAAAGACTTGGAGATAACGGGTAGGTATGTATGGAAAAATCATTTGTAAGGAAAAATAAATGTGGGTCAGTCCTACATTTGACACATCTAGGGACAACTTGGGAGCAGTTGGAGCCTATTTTGTTAAAAACGATCATTTTGTATGGGAGCCCCATTAAGAGTTGGAGATAGGGTATAAATATGTTTGAAAGAAATGTTCAGTGGGGAAAACTAGTAGGGGTCAGTCATAGATTTTAACCCTCTAAGAGAAACTTCTGAGCAGCTGTGAAGCAACTTCGGTCATTTCAAGTAATTTCACTGTCGTAAATGGTGGACAGGCCAATCACCCACCCTGGCAGAACAACACAACTGATTAACGTAACCAACACAAGGCTGTCTTGTGGAGGCCCTATGCTCCAGAGAGGAGTGAACACGGAACAAAAAAAAAATGGTGGAGGAAAAGTCTTCAAATCTTGTCCAAGCGCCGCAGCTTCTCACCGATGCCGTGAATGACAGATATTTGTTAAACCGTCGATACCCTGTTCTACTGTAAGCGAGGCTGTCTATTAGCATGAAAAGTATTTAAATATTGACATTTTTGGTGCTTTTTGTTGTTGTAGCACAGAGCAATTACCTTAATAACCATTGAAATTGATAGATCAGGAAACTAAAGCAATAAAAACAACAGCGAAAATGGCCAAGCACAGAGATAGTATAGAAAAAAATAGTTGTTGCACACTATTTATTGGTGTTGTTGTAATCATTACAATACCAAAAAAAAATTACTGAAAAAAGTGAAGCAATAAAAGAAAACAACATGACGTTAAATACGCGCATATAAATTACATACTGGCAGACGCACCGGCTCACACACATTCATACACAAACATTGGCGCACATGGCCAGCCAGAGACGCTGGAGTGTGTTTGTAAATGCTTCAGCGGCAGCGACGCGTTCGGTGATTTAAAAACCTGGCTAAAACGTGTATGAAATTGTTAAATCAGTGCGGCTGCAATCACAACAACAACAATAGCAACAGCAGCAGCAACGCCAACAAGATGAACTGCTACAACTAAAGTAATAAAAACAAAAGCAACAACAATAGCAGACAACAAGTGGACTCTCGCTGGCTGTTTGCGAACTTTTTACACTTATTTTTTTATTGTTGTGGTTTTGTTGTTGTTGCTGCTGGTGTATCTCATAGATGAAGCGCTGCATAGTTGAGCATTGCGCGCATGCGCACAGCATAAAATTGCAATTGATTGAGCGGCCGGCGTTGGTGACGGGATTGTGTCGGTGTCGGTGTCTGTGGCTGGCTGGCTGGCGGCCTGACGTTGCCGGCCAGTTTGACAGCCGCAGCAATGCAACGCACTAATTAAACTTGCAAAGTAAGCGAACGAACGTGCACAGGACCGCCGCGCTGTGCATCCTGCTGCAAAATTAATGGACGCACGGCAAAACATGAGCAGCGAGCATATTGCAGGAATGTGTGTTGCGCGCAAAAATAGGATATATGCCATAAAATTTCACAATCTTAAATCAAGTTTTGAAATTTTCTGATTTCGTTTTGTATATGTTGTTGTTGTTTTATCAATATCTTTGTTGTTGTTGTAGTTGTTGATGTTGGCCATTTTTGACGCGTTGCGGCTCTGCATCAAGAAAATGTAACAACACTCGTGTTGTGGCTTGCAGAAGTACCTAAAGTTGAAGGCAGAGACATCAAGTTCGAGTGTACTTGTGTGCGTAAGCTGAAGCGATCAACTTGACATCAGCGCCTTATTGCAGGCTGTAGCGCAAAAGCGAGCGTTGCTAACTATTTTTACTAAGAAAAAAATCTCAAAAAAACGTTAAGAACACGTTTCTGTGCGTTCTCCGCACTGCCAGCAATGCGCAACTGTCCAGCGGCTGGCTGACCTGTCTGTCTGTTTGTTTGCTTGCTTACTGAATATTACGCGAATACGTCATGTTGCGAATATGTATTACAATGTTGTGTGTATGTGTGTGCATGCTTGATGAATAGCTGAAAGTATTTAATTAAAAACGACACAAAAAATAAATAATTTTTATGTTGCTCATGGCGGAAGGGAAGGTGAGCATTGTCCATCAATTAAAACGGCGTCAGGCAGACAGCAGCAATTGTATGTTGCTCATGGGTGGGAAAAATACGATTATTTGCATTTCTAAGCGTTTACATAAGTACACTTGAAACAATTGTGTAAGCTATGTTGTAAAAAAATCCAATGCGCAAACTTTGTATAGGAGAGATAACAACCAGATTTGATAGGAATTAAAAATAAGATTTGGGTTTAGGTTTCTAGTTTTGATCGGTTTTTTTAGATACTTTCACTTTTATCACTGATACTGTGAAAAGTGAGAATCTGAAACTCCAGAGCTCCGCCCGCATATATCGTGACTTCTTGAGCTTGCATCTAGTTTTTCTGGTAGTGTCTGATTTCACTGGGTTAGGGAATGTTTGCAAGCTAGAAATTAGATATCTGAAGTTTACCAAATCTACTCATTGTTATGATGAAATCTCGTCAATGGAATAACATCACGTAGTGCCAAGAGCCGACTAAGAATAGTTCATTCAGTTTTAAGTCCGTTTGGCTGCAAATCATGGAGGGTCGTGGGTTCGATTCTCAATTTAGTCAACAACAAATGTGCACAAATTTTTTATTTACCATTTCTCTCCTGACTGAAAAACTATAAAAATTAAATAGTTGCCTATGGAAAAGCTTCCAAGTTTAAGTCTTCCCAGTTAGACAGAACTGTACTATACATAAAGAGCATACATAAAGAGGGTGACTGTGTATTCTACAAATATAAGGACCTACAATAGAAGTCATTCAAAAGACAGCTTTAACCTCACAGATTTGCGTCTTTGAAAGTGTTATTTATTTGGTCAAATATATAGTAATCAAACCCGATATCCCCACAACTATAAGAAAATACTTCTCTCAATTACCTAAAAATATTTAATGCGTGGGTGGGTGTTTACTAAAACAAAATATATTTTGCGAATTTCTTATCTTTCCATCCGATACCATAAAATACACAATATTGATTTAGAAAAATGTTAGCAAAGCAAATATGTTTTCTATCAATAAATTATTATTTTTCAATAAAATAAGTATTATCTATCAATAAAATAGTATTATATTATTTTAATAAGGTTTAGTTTAGTTTATTTCAGTCAATGGAATACAATCCTTACAGACTAGGAATACAGTAAATTTCTTATATATTATTTAAGATACATATTTACCATATGTTTAAATGAATCTCTATCAAGAGTAATATCGAGCGATTCACAACATCTTAACATTTTATTTAATATTAAAAGAGATCTTATTATGGGCTCATTGGTTGCAAAATTAGTTCTATGAGTACCAATATAAAAGAGATCATTAAAACGCAGTTGCTTAAGAGGAACTTTAAATTTTACTCGTTCTAGAAGTGCACAACGTTTACTTTCACCTTTACAACTAAATCAATTAAAAAATTATATAAGGTTAGGTAGAAAGTAACACTTAACTTTTCTTGTAAGAAATATTCGCAGATAGAAATATGTGTCAGATCATTTTCTGTCGTCACCATTTTTATTACTAATTCATTGACCTACGAGCTCGCTTAAATAATTTCAAGTCAAAGGTCAATAATATTAAAAACGTAATTTTATAACATTTTCCAAAATATTGAACCTGCAAACATTAAAAAAGTAAATACTTTTTTAATGTTTACGCAATCATTTAGCGCCGTTTTTGCGTTGAGTGTACGCAATTTATTAATCAAACTGAAAATTATGGACATTTGTATTCAAATGAATACATTACAACATCAACATCACCAATGACAACAACAATAGCCTTAATGTAAAGAACAACAAAAACAATAATAGCCATTATTTTTAATAGAAACAATTGTAATACAAACAAACCAACACAAGTTGGTGCTCACATATGTGTAACCACAGGCGTCAATAGTCTCGCTTTAGCCATAACATTGGCTACGCAGATTCCAGCAGAAAATTGTCTGTAACCACTTGAAAAGTACTCAAATCTGCGACAAAGATGATGTGTGCGTCATAGAATTGTTGAAAGATGATCAATGGTTAGGTTAGGTTATGAAGGGGTGTGTGCAAAATGTATTTCTACTTGGAGACCCTGAGAGAAATTCGGTGCCCTTCCTTAACTGTTGGGTTCCCAGTAGATTTAGACGGGATGTTTTGGGAACCATTTGGCCTTGGAGAGGAAATTGTAAGTATAGATCAGTCAGTGATCAAAACTATCCATTTTATATAAAAACTAGTGATGTTATGTATTAAAAACTAGTGAATTTCAATACTCTTGATAAGCAATGCTACCACTAACGATGCCCTTTATTAACGAAAATTATTTGGTTGTAAAAATGTTTGAAAGGCTATCTTGGTCTTAGTGGGTTTGTTGTACTTCAAACACGATTAAGTTAGGTGTTGCTTGCTATATAATATATATAGAAATATATGACGTAATTTGAATGGGCGAACTCTGGCGGCAAAGGCGTTTGAAGTGATAGTTAGAGACCGATGGCAACGAGAGAGGTCATGTTTCCGTTGGAACGATTAAGTTGAAGAAGTTCTAAGCTCTCTTGGTGTGATTAACTAAGGTTCTTATGATGGGGTTTTATATTCATAATGCTTATATGTATAAGAAAATACTTGTATGTAAAGTTGGCATTGAAACTGTTGTTCTTGTGCGTGGCGAGTACGGTAAAGACTCTGTGTTTTCTGTTAAATTTTGCAGATGTGAGCTGCAGAGACCAGAACCATTAATCTACACATGTCCTTCTATGTCCTAGTTGTCAATACCAATGTTAGACAATGGCGAAACTTCCAAGTGTAAGAGAAAACTGCCCATTGCTGTTCAGAATTGGCGTTAAAGTGCAGGTTCACTTTCCCCTTCCTTCTGTTGTTTGAAATGTGTGAAATGTGTGTAGCCTAACCTAACCTAACCTGAAGCGCTGTCATAATTTTTAATTTTTTGTACGTTTGGGAATCGTGGCAACCCACAGTGATTCGACTCCATACAACCTCGGGGCAAAATTAGAAGGAGTGGCCCGTTCTTCATAAAATTTGGTATACTAGTTAATCATTGTCTGCTGAATTGAAATCTCCATTTTGTTTTTCTTAAACTGTTGTAGTTTGGCAATGCCTGAGACTTAAATTTGCAAATTTCGTCATTTTTGGTGAGCTATAGCACAAAGTGTGTTGGCTAGATTTTTCAGATTTTACATTTAATCGGTAACGTCAACATTGATAGTGATGGTTTTGCAATAAAAACGATAATAATTGATGTATGTTTTGTATTTGTGCAGATTTGTTCAGTTTTCATGCTGATTGCATACTTTTAGGGATAAATAAAATAAATTTTGTCGAAAAATAGGTGTTTAAACCACTTTTAAAATTGAATTATTTTCTGAGATCGGAAGATATCGGAGGATGTAATCACATTATCCGACAAAGAAAGAATGCTTCTTAAAATAAAAAAAAATCCAGGAACATACTTTCACATACTTTTTAGATATTTTCCTCTAAGTTACGCTAATTTTCAGATTTTTACTTTAGAAACATATTTTGAATTAAAAGTGAAGTAAAAGCCACAGCTTTGCAAATTTTGAGAAAACATTAAAAGCGAAAATGGCCACATCATTTCTTAATCTATATTGAAAGTTTGAGCGACTTCTTGCAAACCATGTATTTTAAAAATTTTTTTCTAGTTTCAACTTTGAGCCGCTTTTGCACAGACACTAATTAATTTTTTGCATAGATTTTTTGGGGTTTTCTTAGTTGGAGTTTTTCAAATGACATCAAAATCGTTAAATTCTGAGACTGTAAATGTTTTGAATTTTGTCTATGGAACGAATCACTGTGCAACCGGGCAATGTTGATACGCTGTACGAATGGATGATTAGTTTTTGTTTTGTTGGATTTACTTAGTTACTTACCTACTACCTTTTTTACCTGTTTTCTTACTTACTTTCTTACTTACTTACTTTCTTACTTACTTACTTTCTTACTTACTAACTTACTTTTTTACTTACTTTCTTACTTGCTTACTTTCTTACTTAGCACTTACTTAATGACTTTCTTACTTGCTTACTAATTTATTACTTCCTTACTTACTTACATAATACTTACTTACTGACTTATTTACTTACTCACTTCATACTTAGTTACTTATTTACTTAGCAATTACTTAATTACTTTCTTATTTATTTTCTTACTTACGTAGTGACTTACATTCTTACTTACATACTTATATACTTACTTCCTTATATACCTACTTATTTACTTGCTTTCTTACTTATTCACTTAGTTATTTACTTACTTGGTTACATACCTATTTACTTACTTAGTTAGCGATAACACCAGGAGATGGTAAAAACTTCTTTATCTCATCTTTGAAAAGAGGGAGAGGTGGTCGAGAAGGTTTTCGTTTACCGACCGGATTTTCTAGTTTTATGTATTTTTTTTACTTTACAGAGAGAGAACCATAGAACGGTCCCGTACATCTCGGATCTTCCGGGCACGGATTTCCTCTACAAAGCTATGCCTTAACTTGTTATTTTTTTGTACCATTTTATCAAAAAAAGACTTACTCGTTTAAGTAAAAAAGATTCTAATTAAAATCGTAAACTTCCATTGATTTCGGTCAGATTGTGTAAGGATGGCTTTGGTTTGGTTAGATTAGGAAATCACTTTTATTATTCAATTATTTTGCCTTC
Source organism: Melieria picta (assembly GCA_964056695.1). Taxonomy (NCBI): domain Eukaryota; kingdom Metazoa; phylum Arthropoda; class Insecta; order Diptera; family Ulidiidae; genus Melieria; species Melieria picta. Next base: position 10,936,860 of record OZ057400.1, read on the forward strand.
GATTGGGTGTTTTGTGGATATGCAGTTCAGTTCATGTCAGTTTTTCTTGACTTCCGAACTTCCCCCAGTAACCTCATGTTTGCTTCAAACTTGGCAAACTTGGGATTTTACATTGTTATGCTTTCTCAATTCAAAACTGTTTGCCAGAAAATTAAATCATCTAAACGATTAATGGTCAGCAGACCAACGAACCAAGTCGGGCGCAATCGGCGGCAGAGAGCACCAACAACTCTTTGCTGGGGTATGGCAAAATGTCGACAACATCTGAACACAAATTGCCGGTCACTCTCAATTTTTGTTTACGCTTATTTCATATTTCTGTATTATTTTATTATTTGTTCTTCGTGTGGCTGTTGTTGTTGTTGCTGCTGCTGATATTCTATTGCGGTGCGTATATGAAATTCTTTTCATAGCAACACACGCGCGCACGCCATGTATTTATTTGCGGACGAACACATGTCGAAAAGTGGAAATTCGCTGTAAACGAGACGAGCTCTTTGCATGAGCTCGACGACGAGTTGGCGAGCGATAAACAAGCGTAATGACAACAAAGTCACAAGCGAGCATCACAACGATGTGAAAATGACAACAAGCGAAGACAGTCGAAAATGTACTGTACCCACTTATATACACACACACATACATGGTTATATGTGAAGTTATGATGGAGAAGTGGCGCTGGAAGGGGAGTGTGGGTCGCTGAAAGATATGTTGTTTTTTTGGACTTGGCTCATTCACACTTAATCGTTATCACTCTTACAAGTTGTAAGTGAAAAGTTTAAGAATAAAATTATGGCGACAGCTCGTTGTTTGTGCATTTTATGAGACTATACAAGCGCGTAGGTTGGGGATTAGTGGGCTGGGGTCGTCGGCGCGAGGCTAGAAACTAGAACTGAATTGTAAATATTTCCTTTAATTAGCGCTCGTTTGTGCAATTATTGCACTGGCGCACGTGATTGTTGCCTCCATTGAATGTAGTCAGTTTTCACAAAAAAAAAAAAACGAAACAACAAATATGAATACAAATGTTACAAAATGCAACCAGCACACGATTCAGTGCATTTTATGGCTGGCTGGCGCTTTAAATGTGCGAATATTTGAATTAATGAATACTCAACATGAGTCAATATTTGTCGTTGCCACCTGTTGTGACGGGTCAGGTGTTGTGGGCTCGTTATTACAAAAGCACAAAAAAATTCACCCCATTCAATCATGGAACACGCATCACACCAGCTGCCGCTAACACACAACGACTAACACCGTTCAGATTAATGCGTAAATGTGTAAAAATTTTTTTTACAAATAAACAACAAATAACAAAATTACTATGGAAAGATATGCGTGAAAAAAGTAGCCGCTGGCAATATAGTCGTCGAAAAAACAGCAGAACGCGTAAGCATGCGCACACGACCTTGTCGAAGTTCAAGCACCCTACACGCCAGCCGGTCGGACCAGCTTGAAGCTGTTTGCGGCGAATCGGTTTGATTCGTTGCGTCGTATGCAAATTGCGATGCGATTCTGCTGCGAATGTCATGGCCATTGCTGCACACGCCCACTTTTTCGATGTGTGCACTCTTGTAAGCGGGCGTCGAGTGTAGTTTTGAGGTTGGCCTTCAAAGTGCCGCAGGCCAGTTGTCCAGCACGCCACAATGTTTAGCCGCGCTGATGAAGTGCGCCTAAAGTTCAGCTTAGCATAATGAGCTAATCGTGTTTGAGGCATTCGCTGCGTGTGCACTGAAATTTCAAAAGTGATTTGATAGATTGAATGAGAAGTTAATGGCTGACTGGGTGGGTTGACTCACGGAGTTAAATGCTTTGCAAGAGGGAGAGTTTGTTAGAGTAGAGTGGAGTTTGTTGGTGCCAAGAATTTTAAAGAAGATTTATTTCAATTAACAGATTTTATTTGTTTAATGGAATTCAAAATCTTTTAAATTCAACTAGTATATTCGCAAATTATGCCAGATTTCCTTGGATGAAAAATACCCCCGATTAAGAATTCGCAGAAAATGGCCACTTAATTAGCCTCTTTATGAAAAGCCTCTGGTATGAAAAGCCACCGCTCTAACCGCTGGACTATTGAGGCCGACTCAAGCCTGTGTGTCTCAAAATCTGTGGTCATCACTCATCAATCTTCTTAACTAAATCCCGAGTAGGTAATTGCGCTTAGTAGTCCACAGGTACAATGGCTCTCCTATATGGAAAAAGTTCATTCATTCATTGTGAATTGAGTTGTGTTCATGTTGTTGAGTTTATGAATTGTGTTATGTTTGTCCCAAAATACATCTTATCCTACACGCCACGGCTAGACAACTGCACATGACTTGTACCACTGTACCAAGTTTCATATTCAACGTGTTCCGTTGTTTCAAAATCTTTGAGAAATATCCTACAAATTTCGTTCTCAACGAGAATCGAGAATGTATGAAGTGAAATCTCGCGTTTCTGATAGTTACAGTCGCCTCAGTAAGTCATTTTAGGTGTCTCTGGTCTAAGTTAAGAAACTTTATGGCTTCCCAGCTCAACGACAATTAAAGAATCTTTAAGACTCAGCAATTCTCAGCAGTCTTCTCCCATCTTCTCAGATGCAGCAAGTCTATCCAGTTGCTTTAACATTCTTTTCAAAGCAAAACTGCTGAGACTGAGCCTAGGTTCCAGTCCTCAAATGTCATTGTCAGGCCCTCTTTGGAGGAACATGTCCAACAACTCATTCTGCTCTGTTCCAATGGGTCATTTGATCCATATTGATTGACAGATTGAATCGAACTTCTCCGATAACTCATTCTGCTCTGTTCCAATGTGTCATTTGATCCATATTGATTGACAAATTGAATCGAACTTCTTCAATAACTCATTCTGCTCTGTTCCAATGTGTCATTTGATCCATATTGATTGACAGATTGAATCGAACTTCTTCAATAACTCATTATGCTCTATTCCAATGTGTCATTTGATCCATATTGATTGACAGATTGAATCGAACGTCTTCAATAACTCATTATGCTCTGTTCCCATGTGTCATTTGATCCATATTGATTGACAGATTGAATCGAACTTCTTCAATAACTCATTATCTCATTTGATCCAAATTGATTGACAAATTGAATCGAATGGTGATCCAAGTCTGTTTAGGTTAGGTGAGGTTGTCTATTAAAAAATCTCAGTTAAATCTACAATTTTTAATATCTCAGAATAATTGTTTAACATCTAAAATATTTAATTTTATTGTAATTTTTAATCAAAATAAAATTGTATTCCAATTTTATACCAACAAAAAAATATCTCCACAAGTTGTTTGCTTTCCATTCGTCCGTAAAAAAATTGCATAGTCAAACTAAAAACACCGACAACGCACAATTTCTTTTAGTTTATTGTTGTTGCACGACGGTCAAAACAAAACAAAAAAAAAATGGACCAAAAAATAGTCCGAAGCATTGCTGGAAATGTCAAATGTTATTGACATTTCATTAATTTGAAATTTGTTTGCAGCACAAAACTGAAGTTCCCAAGAAAATGCAAATGCAAATAACCAAAAGAAAGAGCGAGAGAGGCAGCGCGAGAGGGACGCAGCGAGTGTGCGAGGCGACAGAACTTGCGGTTAATTTTTGCTTTGCTCACTCACTTATTTTAATTTTTGCGGGGCGGCACAAAAGTCAAATACGTTTTGAATTGCGATAAATCCACTTTCTGGGGGTAAACAATGTGGCTGCTTTGTAATTGGCGTTGTTGATGTTGTTGTTGTTGTTGTTGGCTGCTGTTGCTCATACATTTTAATTATTGTTGCAAAAACTGGCGTTTACTTTGCTTTTTAAAATTTTGTTTTTCGTTTGCCTTCTTTTGTTATTGTAACTGTTGGTGATTTTTTTTCATTGCTGCAGAAAATACGAAAGCAATAAAAAAAAACGATGCAATACATAGAAGAGAAATGAAATGTATGTATTTAGCAGTGCACAGTGGGTTGGAGTGTTGTTGAATTGATGGAGACTGCATAGAAGTATGTGAAATTATGCAATAACTGATTGGTTGAATGGAACTAAGCAGTTTTCTACATACAAATGCGACATGATTGCATATTAAAAAAAATTGAAAGTTCCATAAAATACCAAAGTTAAGACTATTATTCCCGAATCATCCCAACATAGTCACCCAGGTGGGTTCTGTGTACGACATCGAGTGTGGGACCGTCCCACACTCCATGGCAGTTGGATGCCTTCTCTCATCTTCTCGGATGGAGCGAGTCTATTCAGTTGCTGACCATCCTTTTCACAGTGAAACTGCTGAGACCGACCTTAGGTTCTGGTCCGCAGTCATTGTCAGATCTCCTTTAGAGCGAGACATACATTAACTCATTATGCTCTATTTAAATGTGTCCTTTGAACCACTTTGACTGAGAGAGACCTCTTTGTAAGATTGAGTTCAACTTTGGTCCAAGTCAATTGAGGTTAGATAAGGTTGTCTAAAGGAAAATCTTAGTAAAATCTAAAACAAAGACACGTAATAATCATCACCGATTCCTATTTGGTATCTTTCGAAGGAAGATAAAAGTCTTTGAGCGGTTGCGAAGTAGTTATGTCCAAGTCTAATTTTCCATAAGTTCAACACTCCAATAACATCAAAACAACACTTATTAATACTAATCAGATAGCAAATATTTGTTGTCGTTGGGTCTTAAAATGCTATTGTAGCGAAAATAAAAATCAGATACGCCAAACCCAGACTCCAGATTTATGTTGACCGTTGTAACTATTCTTTTAATTAGTTGTTGCTTTTGTTTGCATGTTCATCATTCGATTGACTTAATATATGAAAATTTCCATCAACATAAACAAACATTTATCAAATGTGCCGCAAAGCTTTTTGGCTAATTACACCACTGTGCGTAGTACGAATAACGTATGTAGTGTGCTGAGTAAATTTTCCGGCAGTAGTATTTGAGCTTTAAGCGAGTATTAAATATTAAAATGTCTCTTCGATTATTTGTTTTTTGTTTTTTTTTTTTGAGCTGTGTGATATTTGTTGCTGTTGTGACGGCGCGATTTTGTATTGTTTGCGTTTTTTGTTTTTGTATAAGTAGCTGTTTTTATTAAAACTTAAGAATTTGGCTTTGGCTTAACCCTTTACACGGTACAGTTGCATATCTGCAACCAACCGTAAAATTACCCGTAATTTCGGAAGTAACTATCACAACGACTCTTTTCTGCTACTTTACAACTATGCAACGTTCCTTTTTTGAAATACTGGCATTAATAGTGGTAAAAAGTAGCTAAATTTTACTTGACAGCACTTATTTGACCGTTTTTGCGAAAAGTTGCACGCATTTATTTTAGTGAAACAAAAGTGATTAAAACTTATTAATAAAAAACACACAAACACTTTGCGAAAAATGCCGAGTAGGACTATGCTACAACAAACGCATTAATTGCTTTACAAATTTTCATTTAAAATTAAACATATTAAAATAAAAAACAAGTTTTATTGCTTTGTTGCATATATGGAACCAAATATTTTTTACAAAAAAACCTTACAAAATTAAAGTATATTAAAAAATAAAAAAATACGTGTTTTTTTTTAATTTAGGTTTACATCTAAAAAAAACATTTGATGAAAAAATTCGCTGTTGCCGTGTAAAGGGTTAAGGTGTTTTTTATTATTTTTGTTTTTGCAAAATTTACATAAATGGCAAGTTCAAAACTGTGGAAGTTTTTAAAAGCCCCACACACATACACAGATACATATGTACATAGAGTCACACACGCACATTACGCAGACTGCCAAAGTCCGCGAATTGGTTGAATAGCTGAGCAGTCATCAGTGTTGTGGTTACATACAATTTGTTGTTGCTTCTTAGATTGGTCGTGTTTTTTTTTTTGTTTTGGTTCGCTTCAGTAAATAATTTTAATGAATTTGTTTTGTTATGCAAGTAAGCGCTGAATAAACAAAACAACAAAAACAAAATCAATATAAAAAAGAGTTAAATCAATATAAAAAGAGTTTTCAACGCCATTAAGCAAACACGTTTGCAGAAAGTCAAACAAATCGACGGCACATGTGCGCCAATTGGGGTTTTAGAGATGAATTGAAAGAAGATGAAACGTGTAAGAAATGTTTTTCGCGCGTTTTTCGCTTCTATCCTTTGAGGTTCAGAGTTCAATGCACTTGTCAGGGTGCAAAAACGTCTTGAAGGATTGAAAGTGTATTTGTATTAAAGTAGTTGGTCAAATAGTTTCTAGCTCAACGCATACAATTGTCAGCATACAATTATGTCTTTAAAGACAGAGAATACCCTTTTGTCAAAATAGTTGGACAGATAGTGCCCGAGACGGCCAGGCTAACCTCAGAAAAGCCAAAGATCTCTCACACTCTCGAGTAGCAGAATGGTCATCAGTGCATGGTCTGCATGGTGTAGGATCTCATGGCTCCATGTCTGCTCAATGTTAGAAAAATGATTAAATATTTTTAGGTTAGACTGGCTGGTTCACACACTGCTGATCGCAACTAGCAGAATGGTCATCACCAGGGAAAGGATTTTGTGGAAATTGCCTTTTTTGTTTCCTGCTAGATAGAGCTTTTCTGATTGAAAATGAGCACGAATTAGGTCCTCCTGATTAGAAATATACCACTTTTATTTTGCCTTAAAAAGACAGTTTGCCTTTTTCACCCATAAATGCCTTTTTTAAGCGCCTTTTTATTTTTCTTTCGTTTTTAATATTTTCCCCCTTTTGTTTCGCAAAAATACCTTGAAACTAAAAAAAAATTAAGTAGCAACATTGCAATTTCGTTAACTTATCGATGTTTTTACTTTGATTGGATCATTCCTAAGCCGTTTTTTTTTTGTTGTGCAGTGGAAAATTTAAAGAAAAAAACATGCCAAAATCAAAAAGTTCGGTTATCGCAAACATTTTATTTATTTTTTTGTGATACAAGTACGGCTTTTATGCTTTTATATGAGAAGCAATATTAAAATTAAAATATCTTAGTTTTAGTTTTTAAACTATCTTTGAAAACCTTGATGTTCCTATTCTTTTACAAAAAACGAGGTATAAATATTGTATGTTGCATACGTCAGATGAAATAAAATTATTAAAAAATACATACCGTTCCCCCTTTTTTTTAGATTTTCTAGTATTTTTTCTGTCTGCCTGTTTTTGCCTTTTTAACAGTTTTTAATGCCCTATTTTGCCTTTTTAGGCAGTTTTTAGTGCATTTTTCTATCTTTTTGGCAGTTTTTAGTGCCTTTCCATGCCTTTCCATGCCTTTTTTGTTATTTTATTTTGCTCTTTTTATGTTTTTAGGTCCTCAAAATCCTTTCCCTGGTCATCACTGATGAAAGCATTGTGAATAGCTTTCAGCCACATCATTTACGCTGGATTACACTTTCATGCGGATCGCATTGCGCCGTTCAAATGCATTCGCAGCCCAACACCCTACACCCAACACAGGTTGTGTAAGCAACTTAAAATCCATTGCAATCAACGATTTGATTTGTATTAGAATGCGAGTATTTTTGGCTACGCTTACAATTCTATGCCGTTTACGATTTACGTGCAACGCTATAAACAATCTTTGCACGCCCATAGCCGCATGAATGAAAAATCGAAATTTGTTTATTTGGCTTTCGTTCGAATTTCCATCAAGTCCACTCAAGTCAAACTAAGCGCGCACAGGATGTTATACAATCACCAAACAAACACTTTCTTCACTTCCTGTTATTGTTTGGGCGCAATTGGCCAGTTTTTAATTTCCACCAAACGATCCGACAGATGTCGTAATTCGGACCTGGGCTGCTAAGTGCTAAGTTGCTATATCTACATATGTATGTTCTAACGGACAAACATACCTATATACGTATGTATGTCGGTATGCAGTGAGCAGAGTCAGTTAAAGTGTCTGCAGATCGAATTCTGCCCGGCGCGTTCGCATGTGTTACGCACACGGCGAGCCGCATAATACATCCGTTTCGCGCCTGTTTACGCTGTCATCCGAGTTGCATTCGATATGGACTGACAGCGAAGACGGCCAGTACGTCATCGATATTTGGTGCCATTGTCGTTTTGCAATTGTTGAAAATTAACGTCCGGGTTTAAGGTTACTCACAATTCCCACTGTTCTCCATTGCCGCTCTTGTATAACGATAAAAACGCCAGGCGTGCTGATTTATTTTATTTTTTTTTACTTAAACCAACACTCAAGGAATGACGCTTTTCATATACAAGCAGTGTGTTGGTTTTGAATGAGTAGAATAATTTTTCACCTCCAGTAATGAGTTTTATTTAAAAAACCCCTAAACTATAGTTGATTTTAGGTTTCGTCCTTAAAGTTTTGCCATATCTTTATTTATGTTTTATTGTTGTTTACTTCTAAACCTTTGAGTTGATTCAAGATGAATAGTTTGAAAAATCAAAAGGTGAAAAATCACCTTCAGTACTGAGTTTTATTGGCAAAATCCTAAAATTATCATTAATTTTGGGCTTCGTAGCTAAAGTTTTGTCATCTCTTTCCTTAAAAATAAAATAAAATTTCGTTTTCCTTAAAAATAAATTAAATTAAATTTTTAGTTAAAATTTTAGTTTAAGTTAGTCTTGATTTCGTAAGATCTAAACAGAATATATATACTGAATTATAATTTTATCTGTTTGTTAATTTATAAAGTTGGTGTTGCATAAACATGATTTGTGAAATAAAGATAAATATAAAAAGTTAAATATGAATGTGATTTTTCATGATGATGATTTTGAAGTGATTTTCGTTTATTTTATTCATATTCGTTTATCAAGAATGATAATGTCGTTTATTGTATACATGTAGGGAAATTCTTTGTAATGTGCCACCCCTGCTCGATTTTGACGTTCCAGCAATCCGAGCAAAAAAATTCCTACCGTAATTTAAGGTACTTATATATGACAACATCAATTTTAATGTGGTTTTTGAGGGAACAGACACAATAACGCGGTCTGGGTAAAAAAGTGTCAAATTTGGTTAAGAAAAAACTTAAAAATAATATCAAATACGTGTAAAAAACTAAGGTAAATATCAGTGTTGGAATTAATTTTTAATGCTTTTTCATAATCCGAAATGATATCCGAGCATGTCGTAAGAGGAGAAAATTTATTCAATGATTTCCAAAATGGCGTAAAAATGTAAAGTGTCACCTTTTTTTCTTTGTAAAGTGCCACCCCTCTTTTTTCATTGTTTTGTGATCTTATATCGGTAAAATGACTTTTTATTGCTCGGAATCGTAATTAAAATGGATTTAAAGTGTTCTTAGTAAATTTTTCTCTAATCTTATCATGAGAAATAAATTAGTTCAGTTTTGTTTATTAATTTCCATATAATAACCATTTTATTCGTTACCATTCAATTTGCATTTTGCTTTCGGTCATTTTCTATTCAATTCAAATTAAATTCAATAATGTTTCGTAAATTCTTTAAAGTGTTCTTAGTCAATTTTTCTCTAATCTTATCATGAGGAATAAATTAGTTCAGTTTTGTTTATTAATTTCCATATAATTACCATTTTATTCGTTACCATTCAATTTGCATTTTGCTTTCGGTCATTTTCTATTCAATTCAAATTAAATTCAATAATCTTTCGTAAATTCTTTAAAGTGTTCTTAGTAAATTTTTCTCTAATCTTATCATGAGGAATAAATTAGTTCAGTTTTGTTTATTAATTTCCATATAATTAGCATTTTATTCGTTACCATTCAATTTGTATTTTGCTTTTGGTCATTTTCTATTCAATTAAAATTAAATTCAACAATGTTTCGTAAATTCTCTAAATCATGCATGTTTACTTGAGATTTCTACGTTTTTAGTGATTTTTTTGGGGGTCGCACTTTACAAAAAAAAATTTTAGAGTGTCGATTTTTAACAGTTTCGGAAATTGGCTGTAAAATTAGTATTTACCAAAAATTCAAATGAGGTGTTTCCTTGTATCATAGCTCTTTAAACCCTCTTTCCAACGGTATATTAACATTGGCGATAAGTTAATTTTCTAACGAGTTACACGCAAGAAAGCCATGGGGTGGCACATTACAAAGAATTGCCCTACTTTCTGAAAAGCTGAAGATTTCTCTCCCTTTCCTCTTTGATTGCACCTTCTGGATCTCTAAACTATAATGTTTGCCTAGGAAATCAGAACAACGCTTAGTTGACACTTTCGTTGTATACAAGTATCAGTAATACATACATTTTTTAATTTTGGTAAGACAGTGAAAACAATACTCAAGAACTTGAATGTTTCATTGGCGCTTGTTTCCATGAGTAACGAACTAATTCCTAAATTAAATTCCTGTATTTATTGTATTTGAATGCAACAATTCACATTGCTATTTGTTATAAATGAAAACCAACAATTTCGTAATCAAATCACAATTTCCACTCGTTTAACTGACAGCTGTCAAATTCATTTAGGCAAACTGTCAACGGATATGTGGTGGCATTGTCAGCTGATTGCTGATGTTGTTACTGTGAATTGTTGATGTTGTGTATATGTTTGTTTGTAAGCAAACATCACACAGTCACAGAGAAGCTAATAAATAAGTGGCAGAATCAGAGTTGCCGCTTTTGGTCTTTTCGGACCAAAATTGGTCCGATTTTTTTACTTTGGTCCGCTCAAGCGAATTTCGGTCCGTTTTGTGATGTGAATATCTTTTCATTAGTACACAAAATTTATTTTAAAAAAAATAAAATTGTAATTTAAAAATGAATTTAAAATGTTTAATTTGGTCGGAAAAAAATTGTTCAAGTGGCAACACTGGGCACAATGGAAATTGAAAGAAATGATGAGAACTGAACGTTAAACGCAAGAAATCTGCTGAATAAAATGCCCAAAGTGCGAATAAATATTACAAGTGAGCCAATATGACTAAACGAAAGCATTCTAGACAGTTCACTCATGCGTCACGCAAAAACAAATAATTACACAAAAAACAAAAACAACAAATGTAAAGAGCTATTACTTGTTTATTTTGCAAAAGCTTTGGCCCAAAGAAAGTTAAAGAAGAAACGGAAATACAGGAAGCGAATAGCAGTTCAAAGCAAACTAGATAAGTATCATAAAGTGTGTAGAAAAGTAAAAAGGAAATGTAAAATTTAAGAAGGAAGGCGTAGAGCTTATGGAATTTTCGTTACTGTGAAAAATAAAGCGCCAAATAATAAACAAGCTGGGAGAGTGACAGAAAGCGAATCAAAAACGAAATGAAGCACAAAAATTCACCACGAAAGTAAAAAAAAACTGAGCACGAGGAATTCAAATTCCATTGGACTCAGTTAAACAAAACACCCACACACACACAAGCAGAGAGCCAAAAAATCCAATATACACCACAGCAGCGGCCACTTGTTGATGGCTGAGCGAAAATTTTGACTTTGTGACAAATGCGCCACAAAGCAAAATCGTAACGGAGAGCGCGTCCAACATATTGGAGCGTGTTGGCTGCCGAGCTGGCAGTTTGGGGGGCAGCTCACCACACCAAATACGAAACGTGTGCTTCTCCATTTTCGTTCGCTCTCTCTGTGTTTGGGGCGCTCTCTTGCTTTTCGTGGGGGGGAGGGGGCTGATGTGCTGCTGAGCGCTGCCGCTCATATTTGTCGCTTTGTGTCTATGACAGCACATGTTGGGCCGTGCAACGCAGCAAGCCAACTCACCTCGGCCACTTGCTACCCCAACAAGCCGCCGCTTCGGTCCATCAGGTTTTCAGTTGGTGTTGTTTCAGTTGTTGTTGCACATTGTTTTGCGCTCTCCTTTGGCTTTGGACTCCTTGCGGCCGCCCCCAGCACAGTGCTGACTTGCCTGGCTGCTCTTGTGCTGGAGCTGGTGCTGTGTTGTTGTGGCTGTGCTTCGTGCAACAGCACCTTCAGTGCCATCGTCGTCGTCATCATCATCATTATCGTCATCGACCCAAGCCAGCTTTTCGTTGCGTTCCATTATGCTCTTTTTTGTACTTATCAAGGTCGTCGCTTGGTGTCGCTTTCAGCTGTTGCTGTTGCTGTTATATGGATGGTACATAGCATTTGTTGTCGGTTGGTTGGTTGGTTAGCTGGTTGCCAGCCATAGCCGCCATTGCGTATCATCAGCGTTGCTACCAACGTATTTCCTTGCCCCTTGTTTACCAGTGCGTGTGTGTATGTATGTGTGTGTGTGTTAGTGTTTTCTTTGTGTGATTTCATTTTTCCACGTTTGTTTTTTGTTGTTGCTTTGTTTGCGTTGCTTTCAGCTTTCGATTCTATGTTTGCTGCATTTGTTATGTTTGCGTCGCGTTGTTGCTTTCTAGGTTTCGATTTGCTAGTTTCTTCCTTCTAGCGAACGTCAACTGCAGTTGTGAGTTTTTGCTGTTGCATTTTAATGCTTTTATTTTGGGTTTGAATTGTTGTTTTTTATTATTATTAAAGTTATTAGTGTAATACTGTTGTTGTTGTTTCTGCTGCTGGCCTGTCCAACTGGTTGATGCGTTAGTTCATTCGTTCGTTCGTTCTTTAGTTGGTTGGTTAGTTGGGTTGTTGTTGTTGTTTGTGTTGCTGGCCAAGTTCTTGGCTCTACGTTCTTACCGGTTCTTATTCTTGTTTTTATCACACTCAACTTTTCATAACTTCAACTGCTGCAAGTCGATTTGTAGTCTTCGTAGTCATGTTTCCCTGCTGTGTTGTTGTTTGTGTTGCTTGCTTTCGGCCACTTTTAGCCGTTTCCTTGCCGCTTCGTGTTTGAGGTTTCGTGTTGCACATCGTTTACTTGCTTGTGTACTTATCACTTTAGTTTTTAATGTCTTTCATGTTGAGACAATTTCGAAATGCTCAAATTTCAAGGTTAAGCGGTGCGTTTTGCCTCAATGGGTGTTCAAGGTCAAGGAAAATTGGCGCCGCAAAAGCTGAGCTGAGGTAACTACTCAAGTATTAAAAGTGGCTTTGAATTTTTGAAACCTTAGAAACTTTCAAGGTCAAAGTAAAATGACTTTTTTTACGCTGCCGCCACTGTTCGTGTTTTAAGATTAGCTTTGAGTTTTTAACGCCTTAAGGCGACGCACTCAAGGTCAAAGAAAAATGAAGCTTGAAGGCTATTTCGAAGTCATAAGTCAAATTTGAAGTCTAGCTTTGGATTTTCAACGCCTTGAAAGCCTTCAAGGTCAAAGGAAAATTACACTTTAAAGCTGATCGGAGGTCAATGTTCAAGTTTTAAGGTTAGCTTTGAGTTTTTAACACGTTGCAAGCCTTCAAGGTCAAAGGAAAATGACACTTTAAAGCTGATCTGAGGTCACTCCTCAAGTTTTAAGGTTAGCTTTGAGTTTTTAACGCGTTGAAAGTCTTCAAGGCCAAAGAAAAATGAAACTTTAAAGCTGATCTGAGGCCACTACTTCAGTTTTAAGGTTAGCTTTGAGTTTTTAACGCCTTGAGAGCCTTCAAGGTCAAAGGAAAATTACACTTTAAAGCTTATCTGAGTTCACTCCTCAAGTTTTAAGGTTAGCTTTGAGTTTTTAACGCCTTGAGAGCCTTCAAGGTCAAAGGAAAATTACACTTTAAAGCTTATCTGAGTTCACTCCTCAAGTTTTAAGGTTAGCTTTGAGTTTTTAACGCCTTGAAAGCCTTCAAGGTCAAAGGAAAATTACGCTTTAAAGCTGATTTGCGGTCACTGTTTAACCCTTTGCGACCGTATTAATTTTATATATGGGTGTCATGCTGGTCGGAATTAATTTTCGTTGAAAAAACAGTAATACACAGTATGCAAGATTGTGAAGGAAAAATAAAATGAAGGAAAAAAAACGGCAACGGTGAAAAAAGCTTTGGTGGCTGAGAGCAGACATACGACTGGAATGGTAAAAAAGCTTTGGTGGCTGAGAGCAGACATACGGTCGCAAAGGGTTAAGTTAGTTTTGAATTTGTAAAGCATTTAATGCCTTTATGGTCAAAAAGATGGCGTTTAAAAACTCAACCTATAAGGGTAACTTTACATATTTGTTGCTTCCATAGCTGTCAATGTCAAAGCAAATGTTGCCATAAAGTTGAGCTCAAATCATTGCCCAAGTTCCAAGAGCAACCTTATAATATTACTGCTTCGAAAGCCTTAAAGAAAAAAAAGAAACACTGCTTTAAAGAAGAAAGAACGATGGTTCAGATTACCTATTAAGTTCTAAAGTTGATTTTACGTTTTGATTTCTCTAGTATTTTCTAAGCATTAAAGAGTCTAACTTCATTATGGCAAATTATTTCCTACTGCTTGTTGAACTTTTCTAAAATGTTTGTGAAAGTTCACCGAAATTATGCAAACTACAGTCTGCTTCACAATATAAACCACACAGTTACAAAGTTGGCCACATTTCAATTTCTTTTCACTGTCTACAATATTTATCTTTCATATTTATTGTTGTTTATTGTTTTTCATAATCATTTCATATTCTTGTTTCTGTTTTCTTGTTGTATTTGACACTTTGAATGTGTTTTCTTTTCATTTAAATTTTTCTCGTTCAACAACATTGTGCGGCCTGTCACTGTCTTTGTTACAAACGGCCATTGACCGCATTGAACTCACAGACGCATACAATATTTGAACTCGTTTTCAAACAGCTCCAAACACTTTAACCGAAAACATTTTTTCGTCAGAAATCCACCTATACGCGGCTGATTTGCATATTTCGAATTTTACATTTACATACACAACCAGCAACATACATACACATACTTATATATGTGCATACAAATCAATGCTTGGCGTTATAAGCTTCGGGTGCCTTGCGGCATTAAACTTTAAACTAATAATTTCCTCATTTCATACGAAAAGATTGAATTAAAAATCTGAAAAAAAAATTATTTCATATGGGGGCATCCCCTGAGTGTTGGTTAATGGAAAAAAGGTCAATACTCTTTGATTTATCTCTGTCATTCAACTGTGTGCATGAAAAACATGCGACATATCACAAATAAACTACATCAAGTTTACAGTTACATGGTTTAAGTCACAGTCAAGTATAGTAAAATTTCACTTTTTTCCATGAAACTTAACGTATTCAGATCAGTTTGGTCAATTCAGCTCAAGAAAAATAAGCAAATCTTTACTTTATTCCATATATCTTAATTTCATCTGTTCAGTTTAGCTTATTCAGCACCAATTCAGCGCTCAAATACTCTATGAATCGGTGCAGACTGCAAAGTGTTCAATTTCTGTTACTCATTTAACTGTTTGTATGAAAAACACTCAACAAATAAACTCAATTCAGCACAATTTAGTGCGTTTAAAAACAGCAAAATTTCACTTAGTCCCATATAACTCAACTTATTCAGCTCAGTATTGTCAAAAAGAAAATAAGAAAATATTAAAACATCAACAAAAGAATGAGTGTCCTATATATGAATTTATTCTATATAGTGTAGCTTATTCAGCTCAATTCAGCACACAAAATACTCAATTTATATTATTTTACAATTTTGGGATTTTAGCTATACTCAACGAACAACAACACAGAAGTCTAACAACTCAACATTTTTTTGAGTTCGGAAAAGCAATATTTAATTGAATTTAGTCTTATTTTATCTCTTTTGTTGCTTTAGGCAGCCAGTTCTTCTTTTTAAATACTCAATTTTCCTTATTCAGCGCCAACGAAAGTTCTCATAGGTTGTGGTTATTGTAGGAAAGGACGGTTACCGCATCTACTCAGCTTGAAGAAGACGTTGAAACCTTTAGCCTAAAGCCTAATTATGGGTCAGAATAGTCTTCTGGGTCATGGGTCAGAATAGTCTTTTATTGAAACTCTTTGAAAGTTATTACCTAATCCAACCTTAAACCATCATCTTAACTTAACCTTATCTTATTCAGCACAACGCCATGCAAATTAATTGCTTTCTGCTTATACAAAGTTGTTTTAATCTCATTTCTAAATAGTTCAAAGCATTCTAATTCCTATAGCTCTACTGTTACTGTACAACCTAAGAAATTCTTAATTTGTTTACAATATCTAACAGCAGATGTTGTTTACCACATTTCATAACTTATTGCAGTTCTATTGCTGGTACTTATTTTAGTTCAATTAGCTTATTTGTATGTCATTTAATGTAATTTAGCGCTATTCAGCACATTTACATACACTTTTCTTGTTTAAATTTTTCACTTGTAGTTTAATTTACTCCAATTCGATCACTTTTAGTGTAATTAAGCAACATTCAGCACTATTCAGCTACAGCTGAATTCACTTTACTTGTTATAGTGTTGCAGATGTCTCACAATTGTTCACCGGCAGCTTAATTTCATCCCATTCAATCACTTTTAGTGTAACTTAACAACATTCAGCACTATTCAGCTACAGCAGAATTTAATTTTCTTATTCCAATGTCTCACATGTCACACAATTTTTCAAGTGCAGTTCAACTTTATGGAATTCAAGTACTTTTAGTGTAACTTAACAACATTCAGCACTATTCAGCTACAGATGAATTCAATTTTCTTATTCCAATGTCTCACATGTCACACAATTTTTCAAGTGCAGTTCAATTTTATGGAATTCAATCACTTTTAGTGTAACTTAACAACATTCAGCACTATTCAGCTCCAGGTAAACTTAGTTTTCTTATTCCAATGTCTCACATGTCACATTATTTTTCAAGTGCAGTTAAATTTTATGGAATTCAAGTACTTTTAGTGCAACTAAGCAACATTCAGCACTATTCAGCTCCAGGTAAATTTAATTTTCTTCTTCCAATGTCTCACACGTCACATAATTTTTCGCGTGCAGTTTAATTTTATGAAATTCAAGCACTTTTAGTGTAACTTAACAACATTCAGCACTATTCAGCTACAGCTGAATCCAATTTACTTATTCCAATTTCTCACAAGTCACATAACTTTTCGCGTGCAGTTTAATTTTATGGAATTCAAGCACTTTTAGTGTAACTTAACAAGATTCAGCACTATTCAGCTCTAGCTGAATTCCACAAACTTATTTCTAAATTTCACATGAGCCAGTTTTTACATGAATATAACAAGATTTTGAAAATTTTACTTTATTAATGTCATAAAAAGCAGCATCACTTGCAGTTTAATTTCATTAAAATTTTAAGCTATTCAGCACAAAAATTTTCTACTTAAACATACACAATTTCGATTCTTACAACACGACCTCGTCGAATTGAATGCAAATTAAAGCAATTAAATTTCATTTAGCTTTATTTAGCTTCATTCAGCCAAATGCTGACGTCAAACGTTCACACAATTTTTGTGCAATTACAATTTTTCGCCAACTTTCTCTGCGAAAAATTCCTTTCCAAATGCATATTTGCTCACTTCCTTCCACTCGATGACCAATAAAAGCATTCAAATTGTGGCCATAAAGTGAGCCAGAGAGACGCGAAGACGTCACCGATGAACAACAAAAACAACAAACTGATAATGGCAATAAAAGTTGTGAGCGCAAAAAGTTATAAACAACAACACGAGCGCCAACAACTCGCATACCTTTGCTGCACAATTTGTCTGAAGCAGCAAATAATCGGACAACAGCAACAAAAACAACACTAATAATAAACGCCGATGCACCACAATTTTCAACGCAACAAAAACCTCGCAGACGTTAACAGCAACAACACCAACAACAACGTCAACAATACTTACGCCTGTAACAACTACAACAGTCAAACAGTTTGTCCAGTTTCTTTTTTTATTATTTGTTTTGTATATTTTTTTAACCGCTTCGCGTTCAACTGGCGAACTAAAAATAGCTGCCGCTCATTAGAAGCGTCTAAAAATAGACAGACACACCGGTCGTCGAGTGAGCGAACGACGCGGCATGGAGCGTATAAAATTTTAAGAGCAAAAAATTACAAAAAGGAAAATAATAACATAGACACAAATTGAAATGGAAGATATGAAGCAACAGCAACAACTACAAAAACAACCACAAACACATTTTGCAATGAAATGAAATGGGTACAGTGAACTGGATGCATGGCAGCAGCGCATTCGTTGTTGTTGTTGTATTTGTTTGTGACGCGGGCGCAGTTAGAGAGGCGCAATTTTTTGTAGTAGCCAATAGTTGTTGTTTGTGCGAAATGGTGCCAAGCAATTGTGGGCTTAGTCAAGAGTTCCAAATAGTTTCAAGGCCGCTGCTTTGTCTTTGATGCTTCTATAAAAAATACCAACAAAAACCATAAGCAACGCTAACCAGTTGGCGGCAGCAGCGATCGCATGTGCGTCACACCGCGCATCCTGTTGCACTCTCGGCCTTTTATGCCACCAAATCAACTGCGTCCGGCCGGCGTTAATTACACCACAAAACAAGAAAATAACCAATCATCAAACCGAAACCTGTACAGGACGCACAGCCGAACTAGTCGACAGCAGTGGCTGACGTGGAAGCCTGCAACACTGGACACACTAGACATGGCTGAAATTTTTTATTGTCCGCTTTTATGGTCGCATTGTTGGACATTTGACGTTCGTATGCTGGCCAACTGCATTGAAAAGTTTGCCATGTATCCGCATCCGTATTCGTGTGTTAGCGAAAAGTAATTGATGCAATTTTGTGATGGAAATTTTACCTTTACGACGCAGCATTTTTCATGTTTGCGCTTCTTAAGCTTTTGTGCATTTTATTGATTCATGTTGGGATATTTGATTGTGGATTTGCCGTGACTCATCTTCGAATCCGGTCTTTGAAATCCCCTACCGAGCCATGATTGAAGATCGAAAAAGACCTTCTTTCAATAGTTGTCAACCCAGCAGAGAAGGGTCCATATTAAGATGGCCTAACCGTCTCTCTGGTTGACATATTGGTGAAGTTCATGTTTATGTGAGGCTGTGCCGGAAAGCCTATGGCCATCATTGGGGCCTCTGTACACAGAGCACAGAAAAACGACAGGAAATAAGAAAATAGATTTAGAGAAAAACATAATCTAATTTGTCTTGGCCTCATCTAACCTCTCTCAGCATAATGTAACCTCTTTGAACCTCTACTATACCCAGTCGAAAAGTTAGAAAAAGGATAAGGAAGAAGGTGAAGAACGTAGTCTAACCTCTCTTCACATAATCTGAGTTCTCTTAAGTTTTTCTGAACCTCCATTGTGCTCAGATTAAAGGTAGAAAAAAGGTAGAATAAGAAGGAAGGACATAGTCTAACCTCTCTGAATCTGTAATGTGTCCAAAGGAAAGGTAAGAAAAAAGAAAGGAAAAGATTAAAAGAACATAATCAATCCTCTTTTGACATAATCGAACTATTTTAAAGGAGTTTTTGTGCTATTACAAATTTAAAATAATCCTCGATGTGTGATCATCAGACATCGGATATGTTTTATTGCATGACTATTCGATTTCAAATCTCTTGGACCCCCTAATGTGGTAAAATATCCTATTGGGATAATACAGTGGAGTAAATATTGTCTCGTCAACAAATAACAAAAAATTTAAAAAGAAATATTAAAACATGTAAATATTATTTCGGAGCTGCTCACAAGTTGCTCATGTAGTTTTATGCCTAATAAAAAATTTTAAAAGAATATAAAAATATTTATCTGTTATTTTGAGCTGGTTGCTTTTGTAGAGTTGTAATAAAAAATAAAAAAAAAATTTGTTTAAATTTATATATTATATCAGAACTACTTACGAGTAGCTCTTGTAGATTTAATATAAAAAAGAAAAAATTAGAAAAAACATAAAAATACAAAAATATCTTATTCCGGAGCTGTTGCTCTTGTAGATTTATAATAAAAACTCTAAAAAAAATATATTTAAAAATGTACCTATTACTTGCTCACGAGTTGCTCTTGTAGCGTTACAATAAAAAAAAAAATAAATAAATAAAAAAATTATATATTATTTGGGAGCTGCTCACAAGCTGCTCTTGTAGATTTATAATAAAAAAATTAAAACGAAAATATATTAAAAAAAATGTCTAAAATTTCGAAGCTGCTCACAAGTTTGTTTCGTAGAATTATAATAAAAAATATATAAGGGAAAGGGCTGGGTTGTGAACCAGGCTGGGTTGTGAACCATTACGGTTTTTTCTTTCCCTAATTGACATATCGCCAATCTTTCAACTGGCAAGTTTGTCTTTTGATATGACTCTGCTTTTGTGGTTACACCGAAGTGTAAACACGTATTGCTTGTGGCAGCTACAGACATCGTGTTTGAAAATCGATTGCGAAAACTTGTTTGCTTTTTTTTAAAGTGCTATCCAAGTGACTGAATTTATTCCAAAAATGTAAGTGTAATACATATTTATTTAGGGTTTTGATTCTATTTTACGGTCCAATATTTGTTTATGTTGAAATATGATTGGAAGTGTCGTTATTTTTAAAGTTTCCAAAATGGCATCGTGGTTGGGCTGTGAACCACTGTGGGGGCTGGGTTATGAACCACCTGTTTTTCGTAGTACATTTGTACTAGCACGGTCAAATATCGGCGGATTTATTAAAATAAAGTAATTTTATGTCATTTTACTCGATTTGCGGTGAGTTCACTTGAAGTGCCCAATGTGAGAACGCGTTCGTATTTCACATGCAAACATTGCGATACCGATTAGGATGAAAATTCAAAAAATTGAGCACTTGCATTCATTGCGATTTTTTGGCCTAAGTGGCGTCATTATAACTTTTTTCACCTCTTGAGTCTTCCTGATTAAAGAAGTCCTCAACTTATTTAAAAATTATGGGTGTTTTCTTCGTATTTTCCGACTTTAAGTGGGATTTGCCAGATGGTTCACAACCCAGCCACTTTTTTGGAAAAGCGAAAAATCACGTCCTTAGAAAATTGGACGTAGAGAGTTAAATTTTAATAAAAGCGGTTATCTGTCTTCATAACAAAGTTGCGTTTTATATTCACCTTTCCAACGATATCTTCGATTTTTCGATATCTTTATTCTGTGAAAAGTTAGAGCCAAAAAACAAAACCCGGTTCACAACCCAGCCCTCTCCCTTATATAACAAAATGTATCTATTACTTTGGATCTATTATTCGGACCTGCTGACAAGTTGCTCTTGTATTTTATTATAAAAAATTAAAACACAAAAATACTAAAAAAAGGTCTAAGATTGTTTCGGATCTGCTCACAAGCAGGTCTTGTAAATTTACATATAATAAAAAATCGAAAAAAAAAATATTTAAAAATGTATCTGTTATTTGGGATCTGCTCAAAAGCTGCTCTTGTAGATATCAAATACGACATATCATCAATAATTTATTTCAGAAATATTTTTTCCAATCAAATACATATTCCCTGACCACAACCTTCTAGGGAATCTTCAAAGAAAATAAACCTTTTTAAGTTGATAGATGAAAGGAAAGGCAAGAAATAATCGCTAAAAAGACAGTTTCGCAAGCTTCTAGCTGACTGACTCATTGTTAGAAACTCAGGAATGTCAGTACGAAAGGCAGAACGATAGCAAGTTTAACAAAGATTTCTAGATGTTGTAAAAACTTCAAAGATGAGGAATATTTAAATTAAATTTAATTTTATTTATTTAGATAATAAAATATTTAGTCAGATAATGTACATGTGTGTTCGCCGTATGATCTATTGTCATACAACAAAATATAAAAACGAAAACGAAGGCTTCAGAAAGTTTTCGTATTTTGAAGGCTTACTTCTAGAGTGTTTCAGCAACATACAACAATTTTTACTAACTAGTAATCAAAATCATTAAAATTGTTCCTCTTTGATGCTTCAGTCGTTTCTTTGCTAAAAATTGATTTTCGACACCTTTATGCTCTCTTAAGATTCCATTGACTCGTGACATCACAATCGAATCTTTTTTTGAATCACAAAAATTGAACCACATCTATGGTGTGTTTTTAGCCATATTCCAAGACTATATTGACAGCATACTTCTAGAGTGTTTCAGCTAAAAATCAAAATTGTCAAAATTGCTTTTTTTCAGGGACCAAAAATAACTGTTATTTTAAAATTTTCAAATCAAAAAGGCATAACGAAAAAATTGCCGGAGGACTTTTTCAAATATACCATTATGATCATATTGGCCTCCAGCTTCACGAATATTAAACGCCTTTTAATTTTTAGACTTTTACTATAAAAGTTAAAATTAACTGTTATTTTGTGCCTTTTATTATTTCAGGCAAAAATAACTGTTACTTTTGACTTTTATTTTATCGGTCGAAAATAGCAGTTATTTTGTGACTTTTATATATTTTTTCGGTCAAATATATCAGGCAATTTGAATTTTTTCAAAGGCCGTTTGACCGACTAAAATACTATTGATACAATTTTTTTCGTCTCAGCAGACCGCACATTTTGAGCTATAAGACTTGTGCGACGAAAAAAATTGTATCAATAGTTTTTTAGTCGGTCAAACGGCCTTTGAAAAAATTCAAATTGCCTGATATATTTGACTGAAAAAATAAAAGTCACAAAATAACTGTTATTTTTGATCGATAAAATAAAAGTCAAAAGTAACAGTTATTTTTGCCTGATATGAAAAAAGGCACAAAATAACTTTTATTTTTGTTGATAAAAACCATAACCGGTACGGTCCCTGCTTTTTTATTATGTTCTCTACTTCTTCTCATAAAATGTACTTTTAGACACCTTTATGTCCTCCAAAGGTTCCATTGACTCATAGTGTCATTGTTGAGTGACACTTAAACTCTAACGGAATTTTCCAATATACCCAAAATTTAATGTGATTGTTTTACTATAGACATATCCCACGCTAACCTTAGGCAACCCAAAATAGTTAAGTAGTAAGAAGTCGTTTTTTTAGCCACATCCCAAGTGGGGCAAGCCTTACCCAACCCCAAATAGTTAAGTAGGTGTCCTGGACATAATTAGAAAGCGAATAGAGTTCACACAGAAAAAGTTAAAGTTCTAATTGATTTATTAAGCGAATCAATCAGTATTGTTTCCCATGCTTTATTCAAATGGCGTGCCGCATTGGGGCCCTCACACCACAGTCCCCATCACACACACAAACACACTCACACACTCACACACTCGCGCACTTACACAATATGCATTGTTTATTAAAAGAAATTTCAGGCACAAATCCGTTTTCATGCACAAGAAACCAAAAAAGGAAATCGTAGGAAATCGTGTGACGCCAATGTGTGTGCAGTGCGTGCTGCCGTTGAAGGTTAAAACAAATTACTTAGTCAAATATGCAACACCCACACAACACAGCACACGCACTCACACAAATTTATAGCGACGAAACCAAAACGCATGCCATGTGTTGATGTGGTGTAAATATTTTAAAAGCCCCTAATAAAGTTGACAATTTCCAATTAAATGCGATTCTGTTAGCGACAGGCCGAGGGAGGGCAACAAATGCGGGGGGCGCAGAGGTTTTGGCGACGTTTTTCCAAAAACGCCCCAAATACTCGTCTAAGAATTGAACAGAAAGTCAGAGAAACGCTCAGGAAAATAACGATTTTAACGCTTAACACAAAAGTAGTGTTTATGAAAAAATTGTAGTATTAGTTTGATTTTGTAGGTTAGAAAATATTGCACTAAAGGGGTTCGTACATGATTGGAGGCCTTCAGGATAGTTTTATGGGTCTTTTAGGGGTATTTACGAGTATCAGAGTAGTTAGAAGGGTTTCATTGTTTGGGCATAAAAGTCCACGGCTGTATGACCGCTCTGGCATAGTGCAAATCGGGCCAGAAGAAGACTGAAACAGCGTTTCATTCCTTGGGCAGAATTTTTGTCATAAGACTGCATGGTCGCTCTGGCATAATGCAAATCAGGTCTAAAGAAGACTGAAAGAGGGCTTCATTCCTTCGGCAGAATAGTCCATTTTTGTCATAAGACTGTAGGTCGCTCTGGCATAGTGTAAATCAGTGCCAAAAGACGGCTGAAACAGGGCTTCATTCCTTCGGCAGAATAGTCCATTTTTGTCATAAGAACGCAGGGCCGCTTTTGCATAATTCAAATCGGGCCAGAAGATGGCTGAAACAGGGTTTCATTCTTGGGACACATTGGTCCATTTCTGTCATAAGACTGCATGGTCGCTTTGGCATAGTGAAAATTAGGTCAAAAGAACAGGGTTTCATTCTTTGGGCACAATAGTCCATTTCTGTCGTAAGACTGCGTAATGCAAATCAGGTCAAAAGAAGACTGAAACAGGCTTTCATTCCTTCGGCAGAATAATCCATTTCTGTCATTAGACTGCTTGGTCGCTTTGGCATAGTGCAAATCAGTGCCAAAAGACGGCTAAAACAGGGCTTCATTTCTTGGGAAGAAAATCCCATTTCTGTCACAAGAACGCAAGGCCGCTTTTGCATATTTCAAATCGGGCCAGAAGATAGCTGAAACAGGGTTTCATTCTTTGGACACATTGGTCCATTTCTGTCATAAGACTGCATGGTCGCTCTGGCATAGTGCGACTTAGTTCAGAAGAAGGCTGAAACAGAGCTTCTTTCCTTGGGAAGAATAGTCCACTTCTGTCATAGGAAAGTAAGCTGAAACATTGTGGCTCTAAATAAATAAATAAATAAAAAAGCAATAACTGTTGTACCCCTTAAGTTAAGCAATTTGCAATTTTTTTAACACATCTTTTCTGAAAACCCCCCTAAAACTTTTCTTTACTTTCAAGTACCTTTTCAGTTGAACTTTAACGAACTGACGATTTCTTATTTTTGTTGCAATTGTATCAATTTTTCTATTGGAAGCTTAACACGTTAAGGGCGGCGCAGTTTTTTGTATTATGCATCATCTGGCGGCAGCAAAAATCAAACATTGCTTTATCTGGCGGCGCCTTGCAAAAAACTTTTGTGAAGCATAAAATAAGCAACACAAATATTGCAAAAAAATGCGTAATAATCACAAATAGTTTAATTTTATGGAAAAAATTACAATTCAGGACTATGGACATTATGAGCCACCGGTGGTACACGCCGTCCTTAACGTGTTAAACTCTTTTAATCACGTTTAACTCAATGAAATTCTTGCAACTATCTTAAATCACTTTTTAACATTTAGTTACCCGTTTAGTTTCTTTTTGTGGTCCATTTTGGTGTTAGAAACTGTCTTAAAGTCAACTAGAAAATTTCTCAAAAAACAAACAGAAAATTTTTCCAAAAATCAAGTTTTTTCGTGAACACTCCTTGAAGTGCGAGACCGGAACGACGTGCTGAGGCAGAGCGGGGGACAGCCGATTGGTCAATGGTCGTTTGTGGAAGCAACGCATGCAGTGACAATTTACATTAACATTGATCGGCTGTAAATAATGAATGCGACAAAGCAATGAATGCGACTTAAATTTAGCTGTTGATGTTGCTGCATAGATAGATTATATATATGTGTGATTGTGTGATTGTATGTGTGTGAGTGTAAATGTGTGTGAATGGATAAGTGACAGATAATTGCCACTAAGTGCAGTGCGCAGTTGTGAGCAGGTGGAGAGCAGCACGGCGCCAAATTCTGGAACGAATAAAAGCCAAAAGTGAAAAGACGACATTTTTGTTTTTTTTTTGTTTTTTTTTTGGAGGTTAAGGCGCTCATTACAGTCAGCTGTGCTGACACGTGCAACCGATGCGCACTTGCGTAGGTGTGTTGATTTTTTCTAATATATTTTGTTTGTTTGTTTTTGTTGCCGTTTTAATATTGTTTTTTTTTTTCGTCTCTTATTGTTTTCGATGAGTCAGGTTGGTGTCAGTCAGTGTGGCCAGTCGAATGAACTTTTGCCACTTTTGTTGGAATGTTGCGCCAATGTTACATGCAAACAAAAACAACAACAAAGTATGGAAGAAAAGGCGACTGAATGTGCATTTTGTTGTTGTTGTTGTGTGTGTGTGCTCAGTTGCTTTGAGTGAGGTGCACATTTAGCCCGTTGAATGTCAGACATGTAGACAAACTGATTATTTTAGTGCATTTTTAGGTTTTGATTGGAGAATAGTTAATGGAAAAGAAAAAAGAAAAACTTGTGTTTTCAAATACTTTTCAAATGGGAGTGTGGGAGAGTGCGAGAATGTAATGAAATTATTGAGAAAATAATGCCTTCAGTGGACCCTAACTGTGAATGCTTTTGTATTTTGTATTTTATATTTTAATCGATAGAACTGCAGACTAGAAGCATAAACTTTTACTTTCATGGGCTGTTTAACACTAGAAAGACCTACAAAAACTCCATATCATGTCCCCTGATATCTTGAAAGGTACACCCCGGATTTGGCTAAGTTTTCACAAAATAAATTAAAAAAAAATATAAAATTTTTCACAATAAAAAAATAAAAGTCACCAAAGCAACAGTTGATAGAAATACTAAAGAAAATACATATATTTAAAAATAATAAACCGACAAAATTACCGCAATGGTCTTTTGGGTGTTAACATTTGACCTCAACTCCCTGGCAGCCTGGCAGCCTTAGTTCTTGTTTTAAATTCTTCTTAATTTTGTATCACACACCAACAACTAAACACTTTGGCATGTGTCCTAAACGAACTTAACACTTGCCAACTGCCACTGCTTCTGAGTTCGAATCGCTCTTTGTCGGCATTGAAAGTTAATTAAAAAGTTCCTTCCGAGTTCGAGTACTTCAGTAATGCTGATCATCTTTTCTACTCTCTACTTTCACACATACATATGAACACATATAAATAGATGGACATATATACACAGGTAGATTACATAGCTGCAGCTATTTACTCTGACAGTTCAAAAGTGCAACAATAATGCATTCACACGTCAGCGCCATAAACTTTTAATCTCTTAACCGTTCGTTAAGTAAACTTTTGTGGCGTAATTTTTCTACTCATGATTAACTGTATTGTTGTTGTTGTTATTGTAATACTAAAGTTTTCCTTATGTTGTTGTTGTTGTGTGCTGTAAACTTAGATCCTAACAAACGTCTTTTCGCTAAATGATATTTTTCCTCTTTCTCCAATATTTATTTATTGCCATTACTTTGTCGCTAAAAGTTCAAAACTTCAAGCAAGTTGACTGCAGTCATTTAAATTTGTTGATGTGTTCATATAGTTTTCTTCTTTCTATATATATGAGTATACCCAATATTTATTAGATATTTGTAGCACAACTAAGAACTTCTATAAAAGTAATTGCTGGCTTTGCGGTTAGTCGAGAAAGTTTTGGTGGCACTTAATTGATTTCTAATACACACTACATATGAAAATGTCGTCTAAATCTGGCTACAAAAACGTAGTTTTTAAGTAGCTGTCAGTGCTAAAATCATCCCAAATAAGTTTTACTTATTTTTGACATTTAGCTAAGTATAGGAAAATCTTTTTTCGGCGCACATATATCAGTTATTAATTGTGTCAAATATAAATTAAGGCTTTCTTATTTCGTCAATTAATGCTCTAAGCACAAATTGAGATGGCATTAAACTGTAATACCAAATATTTAGCGAGCGCCTCTAATATCTTCAAGTAACGTGGAATACTTTTGTTGCGGCTGGATCGGTGTGGTGAAACTACTTTTCAATATATTACTTTATGATAGTTATGTACAAAAAAAAATTGCCTTTGCTTTTGTGTCAAATCATAGAAATGTTTTAAGTTGCTTTTCATTTTTTTGTCAAATTGTGGAATACATATCTTTTCACTCCCATTCAGCGATTGAACGAATAAGTAAGCAACTTAAGGGTTGAATTTTAATTTGTTATTCAAAATTTTGTATTTCTGTAATTGCAATTGTTTTTAGATATAAAACCTACTCTTTCTTCTTGGAAGTTAAATATTTCGTTTTATTTCGCTGGGAGCCGCCGCCGCCAATAACAACTTTAAATTATTTAAAAGTGCACGTTTTAAAAACTTTTCGAACTTCTAGCAAGGTTCACCCAACATGATATATAATTACAACAAATATTTATAATTATTACCAAATTATTGGCAAATTTTATGTCATATGTACTTAACCCTTTCGCTACAGGTTTTTACTGGGGAAAGTTAAAATTTTAAATTTTACGTCTTAGGCTTCTGGTCTTATATTAGTAATATTCCATAAGACATTTTTTAATTTTTATACGTGTTTTTCTATGAGAGCAACCACATCTTTGTGGCTGTAATAATTACTTAAACATTAAACTTTTTACGCATAACGAAAATTTGAATATTTCTTCATTTACTTCAGCCAAAATTAAAAAAAAATTATCTAAATTGAAAGAAAACGTCAATTTAAAAAATTCTCTAATTTTATCTGCTTCTTCCTCCTTTCCTATGTCAAGATACATATACCATTAAAAAAACGTGTATACTTCTCTTCTTTAAACTTAAATATTCAGTTCATTAATTTCGTATTTTTCCTAAAACTTCAAACTATTCTAAAGACCAACAAAAAAATGTATTCTTGCAACCATAGAGGATGCAGACGTCCACAAAGTAGCATGATGCCATATGTCAACAAAATAGCGAAAGGGTTAAAAGACACAAACAACAACAACAAACAACGCTAAACAATTTCAAACACACAAACAAACTCAAAAATTAACAACCAAATAGCAACAAATCATTAATTACAAACAATGACAAATACAACAACAAAAACTGCCAACAAACAACACGAAATTACTGGTTCAACAAATAGAAAGAAGCAACAGCAACAACAAAATCGAGAGCCAAAAAGTGTTGCCAGCCGATTGGTTTCTGCGTGTTACTTTTATGTGTGTTTGAGCGATGGTGGCTGCGTTGTTGTTGTTGTTGTTATGTCGCTTCACCTTGACCATGACAGCGCGTCTGCGTAACCAACGATTTTTTTCATAGTTGTTGCCGTCTTTTTTGCACTGTGCAAAGTGCAAAAAGTGTCATTTTGCTACAATGAAGTAAATGCAAAAAATATACAAAAACAACTAATTAAAAGAGTTGAATGATTTATTGAACTCAACATTAGTTGTCTGCAAATTTTTTACAAGTCCAACAAATGGTTGAAAGCAACAGAGA
This sequence comes from Melieria picta, assembly GCA_964056695.1. NCBI lineage: Eukaryota > Metazoa > Arthropoda > Insecta > Diptera > Ulidiidae > Melieria > Melieria picta. Next base: position 10,965,678 of record OZ057400.1, read on the forward strand.
CTAAAAAAAACATAAATAAGAAAGGAAACTACGAACAGTGATTAATTTATGCAAATCGCTGGTAAATGTAGCAAAAAATTATATATTTTAAAAAATCTTGGAAACAATTACGCTCGCTTTATTAGTCATTCACACTTAAGAGTGAAAGAGAGAGAAAAAAATGTTCAACTTCGATAGCAATAAAAAACGAACCACAAACAGCGGCGGCCACAAAACCAAAAACACTTAATAACAACAACAGTAACAAAACCAACAACAACAACAATAAGCGTAAGCACATTATTGTCAGCATCGTCATCGTTGCGGCGGCGGCGGCGGCAGCGTTAAATGCTGTGACTAAAGTTCAATTACTTTTGCAAGGTAGACGCCAGCAGCCCACAGCCAGCAGTTATGGACGTCTTGCAGCTGTTGCTGTTGTTGTTATTGTTGCTGTCGTTGCGCTCGCTTACACTGGAACCAGTGTGTTGGGCAGTAGCCGCAGCTGCGGGTTCACCTTAACGCCCAGCACACGTTTCTCCATTTTCGATTGACGCGCACTTTGTCGCGTGGGGTCAACTGCACTTTTTGACACTTTATTTGATTGTTTGTTTTTGTTGTTTTTTGTTCCTTCTTTTACCACGCTCGAACTTTTCATTTCACTTTTTTGATATTGTAAGAATAATAAAATATTATTTTGCAATAATTTTATTGCGGCTTCGTAAAGCAAATTGCGGTTCTTGTGAATTGTGAGTGGTTTACGAAGAAGCGGAAGTGGTCGCACATATCGTCGCCTCAGAAAACGAATGTCGTATGTTCCATTAAGTCTAGTAAGACATACGACATTGGTTTTCTCTGGCGACGATATGTCGACAGCATATCGGTTTTAAGTACAGCAAGTCGGAGCTTTTGCCAGTAATTTGTTTGATTTACAAAATTTTAATTGTAAAAAAAAAAAAAATATCCCAACAATGAGTTTAGGTCTTGAAAATTGTACCTACATTCAACAAAATTTATTTCTGTATAACCTCAATAAATTTGAAGAAAAAATTAATAATATTCATTTTCTCTCTCACTAAATCAAAGTAAATTTTATGTAACCTCAATAAAACTGAAAAAAATGAATGATGATCATTGAATAATGAAAATAATGATAAGAGATTTTAATAATTAATCAAAGAAGATTCTAAAAAATTTTTATAAAACTGAAAAATCAAAGTAAATTCTATATAACCTCAATCAAACTACAAACAATATTCTATTTCTTTCTCTCCCTTTCACATTAATGCTTAATGCTTCCTTCTCTCTCTTTCACACATAAATCAATAATCCACTGATGAGTTGAAAATAATGATTCGAGATTCTGAAAAATGTGCTTTAATCAAAGAAAATTCAAACAATTTTTTAGAACTAAAAAACAATAAATTATATTCTGTTTCTTTTTCACTAAATTGAATTAAATTCTATACCTCAAAAAAACGAAAAAAAAACTGAACAATATTCTGCTTCTTTCTTTCTCTTTTACACATAACTCAATGACCTAATGACGAGTTGAAAATAATAATTTGAGGTCTTAAATATTTTGCCTTAATCAAAGCAAATTCAAAATTGTCCATAAAGCAGAAAAAAACTAAATAATATTCTGTTTCTCTCTCACTAAATTAAATTAAAGACTAAAAAAAAATCTGAACAATACTCTGCTTCCTTCTCTCTCTTTCACACATAATTCAATAATCCACTGATGAGTTGAAAATAATGATTCGAGATTTTGAAAAATGTGCTTTAATCAAAGAAAATTCAAAACATTTTATAAAACTGAAAAAAAAGAAATTATATTTTGGTTTTCTCTTATTAAATTAAATTAAATTCTATATAACCTATTAATTCCCATAAAACTGAAAAAATACTGAATCATATTCACCTTCTCTCACTTTTGCTTATAATCCAATTTACCATTAACTTAAACTTACAGTCTACCATCAACTTTATGCTCTCTGCTTACTTTTCCTAACATTTTTTTCATCCTGATTTTTACTGCAATTTTATTTCTCATTTCTCTTCATCAATTATTAAATTTTTCTTTCCATTTCAAATCATCTAATTACAACATCATCACTCCATCCATCCATCGATTCAAAGTGTTTAGTGCACGTGGAATGGTTTGCTTGTTTAGAATTGTTTGTATAATTGTCCCGCTGACAGAATGTTAATTGGAAATTCAAATTGTCACCTCAAATGGCAACACATAAAAACACTTCATTCAAGTTGTCAACAGCAGCTTTGCGGTGTGCATGCAAATGTTCAATATTGGCGCAGTCGACAAATTTTCTATTAAATAATATTAGTCTTAAGTTTTAAAGCTGCATTTTCAGTATCAAATCATTAGTTGTCATTAATCATTTGAAAGTAATTTAATTGACAAGCAAAAGCGAATTATTTGCAATCAATTATCAAATTAAATACATAGTAAAATATAGTTCATACTATTATGTAAGGAAGTTTGAAATTGAATGCTTTATTTAGCATAGTTCGAATAATTCGATTTAGGTCAAGTATGCACCGGTTTATTCGAATACTTGTTGTCATTTTAAAGAAAATTCCATTATGTGTCTCTTTTAGAAATCCTCGCCCCTATTTCTCAAAACACTCAGACTGTCGATTCTTACAAGCTTCTCTTGAGGCAAATTTTTCACTAGCAAAATCATTCGCCAAAAACAGGAACAGGTGGTAATTACTTGGTGTCAAGTTCGGACTAAGGTGGATGTATAGACTAATTTGGTGGATGTATACACTAAGGTGGTGGATGTATTCACTAAATTGGTGGATGTATACACTAAGGCGGTGGATGTATACACTAAAGTGGTGGATGTATACACTAATTTGGTGGATAAACTAAAGTGGTGGATGTATACACTAAGGTGGTGGATGTATTCACTATTTTGGTGGATGTATTTACTAAGGTGATGTATTTTTACACTAAGGTGGATGCAAGCGAGTCTCTCAACTTGGAGCTTCTGGCGAGTTACTAACGATGTGTGTGTGGCCTGGTTGTTGCTGGGAATCCGCTTCAGAAATGAGTTGAATTTGTTGCAACTGAGCAGCAATTCGCAGATGGAAATGAGATTCATTAGGATTTTCAGCGTCAACTCGTGTGGTATCCATGCATCGAGCTTCTTCTTCCAGTACTCTCTTCTTTTCGTATCCAGCTTTACAAAAATGATTCCAAAATTTACTTGTACAATGCTTAGCTTAGGGTAAAATATATACTGGAAATTGCAAAAAATTCGTAAACCCACAACCACATAATACAAAGTTAGTTCCTTCAAAAAAAAACCCAATAAGCGAAGTGATGTGCTTTCAGTTCAATAATTAAAAATCACTTAAGACTGTTGTATTCTTTTGTTTTTGTTTTTACAAAAACGTGCGCTGGTGCCATTCAAGTGGCTTATCGAATGTTTGTTATTTACATTGAAAAAACTCATACACACACACAAACACCTGCACAAGTAAGCTCGGCGAAACCGGTTTAACGCGCCACAGCACAACTGGTTACCTACTCATTTACTCATTTCGCGTATTTCATGTCAATTCGTGCTTAATGTGATTGAGGCAGCAATTACGTTTTTTTCCTTCCTTTCTTCCATATCATTATAATTATTATAATTTTTATGAGAATTTAAATATTAAATTATGATTTGCGTTTGTTCTGAGCGGTTCAATTGAATTGCTAAACGAAATATTCACTTTTGGAAATTGTTTTTTTTTCACTTAGAGTTTGTTCAAAGCCGGTTAAATATATTTTCTTGAAGTTGAGTTTGTGTTCAAGTAGGGGGAAAGAGGAAGGTGAAGTAAGGGGTACAAATGAGTATGAAGTTTTTTTTACTCTGAAGCATTTGTCTGTCATTAGATACAACTTTACCTCATCTTTTAGGCAGCATGCGGATTCCGCGTTGAGCAAATTCTTTGTCTTTTGAGGTGATCCAAGAATTGGCCTAATATTTGGTGCCTGAATATATGAAAAGCTACCTTGTAAATTTTATTTTCGGAACATTCGAAACCATTCTGATTTTTGATTTTATGTGGTCAGTCCATGTAATAACCACCGAATTGTCAAACGATCTATTGATTTCTGGTATCTATCCAACGTTTTACCATCAAGAAAGCAGTGTTGGCTGATTTCAAGTTCTGCACTTAAGAGGTAGAATGGTTCCTAACCCCAGACAGAAGAGTCTCCAGAAAATTTCTCATGCTCGGTTGTTAGTTTAGGTTAATTTATGAGACTGTCAGAAGTGTCACGCATAGACATTGTTGGGTCCTTAGCAAAACCTATTAGACTAGGTTCTTAAACGGAAATGTGGTCAAAATAATGATCTCTTCAAATTTGAGAATATTTTACAAATTTCCAAAGAGGTTATCAAACCTCTGCCTTGCTCTTAGACTTGTTTGAGACCCGAGATTGGTTATTAAGATCACCAAAATGTTCAGTGAAGTTGGGAAATGATTATGTTTCTAATTAATTTCGAGAATTTTTGGACCTGAAACGAAGCAATGATTCGTCTAAAGTTATGAATCGATAAGAACATTCCATCAGTTTCGTTATTAAGATCACCAAACTGTTCAGTGAAGTTGGGAAATGATTATGTTTCTAATTAATTTCGAGAATTTTTGGACCTGAAACGAAGCAATGATTCGTCTAAAGTTATGAATCGATAAGAACATTCCATCAGTTTCGTTATTAAGATCACCAAACTGTTCAGTGAAGTTGGGAAATGATTATGTTTCTAATTAATTTCGAGAATTTTTGGACCTGAAACGAACCAATGATTCGTCTAAAGTTATGAATCGATAAGAACATTCCATCAGTTTCGTTATTAAGATCACCAAACTGTTCAGTGAAGTTGGGAAATGATTATGTTTCTAATTAATTTCGAGAATTTTTGGACTTGAAACGAACCAAAGATTCGTCTAAGGTTATGAATCGATAAGAACATTCCATCAGTTTCGTTATTAAGATCACCAAACTGTTCAGTGAAGTTGGCAAATGTTCATGTTTCTAAGTAAGTTGAACAAGTTTTGGATCTAAAGACAAGTTTTGGACCATCAGTTTGATTGTTAGGATCACCAAACGTTCGATGAAGCTGGCACTGATTCATGTTTCTAAGCAGTTCGAGCGAGTTTTGTAACAGAAACGAACCAATGATTCGTCTAAAGTTATGAATCGGTAAGAAAATTTCATCATTTTGGTTATTAAGATCACTAAACTGTTCAGTGAAGTTGGCAAATGTTTATGTTTCGAAGTAATTTAAACGAATTTTGGACCTAAAACGAACCGAAGATTCGTCTAAAGTTATGAATCGATAAGGACATTCCATCAGTTTGGTTGTTAGGATCATCAAACTGTTGGGTAAAGTTGGTGAATGCTCAAATTATATGAAAATAACTTATAAAACTGTGATTCCATACAATTCAGCCGCACTTATGCAGTCTGGGACTCGTTTACTTTACTTAACCCTTTCGCTATTTTGTTGCCATATGGCAACATGCTACTTTGTGGACGTCTGCATCCTCTATGGTTGCAGGAATACATTTTTTTGTTGGTCTTTAGAATAGTTTGAAGTTTTAGGAAAAATACGAAATTAATAAACTGAATATTTAACTTTAAAGAAGAGAAGTATACACGTTTTTTTAATGGTATATCTTGACATAGTAAAGGAAGAAGAAGCAGAAAATTTTAGATAACTTTTTAATTTGACGTTTTCTTTCAATTTAGATACTTTTTTCCTTAAATTTTGGATGAAGTAAATGAAGAAATATTCAAATTTTCGTTATGCGTAAAAAGTTTTATGTTTAAGTAATTATTACAGCCACAACGATGTGGTTGCTCTCATAGAAAAACACTCTAAAATACAGGGTCCGAGTATAAAAATTAAAAAATTTCTTATGGAATGTTGCTAATATTACCACATAGAAGCCTAAGGCGTAAAATTTAAAATTTTAACTTTCCCCAGTAAAAACTTGTAGCGAAAGGGTTAAGTAATTCTGTTTTGATCAGAATTTGTTAACCATAAATTTACTAAATTTTCAGTTTGGTTCACTGAATTTGTTTTGATTTCACTCATCTCCTTGATTTCACAACTATCTCGACTTGTCTTCTTAACTTTTACTTTCCTGTCCATACATCTCTCTTTCTTTCTCGGTATAGGCTGTTCCTTCTGTTGCTCCCAATAGTTTTGTCTTTCAACTGCTCACTTTTGCCTAAACTTTTCTTTACTTTTACTTTTCTGTTTGCATATATTTTAATTGTTTTGTTGTCTCTGCTTCTCCTTCTCCATTTTTTGAGCAGTTTGACCCTTTCTTCTTCATTATTTTAGTTATTTTTTATGACCTCTTCCGCTTCAAATAATATCCTACGCTCAGTTTCTTTCTCAGTGTTTCTCGTCTCAGTCATGTTTACATCCATCTTCCCTATGCACAACGTTTTAAAGTTTTAACACTCGAGCGTCATAATTCCATCCGCTTAAGCGTTCAGCATTCAGCAGCCAATCGATCGCACGATCGATCATTGGCGATCGTGATTAGAGGCAACGTTGACGACTGCACGATAAGCTGTCAGCAGGCGTGCGGTGGCTGTGGCTGTGGCTGTGTCTGTGGCGGCGGCTGTGTCTGCGGCGGCCACTGCGCTGATGTCATCCATTGATTCTCGTGAGCGTTAATCGTTTTGTTGTTGCTATTTTACGCTCATAACTTGTTGTCGCTGCTGCTGCTGCTGCTGCTTCTGTTGTTGTTTTGTTTTGTTTTAGTATCACGTAATTTGTTGTTGCTGGCGCTGCACAATGTGCGCTTTCCTCGTGTGTGTGTGTGTGTGGGTGAGTGATGTCACTTGTTGCACTTGTATTGAGCATGTTATGACATTGCTACTCATTGTTGTTGTTGTTGCTATTTTGTAAAAAAAATTACTTCTGATTGCCAGATCGTGACTAATATTACGCGTGATCGTGCCGTCGTCGGCTCTCCGCGCCCAGAACGCTTACTCTAGATTTTTTTAAAATATGCCGAACCCTCACACTTGGCTTCAGGCGCGTTTTAATTGCGCTTCAGTAGTGGTGACTTTGGCGCTCTCACGTTCTTGCGGCTCAAATCATTACTTTGTGTTCTCTTCGGGTGTAGAATTGATTTCTGATTCTTGTTTGCTTTACACTTTGATATTTTATTATTTGTTTTGAGCTTATTTCTAATAGTATTGTTTTTGTTGTTACTGTGCGTTCATTTTTGGTGCACGTGATTTTTGCTTTTACAAGTTTCTGTTAGAATTTTGGCTTAGCATAATTTTATTAATTAATTAATTAATTCATTTTCGTGTTGTTTATTCTGTCTGTCCCTACCAACATGTTTTCTTGTTATTTTTATTGTTGTTCGTGTTTTCTTCTTCTTTGATTTCTTTCATATGCAGTTTACTTTATTTAAATAATAAATGTTGTATTAGTTTTGTGTCATTTGTTGTTGCTGCTGCTATTGCCGTTTATGCTTTAATATTGTGGTTGTTGTTGTTGTTGTACCTTGATGTATTTGTTTTCTGGTTGGCACGTGCCGCCGTTTGTACTTTGTGCATTCATTTACATTAATTTGTTTTTAATGAAATGAAATGTTGCTCATACGCACCGGTGGCCGTTGTAGCTAAGCGCTTGAAAAAAGGATGAAACGCACATTTGCCTGGCAATTTTATCTTTTGAGCAGGGCTTAACTGTGTCTATGTCTGTGTATGTGTGTGTGTGTGTGTGTGGTTTAATTTATTGAGTTGTAATGCTTTTCATGTTCGTTGTTTTTCTCTCGCTGCTAATACAAAATTAACTCAAAAGTGAATGAAATTTTTATGGGGAACTGCCAAGCGGAAGAACATTCAAATTGCTTTGCCGTGTTTTAAAGATGATTATAAAGATTCTTATAAAGATTAGTGAACCCATTTCGTACCTTTTATTCGTTAATGAATCATAAAAAATTAGTAATGCTTGCAGTTTTTTATTACAATAGACTTTTGTAATCTAAAATGTATGTTTTTTTATACGTAGATCTATGGGCTTTCTAATAATAATTATTATTTTATTTTATATTATTTTATTAAATAAAATAAAATAAAATAAAATAAAATAAAATGAAATGAAATGAAATAAAATACAATAAAATAAAATAAAATAAAATAAAATCAAATCAAATCAAATCAAATCAAATCAAATCAAATCAAATCAAATCAAATCAAATCAAATCAAATCAAATCAAATCAAATCAAATCACATCAAATAAAATAAAATAAAATAAAATAAAATGATAAAATAAAATAAAATAAAATAAAATAAAATAAAATAAAATAAAATAAAATAAAATAAAATAAAATAAAATAAAATAAAATAAAATAAAATAAAATAAAATAAAATAAAATAAAGTAAAATAAAATAAAATAAAATAAAATAAAATAAAATAAATTCAAATAAAATCAAATAAAATCAAATAAAATAAAATAAAATAAAATAAAGTAAAATAAAATAAAATAAAATAAAATAAAATAAAATAAAATAAAATAAAATAAAATAAAATAAAATAAAATAAAATAAAACAAAATCAAATCAAATCAAATCAAATCAAATCAAATCAAAAATCAAATCAAAAATCAAATCAAAAATCAAATCAAATCAAATCAAATAAAATAAAATAACCTCATAAATATATAGACTTGATTTTCTTAAATTCTTTAAAAATACCAAAAATAACCAGATTTGTACAAAACTCACACAGAATGATTGAAAAAATGCCACACTAATTTTGTATTATAATAAAATAAACTTAGATCTGTTGAAAAATTTTAGTTTAAGAAATGTCACTCATACGTTGTGAGGTCCCCAATTGATTTTTATCTGAGAACTTTGAGTTAAGTTAATTTTTTGGATATTAAAAAAATGTCTTGTATGTAATGAGCAAAGCTATTTGAAATCTATGAATGTTGAGCAACAGATTTTAATTACAAATAAATTTGTTTTCAAGCGAAATTGCTTGCAGTTGTGCTCACTTTTGCAAATACGTACAGAAAATTTCTTTTAAGTATTTAATTAAAACTCCATTTCCTTGAAATTGCGCTCAAAATTGCTTTTAACCATTTTTCTCAATTACTTTTTGATTACATTTGCTGGCATTATTTAAATCCAAAGTGTGTCTCATGCGCTCGCTGCCCCACAATTCAACTAAATTGAATGTTTTTGTCATAGAAATGCAACAACAACAGTTAGAAAAAGAACAAAATAAAACTGAAAAAGAAGAAAAAAAGGAAAAGTGGGAAAATGAATTATTTTCTTGTGTTGCACTTCAATTAAGTGAGCACAACAGAAAAGTGAGAGTTTTTATGAAACCACAATAAATGACTAAATTAAATAAATATTGTTCGACAAAAAGAGATAACTTGTAGCGAATGAAGCTATAAGCAACAAACACGAGTAGCGCATAAATGGCGCTCACTGAGTCTGCCGGCTGCTGCCAATGATTTGCATCAAAGCTGCCCAGCCAGCAGTAGCAGCTGTTTTTATGTTTGTTGTTGTTATTGTGTTGCAAAGTAATGCAAAGGACAGGCAAATAGCTGTGCAAAAATTGCTGACTGCATTGCATTGCAAAAGGCGGCCAATGGCAGACGGCAACAACGCTCGATGACGCACTTTGCCATCAAAAACGTTAAAACAAAGCTTGCAAAAAGACTTTGCTGGTTGCCTGTGCCGCATGGCAAATGTTAAAAGCGATCAACGAAAAGCAGAACGGGCCGCATACAAGTTGCAAGCATTTGTATTATTGTTGTTGTTTTTGTTGTGGCACTGGTGGGTTACGTTGCCAGCGTTGCTTATGCAAATGTGCGCTTCATATTGCTCTGGTTGTTGTTATTTATGTTTGTTGTTGTTGTGGCACTTCCTGTTTTCACTGTACAACATTGCTTTGCCGATAGCTTTGCATTTGTATTTTGATTTTGTTGGGTATTCTCGCGCTTAGCAAAGCGTTGCAAAAGTTGCTTAGTCGTTGGTTGTTCTTCCTTTTCCCTCCACTTGGCTGACAACCCCTGTGCAGTCGTGCAAAGTGATTGAGCACTGTGAGTGCGGTTACAAAACATTTGTGGCGCTGGTAGGTCGGCTGACTGAGCTCTGAGTGCCGGCTGCGCTTAAATGCATTCAAGTAGGAAATGGCGCACAGCACAAATTATGAAATTTAATTAGAAATATTTGTAGCGGCGTTGTGGCACAACACAATAGGAGACAAGCCAAAACAACAAAAACAACAGCAACGACACTAGCATAGACAACAAGAGAACAATGCAATTGAATTAAATAAGTTAGCGGCGCCCACACAAACGCGCAGCCAGCACTGTACCGACTGAGTGGCACAGACTTAAGTGTTGCATAAGTTTTGTGGTCACCATGCACTCTGGTTATAAACTCATACACACACAAATACAAATACAACTGTGCGAGTGTTTAGTTGATTATGAAATTCCGTCTGTTTGGGGCTGGGAATGTCAACGAAAGGTTTTTGCTGTCAATGAAGCAGAAGAAATATTTTAGCAGCAAATATGCATTGTAGTTGTTGTTGTTGTAATGTTATTGTAATATTTGCATTTGATTTAAATGAAAATATTTAGCAGAAAATATTTTGTAATTAAATATTTGTTGAAAGATTAGTTATGAGTAGTTTTAAGTAAGTTAGAAGTTAAAGGAAAAATAGTTAAACTAAAATTAAAAAAAATTTCAAATAACACTCTTTTTATTCTTTTTTTATTCTACTTTGCTTTTGCTACAAAATACTCGAATTTCAAATACAAAATAGTTAAATTTTAGTTTTCGCATTCATTGAGTCAACGAAAGGTTTTAGCCGTCAATGAATTAGAAGAATTATTATAGCAGCAAATATGCTTTGTGATTGTTGTTGTTGTAATGTTAGTGTGATATTTGCATTGTATTTTAATGAAAATACTTTCGTATTTTGTGGAAAATATTTTTGTAATTAAATATTTGTTGAAATTTGAGGCAAAATAATTAAATTTCAGTTTACATATAAAAAATTTCAACTCACATTATTTTTGTTCCACAAAATGAATACTTTTCTCTGAAATACTTTTCTTTTACTACAAAATACTCAAATTTCAAATATAAATTACTTAAATTTTAGTTTTCGCATGAATTGAATGAAAGAATCAGTGAGTACCACGTGTCGTATAAGTGACATTCATTAGCAGTTTTGCAGTAATCAGCGTTGTTTGATGATTTTGAAGCATTGCAAAAACACAACTAATTGAAAGTGAAATGTCATGTGGCTTTAAATGCTCATTAAAACTTTTTCCAGCTAATTTTGCGCCATTTCAAAATACTTCCTACGCCATCGTATCTGTAAAAGTTTGCATAGACAAGCGACAACGCTTTGAGCGCAACATTGCTACCCACACACGCACACAAACACACACATATATTTGCACTTACAATATTGCATACTCGTAGGCAATTTGTATGTTCACTTTCGCTGGCAGAAATGTTGTATGTGATGTCTTTTTTCATTTGATTTTTTTCATTTATATGAAGTCCGTATTTGCTTGTGGGCGTTTTTTTAATTCACTGTAATGTTGCACTTGACATTCAGCAATGAAAAGTATGCAGCATACATACAAACAGACATGCGATATGCTTTCAAGTTCCATACTCAGACCTCCCTCCATGCTGAATTCCATGTACGATGCATACATACTCGTATATCCATCTATATCTAACCAGTCAGCTAGCTGAGTGTGTGTGTGTGTGTGTGTTACCCTTGGCTATGTTGTTGCCATTGAAATTTTAAACCGCTTACACCCACACAGCATCACACATGCGCAATTTGCATGTCTTTGCGCCCCCAAGCACCGAAACCCCCCTCACCATAAGCGCCACAGTTGTTGGCCTTTTATATGTGTTTACGCATGCAGCGAAGCGTTGGTGCGCTACGAAACTGCATCTTGTAATGCAGAGTTGCACACACACACACACACACACACACATACATATATGTATAGAGGCATAAACGCATTCGCTAGTTGGCCGTTTCGCGTTTTGCATATGCCGCAAAATTGAATTTACCCGCCTCGGCATCAATTTACATTTATGATATATCTGCATGAATGTTTGTGTGAGTGCTTGAAAATGCGCCGCAACTTATGCTGCGCAATTTTGCTGCCACACTGCTTCAATGCCCTGCAGGCCTCTGTGCCACACCTTCGATTCGTTTGACTTGGAGCTAAAATAGTTAATGTGATACAAGAAATGTAATTTAAAAATAATTTTTGCGTTTCGTTGCACACTGTCAAATGTCAAATATAATTAACCAACTTTGAATTTTTTTCATTTAGAGTGCAGTATAGAATTTTTTATTAGACCTCTGCGTCGCTTGGAAATTGAAAAAGTGCGCTTGAAATGTAATGAAATTATTTTTATGTTATGCATTATTTCATTCAACTCGGGACATTGTTTTATGTTTATTTTATATTTTAAATGCTAGTACACTGGGAAAAATTATCTATCTATCTATCTAATCCAATCTAATCTAATCTAATCTAATCTAATCTAATATAATCTAATCTAATCTAATCTTATCTAATCTAATCGAATCTAATCTAATCGAATTTAATTTAATTTAATTTAATTTAATTTAATTTAATTTAATTTAATTTAATTTAATTTAATTTAATTTAATTTAATTTAATTTAATTTAATTTAATTTAATTTAATTTAATTTAATTTAATTTAATTTAATTTAATTTAATTTAATTTAATTTAATTTAATTTAATTTAATTTAATTTAATTTAATTTAATTTAATTTAATTTAATTTAATTTAATTTAATTTAATTTAATTTAATTTAATTTAATTTAATCTAATCTAATCTAATCTAATCTAATCTAATCTAATCTAATCTAATCTAATCTAATCTAATCTAATCTAATCTAATCTAATCTAATCTAATCTAATCTAATCTAATCTAATCTAATCTAATCTAATCTAATCTAATCTAATCTAATCTAATCTAATCTAATCTAATCTAATCTAATCTAATCTAATCTAATCTAATCTAATCTAATCTAATCTAATCTAATCTAATCTAATCTAATCTAATCTAATCTAATCTAATCTAATCTAATCTAATCTAATCTAATCTAATCTAATCTAATCTAATCTAATCTAATCTAATCTAATCTAATCTAATCTAATCTAATCTAATCTAATCTAATCTAATCTAATCTAATCTAATCTAATCTAATCTAATCTAATCTAATCTAATCTAATCTAATCTAATCTAATCTAATCTAATCTAATCTAATCTAATCTAATCTAATCTAATCTAATCTAATCTAATCTAATCTAATCTAATCTAATCTAATCTAATCTAATCTAATCTAATCTAATCTAATCTAATCTAATCTAATCTAATCTAATCTAATCTAATCTAATCTAATCTAATCTAATCTAATCTAATCTAATCTAATCTAATCTAATCTAATCTAATCTAATCTAATCTAATCTAATCTAATCTAATCTAATCTAATCTAATCTAATCTAATCTAATCTAATCTAATCTAATCTAATCTAATCTAATCTAATCTAATCTAATCTAATCTAATCTAATCTAATCTAATCTAATCTAATCTAATCTAATCTAATCTAATCTAATCTAATCTAATCTAATCTTTTCTACCTCCTCTTCTTCATCTTATTTACTCCTTAACTTTCCCAATTCTCTCGTTTAAATTAAATTGTAACAATTTTGTTGCACAGTGTAAAATAGTTGCTGTCAGTGTTTTTATCGTTGCGCAATCAAAACTTAGCGCCATTTAATTGACAAATTCCCCAAACGGACGGCGTGCAAATGTCATGCAATATCACAACAACAACAACAAAACAACAAATAATGCAATAAAAACAACGCCACACTGCACGCACAGCGATAAGATGGCAAAGGACATGCAATGCAACCAGCTCGACACACAATCAAATCTACAATAACAACAAAAACATGAAATATGCTTTTCTGCGAGACATTTGACTTTTTGCATTTTCCGCTTTGCATATTTTTAAGCGTTCATGCTAAAATTAGCAACAACAATTCGAAATACGTTGGCTACAAAAATCCGCAAAGCAGTGGCGTCTACAGTCGGCGGAGAGCAAAGGAAGCGCGCACATAGAAATGCCAAAAGTGTGTGTAGCAAGCGGGAGGCAAACCAATGCACAAATAAAACTTAAGGCTTTTATGGGTTAGTGGTAACTGCATTCAATGCAAATTCTGTATATGCCATAAAAAAAACGAGTGTCGGCGACGGCAGTAAAAAGTTGCAGTTGGCTGTTTTTAGTGCTCGTTGCATGCGGCATGCGGCAAGTGGGCGGCGACAGGGCGGCGGTGGGAAGGCAGCCAGTTAGACCTTCGCTGGTGTTGTGCATAAATTTGCAACGTTTTTGTGGCCGGTTGCGGCTGGACGTTTTGATTGTTTTTGTGCGCACTGAATATGCATAACGATTGCAGTAAAAGCTTTAATGTCTTGCAACTTGTTTGGCATGCATGATTGGTGTGATTTATGCATTGTTGTGTGTGTCGTTGTTGCTGCATAGTTTTAGGCTTACTGCGAGCCGTAGTTGTAAATGTCACGACGGTTAAGCGAGAAGGTCAGCTGTTTCTTGAAATGAGTCGTGTTGGCAGCTGACGTGACCGCAACCTCTGGCGGTGTGGTTAGTAAAAACTATGCAAGTGCATAGCATACTTTTAGGTGTGATACTTCCACGTGTTCCAGCGGCAATGACGGTGACTTTATTCCGAACGCATAGTTGACGCCGTACAGTGATAAGAATCACTGAATAGCTTTAACTTGGCAACTAAATGAGTAAAGACGGCAATTGGCCAGTAACAAGCTTTTGCCACAGTTGTGCAAACTAAGCTGAAGGGCAGATTTTGAAAGGGTTTAAACGCTTTGAGTGACATTAAATATGGCCAAAGGCGTTTTCTTAACATTCGTTAATAGAAATGATGTCTAGTTTTAGGTGCCTGGAATTGAAAATAATGACTGTAAGCCTTCTACAAATGTGGGTTACCAAATGTATCTCACATATAGTATACTTTTAGGCACCCATAATGGTGAGCCTTCGACATATGTGGCTCAGTAAATGCATTGCACACATAGTATACTTTTAGGCGCCCATAATGAAGTCCACTTTAGTCACTCAAATTAATAGTTTTTAATATATCTTATGTCATATTTTTTCATTGATTTCATTCAATTCAAATGCACAGTTTTCAAAAGCGAACAAAAAATTCGCCATTCTAAATGTTGGTTGCCTTCGTATTTGCCGCTAATTTGGTTTATGTTTTTTAGTCTTTCTTCATTTTCGAATCGCCAATTATCGCAATGTGACATTTTCCCCCTGATAATTCATGCAAATTGCATCCTTAAACTTGATTGACAATTCGCTTGCCGGTTTGTTTAGCTGTTTTGCCTTTATTGTTGCCGCTTGCCGTACGTTTGGCTGCTTTTGTCAATTCATACCGTCTCTTACCTATTTTGTCGTTTTGCTTTTGTTGTTGTTGTTGTTGCTATTGTCATTTTTATAACCTGACATCAGCACTAAGGCGCGTTGCTCGTATGTTGCAGTGCGACGAAGGGCGTGCGCTGTATTTTTGCATATGACTTTGACATTCTTAAGTGACATGTCTGAAATGTTTTCGCTGCCGTTTTATTGCCGCATGTGCAACAACAACAATGGCGAAAACATATTTCTTGCCATAGTATGGAGGGGAAAAATTGCAATAGCAACAACAAAGTCAATATTAATAGCTGCTGTCGGTGAAAAGCAAAAGTTGTGCATTTAGTTTCAGCTGCTGTTGTTGTTGTTGTAATGCAGTACAACGCTAATGTAAAATGCAAGAAACGTGCACTTATCTTCCTCCTTCGCTCTCCTTGCTTCTGTTCAAATATTGATTAAAAGATTGAAGTTGCAAATAGTACTTGGAAATAGTGGAATGCAACATTTATGCTCAGCGATGTAGGGTGTGCCCCATGTCAACTGTTTAGGCAGTAAAGGTGACCAGCTTTCATGACTTTGTATTGCAGTTCAGTGTTGTAAAAAAGTCATGATTTCATAAAGTAAATAAGTCTTGAAAATGACTAAGACCCTTTGAAGAGTTCAAAATGTGCTCTGCACTGTTTTGTGACATAAGTCACAGGCGCAATTGCCGGCTTATGTTGCTGCTTACAACCTACTTTAGTCATTATGCAGTTTTTTATTTAAGAATATGCATTTTTTCTTTTGTGACACACTGTCACAATTTAGTGTGTGCTTTATTTCAACTCTGTTTTCGCAATTTATAAAAATTGTAATGCTATGTGAAAAGTTTTAAGTTATTAATAAGCATTTTTTCTAGTGTAACACTTTGTCACAATTCAAATTTTTAGTTTATTTTACATTTTTTAATAATTTAAACAAAAATATGTTAACGGTGATGAACTGCTTATGTTCTTAAAACAATTTTAATTATTTTGTTAAGATTGGGAATTTTTTCCTTTGTGACACTTTGTCACAGTTTAATTTTTGCTGTATTTCAATTCTTTTTTCATAACTTATAATAATTTAAAATAGTTTAATGCTATTTAAAAAGCTTTGAGTTACTAATAAGCATTTTTTTCTAGTGCAACACTTTGTCACAATTCAAATTTTCAGTTTATATTAAATTTTTTCATAATTTAGATAAAACTATGTTAGCGGTGATGAGCTGCTTATGTTATTATGTTATGTTATGCTTATGTTATAGAATTGGAATTTTTATGACACATTGTCACAATTAAAATTTTTACTTTAGTTTAAATTTTATCTTTATTAATACAAAAATATGTTAACGCAGGCAAGTTGCCAAATGTCATTAAAATTATTTTTGTTATTAATAAGATTTTTATTGTGTCACACTTCATCACATTTCAAATTATCGCTTTGATTTAAGTGTTTTCATAATTTATTTAAAAAAAAAATGTTACGCTGACACGCTCCTAATATAATTTAAAAAGTTTTGAGGTAATAATATTATTTCTTATTTATTTTCAATATGACATTTTGTCACAATTCAAATTCTTGCATTCTTTCCGATTTTTGTTCTTAGCTTGTACAAAGGTATGTGAATATATGTTGCCGCTGACAAGCAACTAAAGTGGTTGAAATAGTTTTTTTAAAAATCCAGTTTCAATGTTTCTTGGTGACTCCTTGTCGAAATTCAATTTTCGCTTTATTTTAAACTTTTTTTTTGTAATTTGTACAAAACCATGTTAAAATATCTTGCTGCTCACATACTATTGAAGTCAGTAAAGTAATTTTTTGTGACATTATGTCACAATTAAATGTTGGCTTTATTTTGATTTTTTTTATATTTAAAGATAAAGTATTTTAAAGATGCTGATGTTATCAAAATAGTTTTAGGTTAGTAAGATGCAAATTTTCTTTTATGACACATTGTAACAATTAAATTTGGCTTTATTTAAAATTGTTTCTTAATTTATATAAAAATATGTCAACTTGTATTCCACCCAAAAAGCTACTTAAGTCAGCAAAATAGTTTATTTTGCTATATTATAAGAAATATGTATTTTATTTTGTGTGGCACTGTCCTATTTCAATTTTGGCTTTATTTAAAATGTTTTTTTGTTTTTAATTTGTGCAGAAACTTACAGCTGCTTGTGTCATAAAAATAGTTTTTTTTTGTTAAGAAAATGCGTTTTTTTTGTGACACTGTTACAAGTTAATTTTGGCGTTATTTAAAACTTTTCAAATGTGTGTATATAAAACTATGTTAGCACATATTCCCATTAAAAACTTACTGAAATAGTTTTGGTGCGAAAAATATTACTTTTATCTTTTGTGACACCTTTTCAATATTTAATTTTGGACTTATTTCAATTTTTTAATAATTTAGATAAGCATTCACAAGTTGTTGATGTCATTAACATTTTTTGTTGTTAAAAAAAATTCACCGTTTTTGTTTAGCCACTGTGTTACAAATCAATTTTAGCTTTATTTTAGTTTTGTGTCATAATTTATTCAAAAAAATTGTATCAAAAATAAACGCTAAAAGCTATTGAAGTCAGTAATGTAGTTTTTTGTTAAAAAAATGCTTTTTGTTTTTTGTGACACTTTGTGACACTTTGTCACAATTTGTCACAATTTTCCTTTGGCTTTCTTTTCCAAATTTTTTTTAAAGTTTATACACAAGTTTGATAAAAATTCTATTTGATTAATTTTATTGTTTGTGACACAATTTACTGGTTTAAAATTCAGGTTTTTAATCATATTTGAACAAAAATAGGTAAACAATTATATTGGCAGCATTTTAAATAAAATTCTTGTGCAGAGTTTGTGACAATATTATTGCAAATATGTAGTTTTTACAGCTTATCACAAAACTTACCACAAAACTACGAAGCATAAAAATAGTATATCCTTTTTTTGACAGTTTACCAACTTTTAAAGCTTTTAAACTTTCCATATTTTTGCAAGATTCTTGTATTTTAAGTTATTTTGACAGCTTGTCACAAAGAATTGTATGAAAAGCATATATTCCCAATGTCCGTAGGGTAATGTGACACTATATACATATTAAAGATTCTACATACAGGCAGATAGTTACTTATTTCTGAGATGTTTCAAAAAGTTGTCACAAAATTGAAAATGCTTGTCACAAAATCTCTTTTTCTCTCTATCTTTTTCTTTGATTTATCTATCATCTATCTAAAAATTATTATTTTTTTTTACTCACATATCTATTTTGTTTACGCATGGTCACCCCAAAGCATTCTGCAACTGACAGCGCGCGAACGCTAGGCGCACATCAATTGATTAGCATTGGCAACAACGCGTATTGACTGTGGCGCACTTTTAGCAAAACGATTGGTGGCTGTCGACTGGCCAGTGGCCACAAAGCAACAACGATTGTGACAGTGCGGCACAAACGCGCCCATTGCAGTCGTGCCATTTCAAGGACATCCGTTTCAAAAAAATGCGCCGCGCCACATGGCAAAGGCTTTTCTGCCTCCCCCGCCCGCTAGCTGCGCTCTGAGTCACTGTGACGTGTGTGACGGCGGAAAAATTCGCATGGCCTTAGCAAGTTTCGCCACGGCTGCGGTCGTGGCCAGCATGAAGTCATGTCGAAAGGAAAGCGAAACCCGGCAATGCAACGTGCCGCCTACCTGTTTGCCAGTCAGCCGCTGGTCGGCGTCGTGATTTGCGATTGAATGCAACGAGAATGCGCGCCGCTTAGAATTGTTGCAGCGAGCACGCGGTCGAAGTGTGCGTGTGTGTGTGTGTGTGTGCAGGAAATCGCCGCATTGGCGATACGCAGGCACGACTTGCATGCGAATGTCGCATGCTTTGTTGCATTGCTTTGGTTCGTTGCTGTTTCAAGTGCGCTAAAACATTTATTTGACTGGCCGCAACTGTTGCGTGCGTCGAGCGGAAATGTGCTTCTAAGCGAGCACTGCACAAATAGCTGTGAGCGAAGGAGAATTTTGTGTGCGTGTGTGTTGTATGCAATTGTTGGGTGATTTGCATGCGCGCTGGCAACGCTGGGAACGCAGCAGGTTGGCGTCTAGAAGTGGTGACAGCATTGTACGCAATGCGTGCGGAATGGCGGTGGGAAAAGTGTTGTTGCACAGGAAGGGAACCGGGCGCAATTGTTGCACAGCGTGTTGCATTCTAATTGAGTTGAGCTGAGCTGCAATGAGTGAGAGGCCATGCGTGCGCCATGACGGAATGTCTGCACTACTGCGTTATTAAATTTATTGATTTATGATAATTGCCAAACAATTTTTTTGTATTTAAAAATTGAACAAGTGAGTTCGTAAGTAGTTGAAAAATGCTAATTTTAGAATTAAAAAGTCATTTGCAATATGTTGTTTTCTCAAATCAATTCATACAAAGTTGTTGGTTTATAACACATGAAGAATGGTCATGGTTATAGTCTACTGAGAAGTAATAGAGATAATAATAATAATAATAACAATAGAGATCAATGTTGCTATCTGCTGAGTTGCCGGCTTCAGGGCTGACGAGGAGACGAGCTCGCTTGAGTACATTGGAAAAGATGTGGTAACGCTAGAAATTCCTGCCCCAGATAGGTTGTAGTGGCTGCCTCTCTCTATGAGACGCACATAGGCCTCTATATTGACCCGTTGTGATACCACAAATTCCACCCGTTCGAAATGAGTATAAAACATTGTTTTTTTTTCAACATGTGTTACAACACACAGTTTAAACGGATTGGGGAAAGGAGGAAGGGGATCTACAGTGTAATACAGTTTCAATATTTGGAGCTAATATGAAATAAAGCATATTTTTTGTTAAACGATTTCATGAACAAGCAAAGTTATCACGTTTGGTAATCCACAGCAGTATTGAAAGTCTTCATTGATCCGGAAAAACTTACTGTTTAAAAAAAACTTACTGACGATGACTTTTTATCGAGAAGGAAAGCATGCAAAGCCCTATCGTAAAGTAAGTCTTATACACCCCAAAATTACAAGAAAGACCATAAGAAAGCTGAAAACCATGATTGGTGTTCTGACGTGTCCCTGTCTGATAGGTGTCCACGAGAAAAAACTGGGTCTGTTTTCTAATGATTTCTGTAGGAATTCTATGGTCGAGGAGAGAACGAAAATGTATTTCAGATATAGAGACAGATTACTAAATCCATATATTTAAAAGATAATGCATTTCATTTTAATACAACTAATATAATTTTCATTAGTTATCCTAATATTAATTTTGGTTTCCTATGCATTTGTGCTGCATTCTTCAGTTAAAGGGTAACTGACTTGAAGTACACTTTCTCAATAGTCCAAGAGATCATTTAGTTTAACTTTGTAAAGCTTTGGATATTGCATCTTTGATATCTAAGTCATCAAACGGAATCAACGAAACCTCAACTGCGCCTTATTGGATGGTTAGAGTATCAGAACCATAAACACTTTTCACATTATCAGCCGCCTGTCTTGCGTTTTCGAATTAATGGAAGAGAAAAAAATATAATCGAAGTCCTGTTTTCTTTTTGCTGGTGTCCATTTTTGACGTTAACTCAAACAAAACTGAGCCAAGTAATTACAAATCTGTCTGAAAAGTTTTTTTAGTACGAAATCTTATCTTTTAAAAGCCATCTAACGTAATCCGATAAATCTTTTACAACGCGAGGTGTGGATTAAATATTTCATCTATTAGAAAAATTATTCAAAACTAAGTCAAACAATCACAAAACTGTCTGAAAAGTTTCTTTAGTACGAAATCTTATATTTTAAAAGCCATCTAACGTAAACCGATAAATCTTTTACAATGCGAAGTATGGATTAAATACTTCACCTATTGGAAAAATTAGTCAAAACTAAGTCAAGCAATCACAAAACTGTCTGAAAAGTTTCTTTAGTACGAAATCTTATCTTTTAAAAGCCATCCAACGTAATCCGACAAACCTTTTTGAACGCGAGGTATGGATTCAATATTTCATCTATTAGAAAAATTATTCAAAAGTACGTCAAGCAATCACAAAACTGTGATCTGATCGCATTTATGCAACGCAAGATACACTTTACTAAAGCCATCTTATGTAAAGATAAAGGATTTCTTTTTACTGAACCTTACATCTTTTTCAAAAGTTATTTTTTGTAGTAATTTGTATCCTCTATGCACTCGTCCTGGCCTCTTTAACAGAAGAATAACTCACTTGGGGCCTTCTTTTTCAAAAATCTAATAGATAATTTAATCTAACTGGAACTGGTTTTACGAGTCATGAAATTTGAGTCCAGAAAATGTCCTCAGAGTAGACCCTCCTACCTTCCTATCAAAAATAAGCAAACAATAAAAACGTTAATTTGAAAGCAAACAACTTTCAGTGAAATGATAAAAGAGTCGGAGAAGCATTTGTGTGTGTCAGAACGTCCAGAACTAAAGTCTTACACACACTTCTATTAAACCATTTTCGAAACCATTTTTTGAGCCATTTCCATCACTTCAAACCAATTTATTTACACAAAAGTTTCTCCAACCATTCCTGATGCATGTCGCTCTAATGTTATTAGTCCTGAATGCCTTGCAATGCATTTGCCGCATTTGTTACACAACCAAATATTTGTATTCCTAATACTTGATATGTTGCTCTGGCATTATTCAAAATTGCTTTTCAATAAAATTTAAACGATTTTTCATATCGACACATTTTGATGCCGTTCGCATGTTTGCCTTTTTGGCTTCCTTCCTCGTCTCTGGGGCCAACTTCCTGTCTACTGTCTACTACTTTTTCATATTTTTTTTATATATTTGCATTTTGCTATCGCTCATTGTGAATTTATTGCTGCAGCGCATTGACATGCAGTTTCGTCAAATTTAACCCATAAAATAAAACGCGCTGCATATCTAAATTGCATTGGCAGTCAGCACATACGAAATGCAGCCCGACCGACAGACAATTTGTGCAAACATAAAATTGCAATTTATACTTTTTGACGCGCCTCGCCGTATGAAATCAAATGAATTTTGCAAATCTGCAGACGGTGGCATTGCGTGCCAAGCACCGTCAACACGCAGCGCCGGAACAGCCAACGACAGCGTAGAAGTCGCCGTCGGCAGGCGTCGATAGACTCGAATTTGATATGTTTGATGGTTTTATGGCACAAACGACTTTTATTTGCGCTTATCAAAAGTTGCCATTACGAGTTGAACGAATGTTGAAGCGAAGGACATGTGTGCTACTTTTATGTTAGTTATGATTTATGCACTGTAGGAGCATTGAATTTACA
Organism: Melieria picta; assembly: GCA_964056695.1. NCBI lineage: Eukaryota > Metazoa > Arthropoda > Insecta > Diptera > Ulidiidae > Melieria > Melieria picta. The sequence continues at coordinate 10,988,506 of OZ057400.1, forward strand.
TTAGAAGGATAGTCTAGTCTAAAGAAGAATTTTTTTGGTTATTTTTTATGAAAATTTTATAAGGAAATTTTATAAAGAAATACATTATTTTTCCATTAGATGGCTTTAGTTATGTGCATCTCATGTTGTATGCGCGCAATCGCATTACGTCAAATGGCATCAGAAAGCTAAGCTAAGTTCGTACTAAAGACATTTTCCAGACAGTTTTGTGATTGCTTGACTCAGTTTTGTTTGAGTGCGCATCAAATATGGACACCAGTAAAGGGAAAATTTAAAATTTTTGCAGTTTTGCTTCGATTTTCTTACACTAGATGGCATCAAAGAGATGGTATTTCGTACTAAAAAACTTTTCAGACAGTTTTGTGATTGCTTGACTTGATTTTGTCTAAGCGCTCATCAAAGACTTGCCATATTTTACAGTCTTGCTTCGATTTTCATACACTAGGTGGGCTTAGAAAGATGAGATTTCGTACTAAAAAACTTTTCAGACAGTTTTGTGATTGCTTGACTTGATCTTGTTTGAAAGCGCATCAAAGATACGCCATATTTTACAGTATTTCTACGATAAAGACAAAACCAAAAGATGCCAGGCAACTGAAAATGTGAATACTGTTTATAGTTTCTGACTGTAACATTCAATCAGGCTTTGATGTCAAAAATGCACCACGTTCTGGAAGGCCAATTGTCTAAAATGTTGACAAAATCAGGGAAATCGTTGAGCTCGATTGTCATGTGAGAAGTTGTTCGAATGCACAGAAGCTAAACATGGCACAAAAAGGCCTTTGGAACCACTTGAAGAAGGTTGGATACAAAAAAATCCTCATCGTATGGGTGCCACATGAGTTAACTACAAAAAACTCATTAACATCTGCGAATTGCGGCTGAATCGCAACAAAATCTACCTTTTTCTGAAGCAGATTGTGACTCGTGATAAGGTGAGAATCACTTGTGACAATTTCAAACCGTAGAAACTGAAACTTGAAAACCGTAGAAGTTCAATTGCATTGAGTCAGTACAAACATTGGCCAAGCTAGTATTGACAGCCAGGAAGGCTGAAGGTTGCTGTGTGTTTGGGGGATTGACAGGAGATTTTATAGGCTACGAACTGCTTCCCAATGTCCAAACTCTTGATTTGAACTTGTACTATTAACAATTGAACCGTCTAAAGGATGCAATTGCCCAGAAGCAGCCAGTTTTGGGTAATAAGATTGGAATTGTTAAGCTCCAAGTCGAGAGATTCGTATACATCCACCACTTAAGTGTATACATCCACCAGCTTAGTGTATACATCCACCACCTTAGCGTATACATCCACCGACTTAGTGTATACATTCACCATCTTAGTGCATACATCCACCACTTAAGTGTATACATCCACCAGCTTAGTGTATACATCCACCAACTTAGTGTATACATTCACCACCTTAGCGTATACATCCACCAACTTAGTGTATACATCTACCAACTTAGTGTATACATCTACCAGCTTAGTGTATACATCCACCAGTTAAGTGTATACATCCACCACCTTAGTGTATACATCCACCAGCTTAGTGTATACATCCACCAACTTAGTGTATACATTCACCACCTTAGCGTATACATCCACCACCTTAGTGTATACATCCACCTTGTCTGAACTTGACACCAAGTCATTGATACCTGTTCCTGTCTTTAGCGAATGATTTTGTTAGTGAAAAATTTGCTTCAAGAGAAGCTTGTGAGAATCGACTGTCAGTAATTTTTCCCCATCCTAGTAGTAATTTTTATTAAATATCAATTATAATATTTTTCTTATTCTACAATATTTTCTTTCTCTTCTTTTTAGGCACAAAATTCCCGCTAACGCTTCTACACATTAAAATTAAGGTAAGCTTTTCTCTCAGAAATTAACTAGCAACCACAATTTGTATGTTAGTACAGCAAGAACAATTCACTTGATTTGCTTGCACACGCAAATGCTTCAAACTTTAAATGCTTCAAATTGGTTTGATGATTAAGTCTTTAATCAACATGTTAGATGGGAAAAAATTAAACCGTTTACGCTCCAATGCATAAAAGATACTCGAAACATACACACACGCACGCACATAGGCAGATACATACACATACTTCTTGTGTGCATTAATTGAAGCTAACGAGGTGTCCTGTTGGCATACTTAGGCGACCATCCATCCACAGATTAAATAATAAATAATTTTATTGTTCATTGAAATTTTATCAAACGCGTGTCAATTTAATTACCAACAACAATGTACCAACCAACAAACAACCACCACTCACAGCAAGAGCAAACACAACAACAACAGCAATAATAAGCGCCATAACAACACTAACACACACATACATACACCAACAATGCGAAAAAGGATAACAAAGAGAGTGACGAAGGCAGCGGCGGCAGCAAGGACATTAATGCGCATTAATTCATATCCCTGACGGAAAGATGAAAGGAAACTGGTGTGGGGCGTTGTACAATGGCGCTGTGTGTGTGTGTGTGTGGGTTTGTTAGTGTGCGTGCGCGTGTGTGAAGGTATGCGAAAACGCGCCAGGCGAACAGTGGGCCAGGCGAAGCCCGGCCTGGACCCGAGCGTGCACTATTGTTTGCCAGCACAGCGTGCTCATAATTACAACAACAATAACATTAACAGCAACATCTAAGTATATAAAAATAATAATAATAATAACAACAACCATAACAATACGAACAACAACAGTAGCCACTGCCACTGATTGAGTGGAGTGTCCGGTTTTTTCCCCATCTTGTTGTTTTTGTTGTAAATAATTTGCAAAAATTCCAGTTCAGTAGTGCGAATCGAAAAGGAAGAAAAAAAAACAACAAGCTTTGTTGTTTGAAGGGTCCATGATGATAATGCTGAGAACAATAACAACAACAAGAGGTACCAACAACAATAACAATAACAACAGCAATGCAACCAAACACACGAACACACTTTCCACCTCATTAAATTATCAAGTCCAATAATTTTTACGCTTCCCTAAAGTTGCGCCAGCTGTAGGTGCACCCGCGGCCCGTAAGGCGAAAGAGCACCGGAGCGGCGAAGCAGCGATGAGACAGGTAGCCCGCGTGCCAAGTGCCGAGTGGGTGCGGATGAAGCATTCGGAAAGGAAGGAAAGTGAAATTGGGTATGCAACAGATTGGCAGCCGCAGCGGCGAATCAGCGAAACATGTCATCCACAGGCAGAGAGACACACACACTCAGTCAGTCACCGACAGATGTTAGATAATCCACGCACACGCCATACCCGAACACACCCACCGCCGCTGCTGTCACCCAGCCGCAGTCGGCAGCGGTTCGACGCAGCTTTGTTGTTTTTGTTTTTGTGTATATTGAAAGTGCTTTGGGCGTTGGGCGCGCCCACAGTGAAGGGCCGCCAGCTAACTAGGTGACAGTGTATGGTATGGGCGGTGTGTGTGTGTGTGAGTGTGTCTTCCCTCTCGTCGCATTTTTCATGCTGTTGTTAATTTTTTCCAGCTTCTGGCTTAGCCTCGATTTTTCATTATTCACTGAATTCTATGCAATTAATTACGCTTATTAATATTACCGATGGCTCGCTTACAAACATATAGCACACACACACATACATATCCATGCCACACGCGCGCTTTTACTCGTCTATGTAAATGTAGCTTGTTTGTTGTGGTAAAAAAGCCGTTCTTTCGTTTTACAAATTTCCCTAATATGTCAAACTTCTCCGTTCGTGGCAACATAATTTCAGCTACTCACTTTTCAAGGTCATATTAAAAAAAAGAGGTCTTAAAGGTACTGAACATTGAGGTGCTAGAGAATCAATATTAACTCTTTAAGTTCCATAAGGAGGCGTATGAAAAAAAAATTTGAATCGCCAGCAAAATCTGTTCAGACATTTCTGTTGATCTGTCAGACTTTAACGCTTATCGTCCAATTTGAATAGACAGCGAAATCTGTTGAGACATTTGACTTGTCTGTCCGACTGTAATACCAATCGTAGAATTTCACTAGACAGCAAAATCTATTGAGACATATCTGTTCATCTGTCAGACTGTAACGCCCATCGTCCTTTCAGTTATTCATCTCCGCTTTCGTTGTCCGATGTTCTATTTTTGTCTGTTTTCTGCTTTTTCGAATTTTCATTCGGTATACTGACGATTCTTTTACTGATCGTCCTTTCTAAAATCCTTGTGCCATCTGTTCCTCTTTACGAGCGTGTAAATTTTGCCCTTCGTTATTCTTTCCGCTTTTGTTCAACTTCTTTTGATGCATCTTTCTTCAATTCATCTCTTGTTTTATTCTCTCATCCATCTTTCCCTGATTTGTGTAAATCATTTGTCTGTTCATCCACTGACTCATTCTTTCACTCTTGTATGGGTTCATCTACGCTTCTTTCCGTCCATCCTTTCTCCTACCATAAAGTTTTGTCTTTCTCTTCATTCACTCTCCCTACTCTTCTTTTCACCCAACTTTTCCCCAAGTATAAAGTTGTGTCTTTATCTTTTTTCACCCACCCTTCTATTAGTTCGTCTACTCATCTTTCGAGCCCATCTTTTCTCTAAGTTTTTTTTCTCTATCTTCTTACACGTTCCCTTTCATTCGTGTTTCCACTCATCTTCCCGCCAGTTCTTTCCCTCATTGTTAAGTTTTTTCTCTGCTTCAGCCAGCTCTGATGAAAAAGGGAAATGTTTTTAGCGGAGCCCCAGGTTTTCGATGTCTCGGATTTTAAAGTTAGATATATTTTGTTTTTTAATATGTATGTTCTAGAAGGCACGCCATAGAAGGACAGGTCAGGGCACATCGGTCCTACCATGTACTATATATTGTATATACTCGTACTTTTATGTCTTTGCTCATCTCCACTTTCGTTCGTTATTTCATGCTGTTCATTCGTCCCGCTCCTCACTGTTTCGTTCGCTTTTTCATTCATTAATTTTTTGCTCGTTTGTGTGCATATTTCCAAAACTAACCCAGCTTTGTCTGCCTTGGCTTTCATTGATGCTTTCTTCCATCTGACAGAGTATGACGATATTTGTATGTTTTTGCTCTCATCCATCTGACATCTGTAATATTTTTCCTTTCATACGTCTCTTTATTCATTTAACTCTTCGTACTTTTAACTTCCTTTCTGAATCTTTCATTTGCCAGTCTAAGTAGCTACGTTTTTATTGGTGATTCTTTCTCTTTTGACACAGTACAGGGTTATTTTGAATTTCTTTTCATAGCTATACTAATTTTGGTATTCGTCGTTTCATTTGTCTTTGCTTTCGTTCATCCCTCTACTCATTTGTCCACTCGTCGTTCCATTCGCCATCCCTCTTCTCATTCATCTATTCGTCGTTTCAGTCTTCAATGGTTCGTCCCTTTACACATTCGTCCATTCGTCGTTCCTTTCGTCTTTACTTTTGTTCATTCTTCTTGTCCCTTTACACATTCGTCCATTCAACGTTCCTTTCGTCTTTACTTTTGTTCATTCTTCCAGTCCTCCATGCTTCCATTCATCCCTCTACCAACTCATCCATTCGTCTTTTCTTTCGTTCATCTCTCTACTCATTCATCTATTCGCCGTTCCAGTCCCCCATACTTCCATTCATCCCTCTAGTCACTCATCCATTCGTCGTTCCACTCGTCTTTTCTTGCATTCATTCCTTTACTTATTTATCCATACGTCGTTCCATTGGTCTTTGCTTTCGTTCATCCTTCTACTCATTCATCTATTCGTCGTTCCAATCATCCATGCTTTCGTTTGTCCCTTTACTCATTCGTCCATTCGTTGTTCCTTTCGTCTTTACTTCCTTTCATTCTTCTCCTCTCATTCATCTATTCCACGATCAAGTCCTCCATGCTTTCTACTCTACTCGTTTTGCTTCTATTACTTCCGCTACTTATTTATCCATTCGTCGTTTCATTTGTTTTTGCTTTAGTTCATCCCTCTACTCATTCATACATTCGACGTTCTGGTCGCCTTTGCTTCCATTCATCCTTCTAGTCATTCATCCCTCTACTCATTCACCCATTTATTGTTCTACTCGTCTTTGTTTCCATTCATTCCTCTATTTATTCATAAATTCATCATTTCACTATTTTTTTTCTTACATTTATCCTTTTACTCATTCATCCATTTGTCGTTCCGCTTCTCATTGCTTTCGTTTATCCCTCTACTTCCATCATACAATAGTCGTTTCACCCATCCTTGCAATCCTCCTTGCAATCCTTCTTGCTTCCATTCATCCCTTTGCTTACTCATTCATTCGTAGTTCAACCCGTCCTTGTCTCTCTACTCATTTATCCATTCATTGTTCTACTCATTCTTGCTGCCGTTCATCGATTTACTCACTCATCCATGTGTCGTTTTACTTGTCATTGCTTCCGCCTATTTCTCTACTCATTCATCGATACGTTCCATCTGGTTTTGTGTCCGTTCATCTCTTTACTCATTCATTCATACGTCATTTCATTTGTCCTCGTTCTGCTCATTCAATCATTCATACTTTTTTATTCTATTTTCATTTGGTCGACCTTCTGCTCGACTGTGCATTTATATCTCAGTTCCTTCGTACTTCCTTTCATCACTATAAGCATTCATCTTTTTTTCATTCATCATTCAGCACTTAAATTCGTCCGTCTTCTCACATTTCATCCATCAATCAATCAATACGTTTGGCTGTCCACTCGACTGTACATTTGAATACATATTTGTCTATCAGTTGTTTCATCTATCGGTTAGTCCCACTACTGGTCCCTCCGGCCAATTGTCAGCCAGTCAGTCAGCCATTCATTCAATCAATCTAAAGTACCCCCCACTACTACGATTCTCATTTGAGGCTGCTTTGGACGCAACGTTTCACCTGCTTCTGACACTTTCTGTCTCGGAACTGCAACGATGTACACACTTCTGTTTGCATAAGTTCGAGCATTGTAGTTGGGTTCGGTTATGTTTTCTATTAAGCACCATTCAAATGGCATCGCTTACATTTTTTCCGACGTGGGGGTAAGATGTCAAATTCGAAATCCTCGCTGATTATTCAACAATTGCAAAGGGCTGCTACATGCTGCGAACGGGCCCATGATACCGCTACCCACTTTTCTGTGCGTGTGTGTGCGTGTGTGTGTGCTGGACAGATTTGCCATCCGCTTAGCGTTGAGTGCATTAATAAGCGTCCATGTGCGAGTGCGATTACAAACGCCACAGCAACAAACGGTTCGAGCGTTTGCCAGCAATGACGACGCGATGGCTGTTAACTACTTGTGGGGACATTCTGCCAAGGATGCTGCATAAGAATGGCAACGTAGACGACATGCGGGCAGACATCTTATGCTCACCCATCATCATATATGTGTGTGTGTGATGCTCTGTCACGTGCCAGCCAAACGTGCCCGTTGGCAGTATGCAATTTTATGCTATTCCGTCGTTACTTTTCAGTTAATTTTCTGGCCACTCAATTTGTTGTTACTTCTTACACGCATCTATGTCTGCTCTACGATTTATGGCTATTTGTACATGTTTCATATGCGTTTATGGCGTTCTTCTTCTTCTTCTTAGAGCGTATATCCTCTACGATTTTCGAGTGAATTTCCAGTGTTATTTTTATTTGGTCCGATTTTATTTCGTCTTCAGCGCAGCGTACGGATTACGCTCACGCGCTGTCATGCTTACATAAAAGACGCCAAACTTGAGCAAAAAACAGCCAACCACCAGAACAACAATAATAAGAACAACAAAATTGTGCGCACGCTTTCGGCAAACGTGTACAGCCAGCAGGAACCATTTCCCGCAGCGTCGCATCGAATCGTCAAGTCTCTTGTGTAATAAATGTTTGCCGGTCTGTCTGTGTGCTCGATGCACTGATTTGATGGCTCAAGCAGGCCACACACACAAACACACAACACATCCTGTTTTTTTTTTGGTGTGCGTGTGGAAATGCCTTTTTTTAGCTGGGTGTGTTTGCCTTTTGGCCACGTGACGCCACTCGCTACCGACTGGTTATGCACCGTTGAACGTTCGCTCAGCGGTGAGAGACTTGTGTAATGGTTTAAAAAGTGCGACAAGTTATTTTTCGATATCTATTTGACAGCTTTGGGTTACTACTCGCTAAAAATGCGCTGGAAATATGCGCACAATTTGCATATTAAAAATACATTTTGTTATTTTCAATATCTGACTGACTTGAATGGCTAATAACAGCTGCATACGCTCGAAAACGTCAATTCCCCATTGCGAATTGTGTGTTTGTTTCATAACGAAGTAAAGAATGGCGGCAAGATGGAATGTTACTGAGGATTGAAGTCTTGTAATAGTTCGTTGAATACTTGGGAGGGAAATCTTTGCTACTGTATCGCCCTTAATTGGTATTACATTTCTATTACAAAGCACAATTTTTATTCACTATATTTCATATTTTTATATTTTTATTTATTTTTATTTTTGCTGTTTTGAAGTCAAACCCCAACTTTGCTGACAACAAACAAAGGAATTACTTTCAGTCTCTAGTTTCGTCTAATTCTAGTCTAGCAACTCTGGTCTAATCATCCAAGTCTTTACTTTGGGTTTAGAAAAGCGTTTAGTCTAGTCTAGTCTTATTCTACCATGGTCTAATTTTAGTATAGTGGGATTCTAACTAGCCTACTATAATTTTAGTCTAGTCTGGTCTAGTCTAGTCTAGTCTAGTCTAGTCTAGTCTAGTCTAGTCTTGTCTAGTCTAGTCTAGTCTAGTCTAGTCTAGTCTAGTCTAGTCTAGTCTAGTCTAGTCTAGTCTAGTCTAGTCTAGTCTAGTCTAGTCTAGTCTAGTCTAGTCTAGTCTAGTCTAGTCTAGTCTAGTCTAGTCTAGTCTAGTGTAGTCTAGTCTAGTCTAGTCTAATTATATTATAGTCTAGTCTAATTTTAGTCTAGTCTAGTCTAATTCTAGTCTAGTCTAGTCTAGTCTAGTCTAGTCTGATTCTAGTCTAGTCTAATTTTAGTTTAGTGTGATTCTAACTTCTCTAGTCTAATTCTAGCCTAGTTTAATTTTAGTCTAGTCTCATTCTAGTCTAGTCTAATACTAGCCTAGTTTAATTTTAGTCTAACCTAGTCTACTCTAGTCTAGTCTATAAAGTCTAATAATAGTTTAATTATAGTCTAATTCTAGTCTAGTCTAGTTTAATTCTAGTCTAGTATAATTTTAGTCTAGTCTAGTCTAATAATATGCAGTCTAGTCTAATACTAGCCTGGTTTAATTTTAGTCTAGTCTAATTCTAGTCGAGTCTAACCTAGTCTAGTTCTAGTCTACTCTATTAAGACTAATAATAGTTTAATTATAGTCTAATTCTAGTGTAGCCTAATTCTAGTCTACTCTAGTCTAGTCTAGTCTAGTCTAGTCTAGTCTAGTCTAGTCTAGTCTAGTCTAGTCTAGTCTAGTCTAGTCTAGTCTAGTCTAGTCTAGTCTAGTCTAGTCTAGTCTAGTCTAGTCTAGTCTAGTCTAGTCTAGTCTAGTCTAGTCTAGTCTAGTCTAGTCTAGTCTAGTCTAGTCTAGTCTAGTCTAGTCTAGTCTAGTCTAGTCTAGTCTAGTCTAGTCTAGTCTAGTCTAGTCTAGTCTAGTCTAGTCTAGTCTAGTCTAGTCTAGTCTAGTCTAGTCTAGTCTAGTCTAGTCTAGTCTAGTCTAGTCTAGTCTAGCCTAGCCTAGCCTAGTCTAGTTCTAGTTCTAGTCTAGTCTAGTCCAGTTTAATTCTAGTCTAGTCTAGTCTAGTCTAGTCTAGTCTAGTCTAGTCTAGTCTAGTCTAGTCTAGTCTAGTCTAGTCTAGTCTAGTCTAGTCTAGTCTAGTCTAGTCTAGTCTAGTCTAGTCTAGTCTAGTCTAGTCTAGTCTAGTCTAGTCTAGTCTAGTCTAGTCTAGTCTAGTCTAGTCTAGTCTAGTCTAGTCTAGTCTAGTCTAGTCTAGTCTAGTCTAGTCTAATTCTAGTCTAGTCTAGTCTTGTCTTGTTTAGTCTAAGTCCTCATCTGACTTCGGCAGCCATCATTTCAAATAATATTTTCCTCAAAGCAAACACCTCGGCACATTCGAGAAAAGCAAAAGCAGTGCCCCCACCCACTGTTCGTGCTTCGGCAAATGCCGCGAAACAGGATTTCTGACACTAACCAGATGCAGACGCGTCACTCGAGTCCGCGTCCAATGAGCCAAATTATAAATAACTCCTTCGTGAATTCCACCACACGTTGGCACAAACGCCCCGAAATTGCCGCGCGCGCACCACCCAATTGCCGCATCTCGCGCCCCGCCCCCAGCGCGCGCAGAATCTCATCCGTAATGGAGAAAACTAAACTAAAAAAAAAGAAATATTGATGTTTCGATGTGCTAAATTTAAATCATTCGAATAAATAAAACATACACACAGCCGGGAGAATTTCCACACATGCTGCTGCGGCCGCTGTTGTTGCTTATGTTATTGTTGCTGTTACTTTGTTTCCCCTCGTCGATGGTGTGTGATTGTTGCTGTTGCTGCTGTTGTTATTGTAATATTTCAGATATTCTCTTTTTGTACGCTTAAAAATTCGTTATTAATAGAAAAATTGCCAATGGCCGCCGCCGGAATGCCCTCTGGCAGCAAGTGCGCCAGCAACAACATCACTGCCAGCAGCAGCAGCAATTCTGCGCAATATTGTTGAAGAAATGACGCTGCATGCAACACAAATGTCTTCGAGTTAGACATCACGTGGAATTGGTAAAAAATTTACCGCCTATTTTGTGCAAGGTTTTGTTGTTGTTGTTGCTACGGTCTGCAGCAATTACAGTCAATTGGTGAGTGGGTATTTTGTTTTTGCCAAAGCTCTCAATGCAGATGTTCACAATTGAGTTGTGGTTTAAGTGAGCAGAAAATCAGTTTTGAGTGAACATTTGTTGTTAACAACAAAATTTAATTGAGTCTTCAATTGGGAGTGTTTCGCACTCAAAACGTTCTTATAGAAGAAAACATTCTCATTCTCTTGAGAAGAAAATTTAGTTTTTGGCTCATGAGTAGGCATTTTTAGCTATTGAGTCTTAAATTGTGAGTATATATTGTGAAGAGGCTCAAAAAGTTCACTAAAATATTCCAAAAATTTTTTTGTCGCACTTGTTCTTGTAATTGGGGTGAGAAAAGATCAGTTCTGTTGCAATTTCTGTGATTTGAGTGAGAAGAAAATTCAGTTCTCTCTTTATGAGTGTACTTTTTTTGTTATTAAGTCTCAAATTGTGAGTTATTCTTGCGAAAAGACTCAAAATATTGACTCAAACATTCTCATATTCTTATTTGAGAATTTTGAGTAAGAAAAAACTCAGTTCTCTGCTCATAAATGAACATTTTTCGTTATTGAGTTTAAAATTGTGAGTATTTTTTTTAAAAAGCCTAAAATCATTCACTCAAACATTCTTATAAACTACTTCATTGTGCTTACTTTTGAAATTTGGGTGAGAAGAAAATTCAGTTCTCTGCTCATGAGTAAAAATTTTTCATTATTAAGTCTCAAATTGTGAGTATTTCTTGTGAAAAGAGTCAAAACATTTACTTAAATATTGTCATAAACTACTTTATTGAGCTTATTTCTGTGGTTTGAGTGAAAAGAAAAATCAGTTATGTTGTAATTTCTGTAATTTGAGTGAAAAGAAAATTCAGTTCTGCTCATGAGTGAACATTTTTTGCTAACAAGTATTCTTTCAATTATTTTGCTTTTAATTGAGACTTAATTGTGAGTATTTCTTATAAAAAAAACTCAAAATATTCACTCAAACATTCTCATAAACAACTTTATTGCGCTTATTTCTGTGATTTGAGTGAAAAGAAAAATCAGTTATGTTGCAATTTCTTTAATTTGAGTGAAAAGAAAATTCAGTTCTGCTCATGAGTGAAAATTGTTTGCTAACAACAAGTATTCTTTCAATTATTTTGCTTTTAATTGAGACCTAATTGTGAGTATTTCTTATAAAAAAACTCAAAATATTCACTCAAACATTCTCATAAACAACTTTATTGCGCTTATTTCTGTGATTTGAGTGAAAAGAAAAATGAGTTCTGTTGTTATTTCTGTAATTTGAGTGAAAAGAAAATTCAGTTCTGCTCATGAGTGAAAATTGTTTGCTAACAAGAATACTTTCAATTATTTTGCTTTTAATTGAGACCTAATTGTGAGTATTTCTTTTAAAAGGACTCAAAATATTCACTCAAAAATTCTCATAAACTACTATATTGCGCTTATTTCTGTGATTTGAGTGAAAATTCAGTTCTGCTCATGAGTCTAATTGTGAGTATTTCTGTAAAAAGACTCAAAATATTCACTCATAGACTCTTATAAACTACTTTGTTGCGCTTATTTCTGTTTTTTGAATAAAAAGAAAAATCAGTTCTGTTTTAATTTCTGTAATTTGAGTGAAAAGAAAATTTAGTTCTGCTCATAAGTTGAAAGATTTTGCTAACAACAAGAATACTTTCAATTATTTTGCTTTTAATTGAGTCCTTATTGTGAGTATTTCTGTAAAAAGACTCAAAAAATTCAAACAACGAAAATTTATTTACTCATTTTCCTTTTAATTTAGTCTTAAATTGTGAGTACGTTTTCAAAACCACTAAAATTATTCACTCAACAATTCTCATACACTTCTTTGCCGCAAATATTATCCCACTCGATCATCTCACTTACTCATTCATTCTCAACGATTCGCGCGACTTTATGCGCAGATCCTTTCAGCGTTTCTCTGCGCACTTTGACGCCGCCGACGCGCCGATTCGAGCTGTTTCGCTCGCTTGCTTTATTTATAAAGAAAAACATTTCGCTTGAATTTCACAGTGAAAAATGTTGATGCCAATCGCGTTTGCCATTTGTACGAACGCGAACGCGGCAACATGTGCGAATATTTTGTAGCAGAGAAAAGCGCTCGTAATGAGCCAAAAATAAAATCCTTGCTACATCCACCCAACCGGCCAATGTTCGTCGCGTCTGTTGCCGATTTGTCGGCGCGAGTTGCGGGCGTTGGCGGACGCGTGTGATGATCGGGCTAAATTTAAATGAAATTTCCGCAGAAAATCAGCGAAGCCGGAATGCTGGCGGGGCCAGACAGGCTATTAATTGGCTGGCGTGAATATCTCACTCGATCGATCGTCGACACTTTGCGTGCGCCCACTTCTGGCAAAGCGGCCCCAGTGCAGCTGAAGTTCGGCACTGTCCAGCGGTGAAGTTGCATCCAACAACACGTTCACGTTTGGCAATTCCAGACGAAGAGAACGGAAGAACAGCAACTGAGGTTTTTTGCTTTTCCACGTTTCCTTTCAACTTTTCACTGCTTTCCTTACTTGTTGTCTTGTTTTGGTTTTGTTTGTTTTTTTCAAAATAATATTGCGATTTATTTTGAGAGATCATCAAGAACGGCGGCGGCAGCTAACAACGTCGTCATTGTTGCCAGCGCTGAACACGACGCAGCGGCAACACGGCTCGCAGCGTTCAGTTTGTTGTTTGCGTTGCGCGCGATTTGCCGTTGCGGCGCGCTATCGATCGTGTCTGTGCGTCGCGCTATTGTTGCCAACTTGGGCTTTGCTCGTCAGTCGTTGTTGTTAGTGGGCGTGACAAGTGCACGTGTGCTGGCGCGTGTGACAAATGCGCTGTTGTTGTTGGTTTGCTGTGTTTGTTGACATTTTGTGGCCAATGCAGGGTCAAATTGTTGTTGTTCTTGCTGCTGTTATGATGGTGTCAATGCCACATGCTCGACTACTGTCAACATTTATTATTAATAAAGATGCACTAATTTGCTTCATAGTTCTGTCAGATTGTGCACTCTTTCGTTGCTAACCAATGGCAGCGTCTTACTTTGTCTAAAATGCATTGCCAACTTGTTCCCAATGCAATCGAATTGGCCGTTGTTCGGCGCTCTTTCTAGTTGTGACCTAAATATGACTCAGCACGGGTCCATCTGCCGCACAAATAATCCAAATTCATGTACACACATGGTCGGTACACCATGTTGCCATGTTCTAATTGTTGTTGTTGTTGTTATTGTTGTTACGGAATATACGCCTAAAAATATTCACTGTTTAATTTAATCGAGTGTAGCGGCAAATCAAAGAGTGTGTGAGTGAGTGAAAGAGAGACAGAAAATGATCAAAAGACTTGTAGGAATTTATTTTGTTATTGATTTCCTTTGATTTCATGGAAACATTTTTAAAGAGTTTTTTTTTTCGTTTAGCCTTTTTGAAAAAGTCATTCAAATGATTCTCAAGTCCTTTTCTCAATGGTTTTTTTAAATGAGTGAATGATTGATTGCGGAATTTATTAGTCATTCAGTCGGTTTTCAAGCGAGCCACTCATTTCTATCGGAATTCTTTAATAAAAAATGTGCCATATGATGAAAAACCTCATTTAAAAAATTAACATGAAGACAAATTAACATTAAAGACAAATTAAAAATATTTAATATCTTTTATCATAATGTCTAGAATAATGTGTTGCATTGAAAATTTAAAACTTCGATATCTTAAATCCAAATAAAAATGCAATCATTTCATTTCAACTGAGTTTTATGAAAAAGCGTGGATTCTTTGACCCATTCCACATTCTGTTTTTTGTGTAAAAATTATAAAATGTTGTGATAACAGATGTAATTTTTCAAGGCTTTTTCTCATCAAAACTTAGTAAAATCATTTATTATATTATGGCAGCCGTAATAGTTGCTTAAAGGTTAGTTTAATCAATTTCTTTTTTTAACATTCAGGCTTCAGCAAACTGGTTGTGTGTTTCAAGTTATTAAATAAGTCATTCATTTTCATTTTCATTTAATTTTTATTGATAATTTCTTATTTGTAAACAGTTGTTATTGATTAAATAATATAGATTCAATAGTTCAGTTCGTCAACAATATCCATAAGAAAAAAATATATCGGTTAAGTATTGCTCAGAGAGTTCTCAGCACGCTTTGATTGTTAAATGCTCGATTCTGATCAGAAGTTTTCCTTAAGGTATAATCGTCATCCATGGACCCACCATTCCTTACATCTCTTCTATGTTGTTCCAAAAAAAAAAGTAGAAAAAGCTACTAACCCCACTTTCAAAGATTTCCAGCTTTTAAACATAAATTACAAAAGCTTTGTGTATTACTGGCTTAAAATCACTATGGGGCTCTTTATGGGATTTATGTCACTAGTACGTAAACCGAATTGGGGACGTTCTTTGGTCATTTGCGACATGTGTCTAAAGGACAATGAGACTGCTGTTCTCTATGTTAGTAAATGCCCGGCTTTTAGAAGTTACAGATACATAAACTTTAGCAAGATGACCCTAATGAAGGTTGAGCTAATGGAACTCAAATTGCCCGACGTCTTTCGCTTAACAAAAGCGACGAACCAGCTAAAAAAGTCTCCGGGAAACCTGATGTCAAGGGGTTCAACGTTGGGGCTGGCCAGATAAGCTTTAAGTAGTTACAAGCGCGGCCATTGCTTGCCAATTGGGAAGGCCATAGCTGCGATACAATGTACAGCAATGTCTACTTGTCTGTATCCATGGATATTCCCAACAATATATAGTCAGAACAATAAGCTTTATGTACTTTATTGAGTTCCAAAAGTCTCACAAAATGTTTTGAGTAGCAAAATCTCTCTCTCAATCTCTCATCTTTCTCTCATTACTCATTTTTCCCGAGTTTATACTCAGTATTGATTGAGTCAATATTGATTGATTGAGTGTAATTTGGTGGGCATATCTGACATTGCGTTGTGGAGACGGCAGACCACTTTTTCTGGTCCTCAATGGATGTTTTTTACTCTGTCTGAGTACTGAGATTGAGATTCAAGAGATTGAGTCGAGATTGAGTCTGAGATTGAGTCGATCAATAGAATTCTCAAGCATACTAAACATATTGAGTGGCTTATAGTATCCAAATTAGCACAACAGGATCTACTCAAACTCCTGCGGAGGTCGCGTAGATTTAAAGAAAATTAACAGCGAACATTCAGCATTTAATTATTGAGTGCTTTATAGTCACTCAGTGCCTTATAGGACTACTCTAGATCGCTGAGCCGTAGTTATGAGTGCCTTATAGTCCCGCACTCGCGCTAATTGAGTCAATTAATGGAATATTCAATCATACTGAGTGTTATTATGAGCCTTGTAGCCTGTTTTCTCAATTAGAATTGAGTATTTCCATCTAACGATCATTATCATGGTTACTCAATTGGTTAATTAACAGTTTAAGCAGTATGCTTTAGTCGTTGTGTGAGTGAGTGAGTGTTTTCACTCAAATTGATTGAGTCAATCAGTCAAAAACTCAAATACACTGATTATATTATGAGCCTTATAGCCTGCTGAATCATGTTTTGAGTATTTTGAATGAAATATGATTATGAATCTTATAAACTGTTCACTCAGTTAGAGACGAGTATTTATATTTTATGAATGATTCTCACTATTATTTTTATTGAAAAGAGTTCAACTTTGTGCGCTTTAAATTCCATTTCAGACGTTATATCATTTAAAAAATATTTTGAGTGTTATTATGAGTTTTATTATAGTCTGCTGCCTCAATTGTAGATGAGTATTTCCATCTTCTAAATAATTTTCAGTATTATTTGCAAAAAAAACTTCAACTTAGGGCATCCTAAATCACACTTTAGGCATTATTTAATCTGATTAATGTTCTGAGTGTTTTTATGAGTTTTCTAGCCTTTGTTCTCAATTAGTAATGAGCATTTCTGTCTTATGCATAATTCTTGCGTTTATTTTTTGAAAAAAAACTTAAACTCTGCATACCCTCAATCACATTTCAGGCATGATAAGGTCTGAGTAATATCTTGAGTGTTTTTATGAGCCTTATAGTCTTCTCACTCATTTACTGATGAAGTACAGTGGTGTCTGGATATAGTGAACTAATTATTGCAAGGCCTGTTCACTGTATTGAGGTTGTTCACTATATCAAGGTTAACATTTTTGGTCAAAAGCTCGTTTATTTGCTCAAAATACACTTTTTGTTTTTTGCTTGAAATTGTTTTTCTATATTTAGAGGCTCGATGTCAAAATTTGGGTGTTCACTATATAGGGGGTTTACTATACCCAGACACGATTGTATTTCAGTCTTACAAATAAATTGTATTATTATTTTTTGGAAAAAGCTTTTGCGATTTCTAAATCCAACTGCAGGCCTTATTAGGTCTGAGTAATATTTTGAGTGTTTTTATGAATCTTATAGCTTGCTCAGTCAATTATGAGTGATACTCATTATCATTATTTTGTAAAACCGTTGGGTGTTTTTTTTTAAATAATTTGTTTTGGTTCATAACTCCATTAGTTCTAAAGATTTATTGAGTAATTTTCAGTGATGTTCATTGGTCACTCAATAAATCCCCACTTTCCGCCATAATTCCAGCAGTTTACTCCCTCTACACCGTTGAATGTTTTACATCCTGTCCAACCTAACCTCAAAATATCGCTGTACGCTGTATGTAGAATTCATTTTTATTGTATGCAAAAGTGTATGTGGTGTTCTTTTAATAAGAATTTCTTGATCTATGGGTTGGTTTTCAGACGTCTTCTGGTTGGTATTTATTTTGGGGTTACCTCTAAAATTAAAATGGCTCAGAAAGCAGCAGCAAACAACAGACAACAATACCAAGTCAAAAGCGTTTAAGAAGAAGCAGCAACAGCAACAGCACCAGCAACAGCGATAACAGTGGCAACACAGCGACAGCCACAGCCGCAGCCGCTGCCTGTATGGGGCGGCACGAACGAACAGAGCGCGCACAATTTTTTTATAGAACGGTTTATTTATAATTATACTTTTGGTATATGCGATTTTCTGCGGTAGTGAAAATATTCTTTCAAAAAGTAAAAATACTGAGCGCGCACAGATTCCTCCTCGATATTGCTTTCCGTGCTTTAATTTCAATATTGTTTTCGGTGGCGTCTCGGCCAACTCGGCAATTTCCAATTTGTCGTGTCGCGGGTGGCGCAACGCTGCATAGTCTCGATTCATTTGCATTATTATTATTATTATTATTATTGTCCAAATGATTGTGCCAACAACAATCACTACAACAACAACAACAACAACGGCAAAAATATGTGTATGTGTGTGTAAAGGAATGCAAAAAAAAATAAGAAAATAAAAATTTATGAAAACCATTGCAAATGTAAGAATGGAGCGCGATTTGTTGCTTCTTTGTTGTTGTGTGGTGCGGCGTAAAAGCAAAACGTTTACGTTCGATTTATTTATAAAAGTTTTTAAAAATAACGACGAAGGACGTGTTTCCGTTCGTCGGCGTCCGGCAAACACGGCGCAGAGCGTTGCCAATTGTGCATCAAAAAAGTAAAAAACAGTGTTGCCAGTCGGCTGTGAATGGCCCCGAAGTTGGAAGCTGTTATCAGTGAAAGTGCATTTATTGTTGTTTTTGTTGCATTTTGCGCGATGTCAACAAAATAAAGTGCGAAATTTTCGTGCTCGGCACTGGTGTGAGTGAGTGAGTGAGTAGCTGTCAGAAAATATTGCCACGGCACATTCAGCGAGTGGAAGAGCGCGTCGTTAGTGTATAAATAAAATTTCCCAAAATAAAGAAAATTTCCCATGCTGTATGTTCCTTTGTTGCGGCGCATTGGTTTGGTGTTGTTCGCGAAATGAGTGAAAGTAAAAATAGCAAAATTGTGAGTGGAAATTTGTGCGCGACGAGCGACAGCTGTCGGTTGTGCGGCGAACTGAGTGTCTGTCATGTGGCAAGGCGCAATGATCGTCTTGCTTGAGCGTTGTGAGCGCCAGATGGCGCCGCGAGCAGTTTTTGTTGCTGGTGTTAGAACGCAGATGGCGCTGCTGGTGCCTGAGTTGAAGGATCTAAGCGTGCAGTGTTGCAAATGTTTGCCTTTTGGATTGAATAGTGTTGCAATGCACATCAAGTGGCTGGATAACTCACTTGAAATCGCTAGAGTTGGATGTTTGGAAAATGATGGCAGTAAAATGTGAGTCTTGAAGCATACTTTGTAGCACAAAGTAGATTTTATAGCATAAAAAAGTGCATTGCTTGGGCATAAACAATGAGTACTAAATTTTGAATAATTCAAACTCAAATTCTTGGAAATGTTTTTTGTTTAAATTTCTGGCTAATCTTTCCAGTATCCTGTTGAAACATAAATACTTACAAATTGAACATATGAGACCATGTAAAGGTTTTAATTATATTGCGGACATATTAACCATAGACAACAGAGTCGTATGAATGCAGGAAATATAAAGACAAAGGAATTCCTGCAGCACATTTTTTGCTTTTGTCCAGCTATCTCTTACCTACCTAAAGGCGTCGTGCTTCTCTGGATTAGATGGAATCCCTAGCATCCATCCACATCCTCATCGAGCACTTTCACGAGCCGCAGCACTAAGGAGCTCTAATTGGTGCCAATAGGCCGATCTGGGATCACATTTTTTGCATTTGTCCAGTTATCTCAAGACTACCCCTTACCCACTTAGGGGCCTCATTCTTTTCTGGATTATATGGGGTCCCCAAGCGGAAAGAACTCTTAACTGGTATCGCTAGGGACCTAATCTTACCACAGGCAAAATTTCTTTCAATTGGGACACTTTATAGTGGTCTTTGCAATTCTTTACTTGACTTAAAAAACTAGAGGTTTGCCTAGCGTCTCTCATCTCCGATGGACTGTTATTTCTCGTTTGGGTTCTCAGAGCTGCAGCAGCTGGTATTAAAGGGGATGAACATTATTGTTTCTTGATCTCCAATGCACCAGTGTTCCATTAACTTATAACCGAAGTTAGTCTTGCCACATCCAGGCGATCCTCAGTAAAGAGTTCTGCCATGCTGTTCTTGTTGTATGTTGGACAAAGTAATCTTCTGATTTTGCAGGATACCATTATATGCCATCTAGTGTTGGCCTTAGCGAAGAAGTCCAAAGTTACGAAGACTTCGTTCTTGTTTAGGGCAGTGGGGCGTGAATCGGCAGCGCCTCTTCGGGCTTATCGGCTCGTTCGTGGCCTTCAATCTAATTATGCCCTGGACTTTTCTACATTCTCGCACAAATTTTGACAATAAGATCGGCAAGTCCAGTGCTTTGATTGTGGATAGGCTGTCAAAGAGTATAGTAATGTGGCTTTTGTGGGACATGGACGTAGCTTTCTTGATAACAAGCACTTTGGCCTGGAAGACACCAGCAGTATGCATTGGGCCTTAGATTTTGGGACCTACTCTTGGTCCTACCTTGCACTGCATTTTAGAGCCTTAATAGATTTAATATCCAGTTTATTTAGCATATTTATGTTCTTCCATTACATGCAAAACAAATACTTTATTCAATAGGATTTCTCAATTATTTTCAAGGATATAGAAAGTTAAATTTTTGAAAGGACTTTACTGAATTTGTTTTTGTTCTGCATTTGTGTTGGCGGCAATTTTCCTTGATCTGCTAGCCTATATCTACTATTATTGTAGAAGCTGAAACTCGTAATTTGTATTAGAAACTCACCCAAAAAGAGTCTTCAAAAAGTCGAAAATAAAGTTTGTGCAAACGCCCTGCAAAAGTCGTAGCGACAAGATTACATAAATTTTCTAAAATTTGTGTGTCCTTTCAATTTCAAAACCCTTTTAAAAGGACATGGGATCACTAAATGAAAAACTTCGTACGACATGTTGCTATGAATGATCTCTGGGATCACACTTATAACAACTTTTATATGAGTCAAAAGTAGGTACTGTTGCAAAGTGTAATCAATTGAAATTATTCCAAAAATATACCAGTACCATAGCTGGCTGGCCAAGTAGTCCAGCACCATATACCATACCAGACTTTCAATGCAAATATTAATTATAGTATTTACTTTTATGAAGGACTAAATTGTAGGCTTCTTTTCCTTGTTCACTCCTCTCGGGAGCATAGGGCCTCTACAAAATATTGCCTTGTGTTGGTTACGTTAATCGGTTATGTTTTTCTGCCAGGGTAGGTGATTGGCCTCCGATGTTGTGAGCTACTCATAGCGTCATCTGTTGTATAAAGAAGGTGGCAGCAGGCTGGTTGGGGACTTTGCTAAGATCGGTTTGGTGCGTTGTTTTTTTTTGCTGCCCGCTGTCCTTGCAGGCGTCGCTGGTGCATCGTGTAGCTGTATATTTGTGAAAGTTCAAAGTAACAAATCCGCTTTCAAATCGAAATTTAATAAACTTTAAGCTATGCAGGCAGCTCGATCTTGCTCCCTTCATGATTTGTAGCACAATGGATCATCATCATCATCATGTCCGAGAAAGGAACCATAGAGAGTTCTGGTGAATGCTTCTTGGTATAGGCCTGAAATTTCCCATAAAAAATGCACATGATAAAAAAAATGAGACAATCTTCAACAAAATATTAGTTAGACTGCATATTCGCTGTAAATTATTTTCCATATTATGTGCCACAAATCCTCACTAAATCCTTTCTTCCAAATGCATAAAATATAACAATTTTTTCAAATGCATTATACAAAAATGATTTCAGTTACATTATACGAATACATCGCATGTGTGTGTGTATGTGTGTGCAAGTTTATAGAACAGCAACTGTGCACAATGCGAGTAGAATTTCCATTGATATCCACATATCGACATGCGTTATGCCATCTATCGAACTTCATCAATATCGGCGTCATTATCATCAGCAGCAACAACATCTGCGCCCTTTCAATGCGCTCCAGCAGCGTGCTGAGGGGACGAGGGGGACTGAAGACAAGACGCAGACCAAGCCTACCTCCGCAGCGCATATGTGGAATACTTTGCATAATGTGCGCTGCATTAAAGTTGCAGTGTATATGTTGTTGTTGTTGCTGTTCTGTCTGGTGGCACTTGCGTAGCTGCTGGAACAATTGCAACAATCAAATAAGAGCACAAAAATTCAAATGAAAAACGAAAGCATTTTCTGTAGGTACACATATGTATGTATGTACT